>OX456524.1:94321744-94724244 GCA_949748255.1 Eustalomyia histrio | reverse complement strand
TTATTCGGTACAAGTACTTGACTTTCTCCCACATGTCCTTTTTCTCAAAAACTAAGTTTTCCCCAATTTTGCCATTTATTAATACAGATATATACTTCTGGGATTTTATTTTTTTACACAGATATCCAAAAAGTAACTATACACATTTTTAAATACAATTTACCATTATCGAAAAATATAACTTTACAATTATAAAATAAATTTTACAAAATGGCTTCATTATGTATATACATACATATGTATAGAGAAAATATGTCAAAAATTGATAATTTTAAAAAGGGCTACACTTATTCCTTCAAATTTTGTAAAATAACTTCAAAATAATGTTAAATTTGTTTAAGAACGATAGCAATCGTTTTCAATGCAATTTTATAATTTTTTGGAAATGCACTCTACATGAAGCATTGTCCGAATTGATACATTTTTTTTAAAAGTTTGCAAGTTTCGATTGTGTGAAAAAATGTCAAAACTATTCTTTGCTTTAAAAATATGTTATTCGACCAATAAATGCGGTTACCTATGCTGATTTTTGTAAAAAAAATAGTTTAGACCATTTTCTATTTAAAAATTAAAATAAATTAAAAAATTTCATATTTTTTATCAACATTTTTTTTTTTATTTATTTAACATTATTCCAAAATATAAGGTATGTAGAAATCAAGTTGCACTTAATAGGCCTCGAGATATTAACAACTAAAATTAAAAAAGATATTCGCATTGAACTAAAATTAACAGTTTAACTGGTTACATATTATCACAAAACTTATATAATTTTATATAATTTTTTATGCTCTATCAAAAATAGAACTAGAAGAATAATTTGTACGGTGGATATGCAAAATTTTGTATCCAATTCGAAAAAAATTAGTTACAAGAGATTTTATCCGATTCGGAAAAAATTTCCAAATTATAGACTTAGAAAAGCCGAAATAAAAAGTTGTATAATTTTATATAATTTTTTTTTATACTCAATCAAAGATAATAAATTTTTTCAAACAAATGCGGTAAAAATCACAAATTTAGCCATTTTTACAAAAGCCAATATTTTGATTTTTTGTGAAAAACCGGCATTTTTTTTTAATAATATGTTAGTTAATATTATAGACTTACAAAAACCGAAATAAAAAATTATTTAATTTTATATAATTTTTTTTTATACTCAATCAAAGATAATAAATTTTTTCAAACAAATGCGGTAAAAATCACAAATTTAGCCATTTTTACAAAAGCCAATATTTTGATTTTTTGTGAAAAACCGGCACTTTTTTTTTAATAATATGTTAGATATTATTATAGACTTACAAAAACCGAAATAAAAAATTATTTGATTTTATATAATTTTTTATTATACTCAATCAAAGATAATACATTTTTTCAAACAAATGCGGTAAAAATTACAAATTTAGCCATTTTTACAAAAACCAATATTTTGATTTTTTGTGAAAAACCGGCACTTTTTTTTAATAATATGTTAGATAATATTATAGACTTACAAAAACCGAAATAAAAAATTATTTAATTTTATATAATTTTTTTTTTATACGGAATCAAAGATAATAAATTTTTCCATATTTCTAGTATGTTCTTCTAATTCATTGGCAGCTAAAAGAATAGTTTGTAAGTAGACTATTCAAAATTATCATCCGATTCGAATGAAATTTGGTACATGATGATTGTGACTAATTCTTTTTACTGATATTTGTACATATATCCAATTTGCTGAAAATTGGTCAATATTCAATCATATAAGTCAAAAAAATGCGGTAAAAATCACCAATTAAGCCATTTTTACAAAAGCCAATATTTTGTTTTTTTGTGAAAAACCGGCACTTTTTTTTTAATAATATGTTAGATAATATTATAGACTTACAAAAACCGAAATAAAAAATTATTTAATTTTATATAATTTTTTTTTATACTCCATCAAACTTAAGAAATTTTCGAACTTTCACCAAAAAAAAACCTATTTTTTGGAGTTGTAAAAAATATTTGTTTTCAAATATATATTAAATAGTGTATTAAAGGTTAACTACAAATATATCTAAGTATTCAAAAAATAAAACTTTAAATCAGTATTTAAAAAAATATATTTTTGAGAATTATTTTCGTGAAACAACTGAAAACAATATTTTTTGTTCAGTAATTTTTGCTTAATATTTTCAAACTTTGGCGCCCTCTACTGACGGCGAAAGCAATCAGACTAAATTTTTTTTTGCATATTTATTTCAGTTAACTTCTTGTCTTTCAAAAAATGTACTTTTAAGAACAATTTGAGCCCATGCTTAATTTTTGATATTTGCCTATGGGACAAAGCACTGTGCACCGCTCTTCCGGTAGATCCAATACATTTTAAGGCATCTCGGATATTTCTGCGGCATAAACGAATGTCTACACCATTACCGTCACTTGAATCACTATCAAAATTCAATAGATGGAGACATTTTTTTCCTTTATTTTTTTTTTTTTTTTAATAAATAAATTTTATTCACAAATAATTATTCATATAAATTAACTTTGTTTTGTAAATAAAAAACAGCTCTTCGTTTATATTTGTACTAGAGTTGCCATTTAGTAATGAAAGAGTTGTATTTTAGCATAAAAAAAGTAAACAAAATACAAAACTAAATAATATGGCAATAATGTAATTTGACAATATAAAAAAAAACGTAACAAAACGTAAGTAAGACAAGTGTACTATAAAAACTCATTCGCTTACGTACTTGTTTGTGTACAGCTTGTTTGTTTGAGAAATTACTTGTTATGTAGAAACATGGTATAAAAGGTGTATAATACTGCGTTAGAGATAGATTTCGTAACATCCCATAAGTTTTACCACATAATGCATTGATATGATCAGACCAGTCAAGTTTTTTATTGAAAATAACACCCAGATTTTCGGCGGTATCAACAAGTTTAAAATCTGAGTTGTTAATTAGGATTGGGTGGTACATCAGTTTTAATTTTTCCAATCATCATGGCATAAGATTCCCTGCACTTTAACTTAGGCCGTTCGCTGATGCCCACTCTTTAATGCGATCTAGATCATGATTAATTTTGGCAACACAATCATTGACATTAGATGGATTACAACTAATGTACAACTGCACATCATCTGCATACATATGAACTCCACAGTAATTGAGTCTGGATGGCAAATCATTAGAATATATTGTATACAACAGTGGACCAAGTATCGAGCCCTGTGGTTCAGATCCGTTGTATACTGATTGACTTCTATCACATAGATACGGAAAAATTAACTTTACAGCAGTTAACTGCTCCACAATTGTGGAGAAACCAAACATGCGTTTCTATTTAAGACAGAGAATATTGTGTTCTACTCTGTCAAATGCTTTAGAACGATAAAGCAATATTAGAAAAGATGCCATATCTTTCTCAATGTTTGTTCTCAGCTATTCGGTCACATCTATTAAGGCAGATATAAAACTATGCTTAGATCTAAATGCAGATTGCCTGTCTGTAAGTAGATAATTTTTATGTAAAAATTTCAATTATATTCAACCCATTTTGTTGTTTAATTTGAATCATTGTTTAATAATCGGCAAAAGTAAAAACAATAGAAGATTCTTTTAAAGTAACCATCAAATTTTTACTGACAAAAAGTTAGAAAAAACTACTTTTGTGGTTTGTTTTTCAAATTGAAATGTATGTATGTAACTACAAAACAGAACACATGCAGATGTATATATTTAAATTGGCTTTGTGTGTATGTTTATATATTTGAATAATTTCTTGTAATTTTTATTGAAATAATTTTGTATATGTATATACAAACTACTTTGGTAAAAAAAAACAAAAAGGAATTTTATGAATTTCAATTTTTTGAAGCAGAAAACATAAAATTTTACATTTAACTGAAAATATCAACTCCTACTGAATGTCTCTAAATTTTTATAGTTTGTTTTTCGAATGACTGATTCAAATAGTTAAAATATATATTTCTATGAACTTCGATTCTTCATTTAAAAACAAACTTTACGTATTTCTTTTTAAATAAACTACAGTCGGTTACGGAAAATATATTGTGAGTGTGGGAATAGCTATTAATGAAACAAAGATCAAGTTGAGTAGAGGCAGTGCTTGTAAGATGAGTCGGCATCAAATTATTAACAAGAATAAGTCCGATAGCGTTCATGTCCTGCATTAAGGTTTGTATTGGGTCATAATCAATATATTTATGAGGCCTATAAATAGAGCCAATTTAAAGTTTTTCTCCGTTATAGTTTAATATTTCGAGAAAAAGATACTCGATTTTTTCTTTTAAAAGAGATTTATACTTTAATTTGCAGCGTATTGTTGATTTGACATAGAAGGCAACACCACCAGCTTGAGCAGTCTGCTCTAAAAAGACTGTAGCCATTCAGATTGTAAACAGAATCATGTGCGTCGGCATAAAACCAGGTTTCAGAAATGCATAAAATATCAATCCGAGCTCCTTCGAAGATAAAACGAGATTCATCTATCTTATTGTTAAGGCTTTGAGCGTTGATATGGCAGATGTTAAGTCCAAAAGTTCTTTTAGATAATATTCTGATCATTGTGTACAGATTTTTCTTAGAACCAATTCCCCTATTATCATTCGTTAATACCATTATTGTAAAATATAATTTTATAAGCAATGCAAAGAACTGTATGCATGTTAGTGAAATTATTAACAGTGTGTTTTCTAGTTGTATAATATAATTGTAAGTTATAGAATGTGTAGAGTATTCAAAAACCGAAACCGAAAACCGGTCAACCGGTTTCTTTATTTTTAAAAACCGATCGGTTTCGAATATTTTGTAAATTCGAAGAAAACCGAAAACCGGTATTTTTTGTTCGGTTAGCCGGATTTTTTAATTACATCACCAACTGGTTACTTGGTCTCTTTTACTTTTTCCGAACACTTATAATCGTTTGACTGGTTATGAAGATTTAGATGTAAGTCTGATACATTCCGATGAAGACTTAACTTTGTATATTCCAAATACAAATAGTTTAAATTCTGATCTAAATAACATAATAAACAGTATTCAAAATCCTAAAAAAGAGACTGTACAAAATCATTAATCATTATATGATGATTTCATATATCTTGATAAATGCGACAAAAGAACTGAAAAGTTGGAAAATTTATATAATTGTCTTTGACTATTTGTCCAACATCTACTATTAGTGAAAGAGTATTTTCCACTTCTAGCTTTATCAAAAGCAACAAAAAAATCGTCTTAACACGTTGGCTGCCAAAGCCTTTTTAGAATTTTGGTCACCTGAGGCCAACAACTTATTTGAGTTCTATTTTGTTTCTTAGTGCCTTTTTTTTTTTGCAATTATAACGGTTTTTTGGTGTCGCACATTTTCGTGCGACATGGCCTGGGAGAACATAAAACATGTTTTTCTACTGATCTCCATTTGAATTTACATACATATGTATACATTTTTATATTTTTTTTTGCTCATAAATGAATTGATATTTAAAAGAATTAATAAAAAGACTTTTTTTATTATCCAAAAAAATACAATTAAAAATACACAGCGGCCATGGGAAATACACCAAAATGTTCACCACAGGCCAGAGAATCCAAATTCCATGTAAAATGCCATATTAAAATGTACGAAAATGTGCGACGTGGCGTCAGGGTAACATCTGGGTGTCGCGTGCGACGTGGCAGCCAACGTGTTAAAACGAAACATTTAAATTGCATATTATTTCTAAAATATTATTTTAGAACTGAAAAATAGATTTTCTTTTTACATATTTAAAATGTAATATTAAAAAAACTTATTTAATGCCAAACGTTTTAAACGTTCAAATTACTAACGTACCTAATTTTACCAATTTACAAACTTAATGATCTCTATTCATTTGATATGAATATAGTTTTATAATATTAATTTTTAAGATATTATATTAAAAAATATTGGTTTTAAGTTAATTTTTTGTTGAAATGAAATACAATAAAAAATTTAAATTTAAATTTATATATCTATATATATATATATATATATATATATATATATATATATATATATATATGCATAGCGAATGTTGTGGGGACGGTTTTTCGTTCCACAACTTACTATGAAGACATTTTGTTACTTTGGGGACCGTCCTCAAACTTTTCATTAATGTACTGTAAACACTGAAGACATTTTACTGGATACAGGGCATATTACAGGGACTTTTTTTGGCTGTATATACAGATTTCTTCAAAGTATGTGAAATGCATTCTTTTTCAAAGAATGTATTTTTTTATTTTTATTACTTTATATATTTAATTTGTTTTTTTTTTTTTTGTAATAAAACCAATTAACAAATTATATAAGCTTTTTATTCAAATTAAAAAAAAACCGGTTGACCGGAAACAAATTTTACTTAAAATTTAGTAAAAATTTCTAAATTATAGAAAAATTTTACTACTGAGAAGTAAATATTTTTTAGAAAACAGTAAAATTTCCTCCGAATTAGTTTATACATCATCTAAAATTGTACTGTTCGTTAGTAAATGTTTCCTTGGTTTTAAGAAAAATTTTATTTTATTTAAGTTCATTAGATAATTTTTTTTACTAAAAACTAGGACTTAACTCAACAAAAATAAGAAAATATTTTCTAACAACAAGTTAAATAGCACTTCTTTTAAGTGAAAATCATCCTCATCCTTTACACTCGTTGAGTAGGTATTTTTCCACTTTCGGAGGACTTCCGCTTTGTAAGGACACTGCTCTTAATAAGCTTTTTGCTATACAATTTTGTCTTAAAACTAAATTGAATTACATATACTAAATTCATGTATTTAAAATATAAATTAAATTTCATTAGCAAAAAGGTAAACAAATTAAAAAAATGTACTGAATGGTAATAATTTGTGACAAAGTCAGATCCTTTTCGTAGTTAATTAATGGTTCTGCTTGAGAGAACTACACACTGCATCTATGGCTAAGGAACACTGGGGGTCCTTTGTCTTCTTAAATTAACTAATTTAAGGAAATTGTTGCAAAAATACAAAATATCACAGTTACATTTCTTGTTATTATTGGAAAATGGAAAAGTCATAAGTTTATTTTGACATATACAAATTTAAACTTTTTTATTATTAATTTCGATATACATAAAGTTTAATAAGTGCTACGTCAATAATAGGAAGGCCATTATGCCGTAATGTATAAAATGTGCCAGCGATATTTTGTATTGTAGTCAACAAACAAATTTATTACATAAAAGAACAAATTCGAAATTTTTGACCCTTTGCTAACAAAATTTTAAAATATATTTTAAGCTACTTTAAGTTCAATATTTAAGACTGTTAAGATTAGAGATGGGCACGTGAGAGATTTTTGACTCACGCTCACGCACGATCACAAACAATCATGCACGATAAATTTTTAAAATGGTTACTTTAATTTTTTTATTTAAGAATATTTTTTCCAACAAAAAAAAATCCTACAACAAATTTTATTACTTTTGAAAAATTAGAAAACTTTTACTTGAATAAAAAAAATATTCTATTAAAATTTTTAAAATTTATCTAATCTAAGTTGCATGAAAATTTTCCTTAGAAATAGTTCATTAGTTTCTAAAATCAAGTAAATTTTTATTATAACATAGGAACAAATTTATTACTTTTTGTTTTTAATTGTGTGAACTAATTTTTTGAAAACAATTCTTCAAAATTAGAAAGTGGTATACTTAAAAACTGAATTTGGAAATGGCTTTCTAAAATTTAATTTTACTACTCGCGAACAAAAAATGACCACACATTAAGTTCAAGTACTTTCTCGATTTAAGTTAGACACATTTTTTTAACTAAATGGGAGTAAATTATGTCCTTAATTTTTTTTTTTAACTAAACTTAATTTTATTTCTTTTGAGTATGCAATTTTCTTAAAACTGAGATGTTTGTTCTTAAAATTAATATTTTTTATTTAATTGACTTGTTTTTTTTCCTAAAATCAAGAAATATTACTTAGGAAAAATATGAACTATTTCTGAGTATATAAACTATTTCGTTTTTCCTCAAACTTAGGAATTTTTATTCTTTTTAAGAAAATTTTTCTAAATTTTAATAAAATTTTACTTAAATTGAGGACAATTTATAAACTATTTTGAAGGAAATTTTTGATTACATTTTAGTTCATGTCTATTTTTTTTTTGAGTGTAGTTATTGTCTAGAACAAAATTTCTTTCGTAATGACATTTGAATTAAACAATAATTGCTGCATCACGAGTTTTAGCGTTGTTTGTATTATTATTTTTGTTATTAATTTGTTTGTTCCTATTAATTTTTACACGCCCATCTAAAAACCGAAATATATATGAGCATACATGATCATACATGGGCCTGTATATGATCATACATGGGCATACATGGTCATATACGTCCATACATTGTTCAATATATGACCATACATGATCTCATATATGACCATATATCTTCGAAACCGAAATTTGAGGGTATATGGACGTATATGATCATATACGAGCATACATGAATAATATATTAGCATGCATGATAATATATGCATACATATCACCATATACCCTCAAATTTCGGATCCGAAGATATATGGTCTTATATGAGATCATGTATGGACGTATATGACCATGTATGCCCATGTATGATCATATACAAGCCCATGTATGATCATGTATGCTCATATATATTTCGATTTTTAGATGGGCGGTATATGGCTTTTATGTTTGGAGGCGAGATGTTTATTGCCTCACATAACTGAAAATATTTATCATATAGATCTTCATTCTTTTCTGTAGGCACATTAGTAATTCGAATATCGTACGCCACTATCGAGTTTTCTTGTTTTCTATCACAACTTTTTAAATAGCATATTTCGTTTTTAAACTGTTGAGTTTTGTTTTTTAGTGCTACTATTTCGTCCATATGTAGCTGTATTTTTAATTCCCATAACAGCTGTTTCTAAGTTTGTAACTTTTTCTGTTACTTTATTTAAATCACTCTTTGTTATATTAGCTGTGTTCCCTTACTTTCTGGGGAAAGTTCGGTAAAATGAGAGTAAGCACAAAATACTCTCATAAAATGACAAAATTACCCAAAAGTACGGGAACGCAAAAAACCACTTTTCTAGTCCAATAAAAAAATGTCAAAATGCATCAGTGATGTCAAATTTTTAGGTGCAATAAGTGTTACACGACAAGTAAAACGCGCTAATGGAGAAATGCGAAAATTAAAATTAAAGAATTAAAAAAAATATATTAAAATTGCCCGCCGTTTACAGTGGCGCGAAATTTCGAGATTTTAATATTTTCCTCTTTAAAAAAACACACTTTCTTGTTTATTCTTTCTATTTGATCTCTTATTTCGATTGTTATTTTTATTGCTTTGCATTTCAAACGGAATATTCATATTCTCCTCAGACATTTGAATATTTTTTGGTTTAATAAAAAACTGCTAGAGTTTTTTATTATTATTTATGGTATGCACGAATTGTTAGTTGTAATTGTTGTTTTGGCTATTGGTTTATTTGTATAGTGTTTATACTTTATCGTTTAATTACGAAAAAAGGTTTATAAGAAAAACAAGTAAAAAAGGGCTAAATTCGGCTGTGCCGAATCTTTGAATACCCTCCACCAATATCCTAAAAAGATGTTCTCTTCTGTTTTTGATACAAATAATATAAAAAAACTTTAAAAGTAAAATTATGTAGGTGAACAAATTTTTTGAGGTGAAAAACTTTTTTAGATGTGAAAAGAACTTTTTGGTGGAAAAAAAATTTAGAGGTGAAAAAAAAATGTTTAAGGTGAAAAAATTTTTTGTGGTGAAAAACAATTCTAGTGGTGGAAAAATGTTTGAGATGAATACAAAATATTAACTGCTAAGCGACTGGTGAAAAAATATGAGAAAATATGTTATGTACCAGTCGCTACTATGAAATTGTACTAAATTTGTATAGGCAATTTAGAGGCACCTTTACATTTTCACTAGTTTTTTTAAACATGGACCGCACAAATAACACATTTTAAAGCATAGTTTTTGTCAAATACTCGATTTCGTTTCGGCTAATGTGAACTAGCTCTGCAACTGAATATGCCTAATGTATTTTTGAGAATTGAGGGATTGACAAATGTATATTTATGTTAATTTTTTCTTTTATAAAAAAATACAGATGAATAAAGTGCGATATTGTGCTCTTAAACATCTAAATGAATATTGATTTAGAAAATTAAAGTATAATATACACATAAAACATATATTTTGCATAGCTTTTGGCAAACATTCTTTTATGTTATGAACGAAATAGAAAATCAATAATACCCTGTTGTATATTGTAGCAGAATATGCCTTATAGGGAGAATTTTTTTTCAGATGCGCCACCTATTGGGAAATAGTTTCAACTAATGTTCCTTCTTTAACAAATTAATGTCTTTGATTTATGTAACATAACTTTTGTTATTTAGTTTTAGTAAAGTTATTTACAGAGGTCTGCTCTGTTAGCGACTCTAACATTTCTACTTACTTAACAGAAAAAAATAAATACAGAAAAATTGTACCAATTTATATGGAAAATTTAGAGGTATCTTCACATTTTCACTCATAACTTTTGAACCGCTTGACCGATTTTGCTCATTTTAAATACCAAACTGCTCGGGACGATGTTTAATGTTGGTAATGTTTAATCTGGGTAAAAATAGGCAACCCCGCTTGCGGCTTCGCGTCGTGATCGCCAACAACAGACAGACGGACAGACAGACGGACATCGCTAAATCGACTTAAAATTGCATAAGGATCACGAATATATATACTTTATGGTGTCTTAAACCTATATTTCGACATATTACAAACGGAATGACAAACTGATATATACCCTCACATATATGGAGGGTATAATAAGCTAAGCTATATAGCCACAGCTTTGTATAATTTTATTTTAGCTAAAAGTATTTAAAGAACGTTGACTATATTTGGCAATAATTTTAAATAATTAGAGGAGTTAAATAAAAACACGTCCGACTGTAACGGTGCGTTACTTTTAAAATATTAATTGGGTTGAAACAATAATTGACTTGTATTATAATATTGTATCCCCAAAAATCCCCTTAAATTTGGTTGGTACCCCCAACAAATCCCCGGATCGGAAATTTTTATCCCCATTTAATAAATAAAAACACCAATTTGGAGACAAATCCCCTAATTTGACAACACTGCCTGGTATAGACAACAGCTAACCAGGATTTAGCATATGTAAGGGCCGGTATTTTATAAAAAAAATATTCAGGGTTATGTAATTGTTAACCAAATTTATAATAATTTGAAATTTTAAGGGGAATTTTTTGGGAGTAGAGTAAATTTAGGAGTTTTTAGGGATTAATAAAAAAATACTTGACAGCGCTGAGGCATTACTCCGTACCACAATTCGAAAAAAAATTCGAATTCCTAAATTTTGCACATATTCTAAAAAAAAATTCTTGAAGCCTATATGACACTTGCTAGCTTCAGTATTAATAATCCTAACTAGAAGATTTATGAAAAGTTGAAAGCAATCTGTCAAATTAAAGTCGGTAAGGCCAAAAAAGTAAAATATAGAAACCAGCAAGTATCATAAAGGCTTTATAAAAATCAAACTTTTTTCTATTTTTGATTTTTATTCTTGTACACTGCATATACAAATAAAAACGTAAGGTTTATGCTAAAGATTTTTTTTTTACCAATGTTACATAATTTGCGAATTCGATTTTTTTTTTCAAATCGAGTTACGGAGTACCTCCCCTGACATGCTGTTACTGTCAATAAGAACATTCGTTGCAACTATTTATCAATACGTGGCGCATCAGAAAGTGCATTCACTTCATTAGGCATATTCTACTGCAGAGCTAGTCCCCATTAGCCAGTAACAAAATAGAGTATTTGGCAAAAACTTTAAAACTTTTAAAAGGAAATATTTTGTATTTTTCACCATTAAAATTTTTTTCACCACAAAAAATTTTTTCACCTCAAAAATTTTTTTCAACGCTTAATTTTTTTCCACCACCAAAAAGGTTATTTTTACATCTAAAAAAGTTTTTCACCTCAAAAGATTGTTTCACCTACATAAATTTACTTCAAAAGTTTTTTTTTATATATATATTTTTAAGATATTGGTAGGGAGTATTCAAAGATTCGGCACAGCCGAATTTAGCCTTTATTTACTTGTTTAATTTCAATTGATGCTTTATAAATTACATTTGCAGTCATTCCAAAAGTTTTTGAAATAATCTAATCGGTTTTGAAATGGTCTTTGAATTTAACTAAAAATTAGCACGTGACTATTCCACGTTCCCATGATATTTGTGCTGTTTTATTTTTTAAAATTCTATGTAGTTCTCGTTGAAGTAGAATAAACTGGCTCCAAGGAATATAACCTCAATTTTAAAATGTAACTTAGCCTGATTATTTGGGGCAAAATTTCATAATGAAAATTAACACTAAAAATATAATGAAAAATCACACCAACCAAATGAAAATTAGCCCCAAAATTAAGTTTGTTGCACATTTTCATTTTGTAGATTGAGGCTTTCATTTATTGTGAAAAATAACACCAATTTGAATAAAAATTACCCCAAAATATGCAAAGCAAAGAAATGTTGCTTATGTACAGCATTATACGCATTTATGTATATTGCATGGAATCAATAACATCCGAATACACTCCTTATAAACATTAAAGTTACTTGGTCCAACTTAAATTAAAATATTTTAAAGAATTATAATATAAATCAAATATTTTAGTGATACGCAACCTCTGCCTTTTAATATAGTTTAAAAATTAAGTAAATTTCTGCTCGCTGACCATGAGTGGGTCCTCTCGGTTTTTGCAGAATTCGACGATCTTATTAAATTTTAGAGCTAATAGTTTTCTATGACATTGCTCTTATAGCTTGCCAATTTATAAACTTGTTAAGAATTATACTTGTTTTTAACGTATGAAAAATAAAATTTTCGACTGCGGCGCCAACTTCTAAAACGAAAGGGTGGTTAAATTTTAAGGGCCGATGTTGAATGTGAACCACACCTAAACTTTAAGTTTTTTTCTGCATTTCATTTGATATTTCTCAATTTCAGACTTACTCAATTTGTACCATGAAAAGATACACAATCGAGCAACGCGTTAAAGTTATTCAGGCTTATTATGAAAATGGGCTTTCAAATCAAAAGCATATCGTGCACTTCGTGATTTTTTCGGTCAATTTAATCGTTCAAATGTGCGTACAATCGGAAATATCGTGCAAAAATTTTAGCAAACCGGGTCTGTAGGAGATGTGAAAACACCAGTGCATGCTCGTACAGCTCGTACTGCAGAAAATATTGCTGCTGTTCGCTGAAGAGCCGTCCACCTCAACTCGTCGTTGGGCCCAAAAATTGCTCCTCTCATGCTCGTCTTTGATGAACATAAAGATTTGCAGTTACACGTTTACAAGGTGCAATTGACTAAAGAACTAAAGCCTCTTGATCATTCCAAACGTCGTCAATGGTCAGAATGGTGGCAAGATATGTCAACAGTGGATGATCAATTTTTAAAAAAAATCATCTTCAGTGATGAGGTCATTTTCACCTCAGTGGATTCGTCAATAAGCAGAATTGTCGAATTTGGGAAAATGATAATCCAAGAGTGATTGTCGAAAAACCAATGCAGTCACAAAGAGTCACTGTTTGGTGCGGTTTATGGGCTGGCGGCATCATCGGGTCGTACTTTTTCCAGGCAGTTACTGTGAATGGTGTTCGCTATCGTGAGATGATAACGAATTTTTTTATGGCCCGAATTGGAAGATATGGATGAGCATGATATGTGGTTTTAACAGGACAGTGACACTTGCCACACAGCTAGCGAAACAATGGCTCTTTTGCGCGACAAATTTAATGGGCGTGTTATCTCACGTGGTGGCAATGTCAATTGGCCGCCAATATCATCATGATTTGACACCGTTGGACTTCTTTCTTTGGGGTTATTTGAAAGAAATGGTGTACGTCGATAAGCCAGAAACAATTCAAGAGTTAAAGTATGAGATAATTCGGCACATTAACGGCATAGAACCTCAATTATCATCGAAAATTTGGACCATCGGATGGAGGTGTGCCGCCGAGGTCGTGGTGGCTATTTCGCCGATATTTTCTTCCATACATAATTGAACCATACCATATTATCATAATAAAAAGAAATGACAATAATTTCCTAAATAATTTATGTTTTATTCAAAATTAACATCGGCCCTTAAAATTTAACCACCCTTTATTAATATGCAAAAATCAGAATGAAAATTTTTAATAAAAATCGCGCGATTTTTGACAAAGAGATTATCCGGTCACGATAATGTGGTAAAACATTTATAATATGTATATTGCACCAAGCCGAGTATTTGACGTTTCGTCAAAAGAATTTTGTAGAATAATGAATTTTTATCAAAATGATCTAAAAGCGGAGAAAATGTACTTAATACATATTAAACACACATTCGATCTCAGTCAATGTAATAAATGTTTGAAATAAAAATTGTTTATGAATTTAAACGCTGTAAGTTTTGTTTCAAATGCTTCGAAAAGGTCAAAAAATTTAGATTTAGAAATCGCCAGCTTTAAAAAAATAGAAAATATATTTTGGACCTCCCGAAACAAAATCCCGAATTGAATAAATTTATGTCTGGAATGCAAAAATTTTTCTTACTCATTTCAGATGAAACAACGTGGATGATCATAAAAGAAGTTTTAACAAATAAAGCAAGATCTAAACTCTTTAGATGTCCGGAAGCATTTAAAAATGAAATCAATGCATACAAAAATATTGTGCCGATATTGGAAGAATATATGGACAATACAATATTTCCAATATGTTTGCATTGTGGTCAGGATAATAATATAATTGTCTTGCAAGATCTCAAAAAAATCGGTTTTTGCATGCACAATCGTTTGATCGGTCTTGAACTCAACTATTGTAAATTGGTGATGAAGGTAAATTAAATTAAAGTTAGATATTTAAATATGTATGTTGAAAATCAAAATTTAATTTAAGTATTCACATTTCATTCATTTTACAGCAGTTGGCATATCTACACGCTGCCTCGATAGCAGCAAAACATTTGGGCCCTTCAGCAAATCGTGCTAAATTCAAAGAAATAAAGGATATAGTTTATGAAGATGATGCAAAAGATTGGTACAAAAGTATAATTGATTATTCAATAAAACAATCCCTGAAAAGTTTAAAGCAATCAAATGATGATTGTCTGAGGGAGCCAATACATTTAATTGAAGAATTAAATGATGAATTATATGCAAAAATAAAAACATGGATAACGAAGTCCGAAGAACATATTAATGTGGTGTGTCATGGTGATTTGTGGGTTAATAATATTATGTTTGCCGTTGATGCACCGTCATCAACCAATGAACTTGATAGTGAACAACTGGATGAAAATGTTAATATTTCAGCCAACAGAAGTTCGCCCAGTGATGTTCAATTCCTTGATTTACAAGCGATGCGCTACACATCACCGGTATTTGATATACTTCATTTCGTACATACCAGTACAACACGTGATCTACGTGATCTGTATACAGAACAATTGCTTAAGACTTACTGCGAAGCACTGAAGGAAAATCTTAAGAAGCACTTCAAAAATTCATTACCCGAATTGAACACGTTGCTAGTTACATATTCATTGCGCAATATCACCGATGAGTATTACAAATACATCCTTTATGGTTTAATGATTGCTATGTGGATTCTACCGGCGGTTACATTCCATTCGAATAATATTCCAAATTTGGATCAGAAGAGTGAAAAAACAAATAGTGTTGAAGAGATAAATTTCTCAGAAAATCTAACACTCGAATTTCATTCCCGTATTAAGGATTTAGCTTTAGAATTCTACGAAAAGGGTTATTTGAATAAGCCTTTAAAAAATAATGGTTGACCTGTTCAAATGTACTTTGTTTTATTTTAAAAAATTACATGTTGTTACCTAGAAATAGAAGTGTGAAATATTATATAAACTGTATTTTCGCCTTCACTATATCCGTTAATTTATAAAAAAAATCAAAGTTTACATAAATGTGTTTTAGGTAGGCATATGATATTAATTCTTTTAAAACATTTTAATTTATTTTAATTTATTTTATTTTATTTTGTATTTTTTTTTCCTAATAAAAAACAATCACTTGTGTACAAGTAAATTTATTTATCTACATAGATGGATACTTTTGTTTTCATCAATTTATTAACTTTAAAATATCAATATTTTCATCTTAAGCATAGTAAGTTGTTTATTATACTCCATATAAGATTTTTTCACGATGATGAGTTTCACGTGAAAATTGTGTACAATTTTTAATATACTATATTAAGAGAGCCCAACTGATCATCAACAATGTCAGTGCCCATTTGACCGTGATGTTGTCTTTAAAAATCCAAATAAACATTTTAAAAAATTTATTATGTCGTTTCATATTAAATATATCAAAACATACTCGGGTGAGTGTACAAAACAATACTTTTAAGCTAAAAGCCTAAAAAAATGATAACTGCTAATCGTTGGTTGCGCTAATATGGCGGCACTGGCAAAAATCTTGATGGAAACAACTTGCCAACGTTGGGATCTAAATAAAAGTCGATCTTAAAGCGCTTTCACAAAAAAAATCACTTAAAAAAAAAATAAAAAAATATACACTAAAAAAAACATCAACTTAAAATTAATCTAATATACTTCAAAATAGTTCATATTCTCAGAAAAATAATATTTTATATTCTCAGAAATTGAATAGTATTACTAAGGATTTTAGGGGGAAAAACAAGACTTTTAAATTCAAATTTATCAAAACATCTTAGTTTTAAGAAATTCACATACTAAAATATAATAAAACTAAGTTTACTTCAAAAAATAGAACGTAATTAACTGCTAGATTCAAAAAATGTATCTAACTTAAAAAAATGAGGAAGTACTTGAACTTAATGTGATTTAATGTTTTTCGCGAGTAGTAAAATTAACTTAAATTAAGAAAGGCATTTCTAAATTATATTTTCAAGTTTACCACTTTCTAATTTTTATAAATTGTTTTTTAAAAATTAGTTCAGACAATTAAAATCAAAAATTAAAAATTTTTTCCTATATAATAATAAAAATTTATTTTGTTTAGGAGACTGATTACCTATTTCGAGGAAAAATTTTCATGTAATTTAGTTTAGATAAATTTTTAAACATTTGTTTTTAAGTAAAAGTTTTCTAATTTTTGGGATTTTTTGTATAAATATGTATAAACTATAGTAACACTTCGTGATTCAAGTGATCAAGTAATTTATTTTACACCAAAAAAAAATAAATTCGAATTTAGAAAAATTAACTTACCAAAAACACTTTTTACCAATCTTTATATATACATACATATAATATTACTGTACGTGTGTTGTGGCTGAACTCCTCCTATACGGCTGGATCGATTTGCATAATTTTTTTTGTATGCGTTTGGGTGGCGCCTCGGGTAGTTTAGATTGGGCAAAGGGGCGTGGTTCCTCCCATACAAACCACAAGCTAAAAATTTATTATTTCTGCTCCTGATGGTATTTGAACAAAATTTGGTACGTCGGTTTGGTGTGCATTTTTTAAGTGCTCCAGCAAATTTTGTCGGGATTGTACAAAGGGGCGTGGTACCTCCAATACAAACCACAACTTAAAAATCTATTATTTCTGCTCCTGGTAACGGTATTTGAACGAAATTTGGTACGTCGGTTTGGTGTGCATTTTTTAAGTGCTGCTGCAAATATGATAAAGACGATTCTACGGTTCGTGTGTATGTCACTAAATAAATTTTTTTTGCATGCGTTTGGGTGCCACCTTGGATGGTTAACATTCACAAACTAGCCCGGCAGATGGCGCTGCAGTCGATATCTAGGTTATTCAACTACACTGCAACTACACGACTGGATCGACTTGAATGAATTTTCGTGTATTCATTCATTTAATGCATTTAATTTTTTTGTGCGCTGTGTTTTGATATTATATGGTATCGCATTTGCGGAAATATTGTGCGTTGTTTCAAAATAAAGAAAATGAAATTGTTTTATTATTTGCCTTTCATTTCATACTTTGGTTAATATCCTAATCGCTTGAAATATTCTGCAGGACAACGTCTGCCGTGTCAGCTGGATACTATACATCTTTGGTGGAAGTAGGGAATGCCACGCCCCTGGTGGCCTTTCTTATTATAATAGACCAATTGGCATGAAACCTTTCCAATAAAAATAAAATTTGAAGGCAAAGCAACGTTTGCCGGGTCTGCTAGTATTTAATAAAATTTTCCTTGAAGTTAAGAAACAAATTTAACTTAAAATTTGGTAAAAATTTCTAAATTATAGAATAATTTTACTATTAAGAACTATATTTTTATTAGAAAACAGTTCATATATCATCTTAAATTTTACTGCCAGCAAGAAAATTTGCATGTTGAAAGTTGCATGGAAACATTCCCTAAAAATTGTTCATCAGTTTCTAAAATTAAATAAATTTTTATTATTACGTATAAACAAATTTATTACTTCTTCTTTTTGAAAGTGGTAGACTTTAAAAGAGAATTTAGAAATGGCTTTATAAAATTTAGTTAATTTTACTATGTACTCTCGAACAAAATAAACACACATTAAGTTCACGTACTTTCTCATTTAAAGTTAGACACATGTTTTGAACTACATAAATGGCAGTAAATTATTATTTCTAGTTTATAATGAGCTTTCAACCTTCGTCTATTTACAAAAACAAAGCAAATTAACGATTTTTATCTAGGTTGATACATGTATTTCTATCCGGCAAAAGATCTCTTCAGAAATAAATAATAAATAAGTAAATTATGTTCTTAATTTTTTTAAGTAAACTTAGTTTTATTATATTTGATTGATTTTCTTGAAATTTGATAAATTTTTATTTAATATAATTGTTTTTCTTAAAATCAAAAAATATTACTTAGGAAAGATGTGAACTACTTCTGAGTATATAAACTATTGCGATTTTAGGAATTTTTTAATAATTTTTAGAACATTTTTCTAAGTTTAAATGGAATTTGACTTAAATTTTTAAACTGGATTAATTATTAGTTCTTGTCTCTTTTTGAGTGTTTTTGTTTTTAAGAGAATCAACACTCAGGAAATTCTTCCTACTTATTACTCGTAATGTGTTGCTTTCTTTTGGAAAGGAGATAGAGAAGAGATGAAAGTTGGTGAAATATGAAAGATTTCAAATATGCTAACACTGTAATTGCACGAGATGATAAATCTTGGAACAATTGTTGCTCGCCATCTGATAGGGAGTTGGCGAAAATTGTTGAAGCTTTTTTTAGTTAATAGTCCAGCTGTGTTGTTTCACTTCGGTGGGGTTATGTGCTATTAAAACACCGAAGGAGGACGTTGCGATATGTATGAGGAAGAGAAAAATCACACATATTACTATTTCTGAAAATTTATGTTGCCGTCGCAAGGAATCGAACCCGCAATCTTCTGTGTATCAGTCGAACGCGCTAACCATTTCGAATGAACGAAATTTAAATTACTCACGTGATCGTACGTGAGCTGGAGTAGCAAAAGGTATACATTTCCTTCCAGTATTAATGAAAAAAGTCAAAATTTTTATATGTCAATTAAAGCTAATACCCCTTTGGTTATTCTAAATGTGTAGAACACAATTTTTTGTATTCTCTTTTTTATTAAAAAAGTTGATGTTTATTATTTGAAGTTTAAAAACTAACTGGAAAATATTTTACACAAAATATTTTGACAATAAAAGAAATTCATAAAAATGATAAGTTGATTATTATAAAATTTAAAATGTAAAGTATTTGAATGGCAAGTGCCCACAGTACTCCCCTTCAGACTTTTATATCGCGAAGCGAACTGAAAGTCGTTTCGATCTACGAGTAGTTGAGGCAGGTTGATGTTGTAACTCTTGATTATCATTAAATATATATGCAGGCTTTAATCTATCAACTGAAATATTTACTAGCTTGTTGTTAATTTTAAGAGTAAAGTGTTTTGATGATTTTTTTATTACTGGATACGGACCTTCATAAGGTGGTGTAAGAGATCTCTTAACTTTGTCGTTTCGTACAAAGACAAATTCTGCTTCATTTAAGTGTGGGTGAATAAATGGCTTTTGTACACTGTGATATGCTGTATCCACAGGTTGAAGATTTTGCATCATTTGTTTAAATTCGTTTACAAATTCAGATTGATAATTTGTGTTAGATGGTGGCAGAAATTCACCAGGTAAACGCACCTGTGCACCAAGAACTAGTTCAGTCGGAGTAGCACTGATGTCTGGTTTATAAATTGACCTTAATCCAAGTAAAATTATGGGAAGTTGGCGCGACCAATTAGGGTTTTTGCTACACATTATTGATGCCTTTAAAGTGCGGTGGAAACGTTCTATGATTCCGTTTGACTGCGGATGGTATGCTGTGGTTCGAAGGTGTGTTATTCCAAGAGCTTTGGAAAGTTCTTTAAACAACAATGATTCGAACTGTCTTCCCTGATCGGATGTTATTTTTAACGGAATGCCAAAGTGTTTTATCCAGCCGTCGATTAACGCAAATGCCACAGTTTCTGCAGTTGCGTCTGGTAGTGGTATTACTTCCGGCCATCGTGTGAAACGATCAATAATCGTAAGGCAATAGTAAAATCCGTTTGAAGGTGGAAGGGGACCAATAAGATCAACGTTAATGTGTTCAAATCGTTGAGATGGCATTGTATATTTCGATAAAGGAGAAGAAATATGTCTACTTATTTTTGACTGTTGGCAAGGAATACAATTTCTCACGAATTTTGAGATATCTTGATCCATATTTTTCCAAACAAAACGTTCTTTGACTAGACGACATGTACTTTTTGTACCCGGGTGTGCTAAGTTATGGATTTTTGAAATAATTGATGAACGACAGCTCGACGGAATATAAGGCCGAGCAGTGTTTCCGGAAACATCACAAAAAATTGTAGTATTTGATTGAGGTAATTTGACGTGTTTGAGTTGTAACGAAGTATTATTTGATCCGATCAGTTCTTTAAGATCATTACAAACGTTTTGTTGTTCAGCTATTTTTTCATAATTAATAGCTTCGTTGTTGTTTAAGCTCAATGCATTTAATCTTGAGAGGGTATCAGCAGTAAAATTAACTTCACCAGGAAGATGGATGAGTTTTGTAGAGAATTGCCCTATAAAATCCAAGTGTCGAATTTGACGTGGCGAAGCGTTTTCCTTTTTTTGAGTGAAAGCGAAGATTAGTGGTTTATGATCGGTAGCAATAGTGAAGTCACGACCCTCAAGAAGATACCTAAAGTGCTTAATGGCACTGTAAATCGAGAGTAACCCTCGATCGTATGTACTGTATTTACATTGAGCTTCGCTAAATTTTTTTGAAAAGAATGCAAGTGGCTGATTTTTACCATTTATTACTTGGTGAATTACTGCACCCATTCCTGTATTACTGGCGTCTGTGCATAGGATGATTTCAGCATCAGGTGCCGGGTGATAAAGGGCGGTCGCATTGCATAAGTCTTCTTTACACTTTTCAAAATGTTGTTTATTTTCTTCATTCCAAGAAATAATCGTCCTATCCTTTTTCTTGTTGCCGTTGATTAATGAAATAAGAGGTTGCTGATGCTGTATAGCATGTGGAATAAAGCGCCGATAAAAGTTTATCATAGCTAAAAATCTTTTAAGTTCACATACCAATTTTGGAAGTGGAAAATTTCTTATAGTTTCTATTTTAGTTGGTAAAGGTCTAATCCCTTGAGATGATACCGAATGACCGAGAAACTCTATTTCAGGTTGAGCAAATACACACTTAGATGGATTAATGGTAAGAGAATATAATCTAAGTCTTTCAAATACTTGACGTATATGAGTTTCGTGTTCTTCAGAAGTATTTGAAGCAATACAAAAGTCATCAATGTAACAAAATGCAAAGTCGAGACCTCTGAGGACTTCGTGCATGTATCGCTGAAAAGTTTGTGCGGCATTTCGTAAACCGAAGGGCATTCGAATGTACTCAAACAGACCGAATGGTGTCGTTATTGCGGTCTTTTGTACATCACTCTCTTCTACTGGTATTTGATGGTAGCCTCGTTGTAAGTCTAACTTCGAAAAAATCATTTTATTGTGCAAATTAACTGACAGATCCTGGATATGGGGTAAAGGATACCGATCAGGTATTGTTTGTGCGTTTAGTGCGCGATAATCACCGCAAGGTCTCCAAGAATCGTTAGATTTACGAACGACATGCAACGGAGATGCGTATGGGCTTTTTGAAGGCCGAATCACCCCAATTTTCATAAGATATTCAAACTCTTCTTTTGCGGCACGAAATTTTTCAGGTGTTAACCTTCTGGGTTTTGAAAAAACAGGCGGCCCTTGTGTTTCTATACAATGAGTAACATTAACAGACTTACCCTTTTGTGAAGTTTGAAAATTGATTTGAGTGATATCTTGAAATTCCTCTAAAAGTTTTGCACAGGCGTTGTTTGATTTATAGAGCTTGGGAGATGAATGATCAGCTAAATCAGAAATTGATGAAATATGAGTTTTAAACATTGTTGTTGAGTCAATAAGTTTGGAATTATTAAGATCAACCAATAGCTCGAAATGTTTAATAAAGTCAGCACCTATTATGTTATGAGAAGTATCCGCAACAACGAAAGTCCATAAAAATTGTCGTCTTAATCCAAAATCGAGTTTTAGTCGCTTTTGACCAAACGTACTTATTGTAGAATCATTAGCTGCAAAAAGTTTTGTTGGAGATTTATTTCGATGTTTACGTTGAGTGTCAGTGATCTTCAATACTGAGATATCTGCACCTGTATCTATAAGAAATCGCTGTTTTGTTTGTTGATCCACTATAAAAAAGCGATTAGGGCCAGACGTGGCTGTATCAACTGTTGAGGGACTTGTAGCAGAAACTTGTGGTTGTTGTAAATTTGATTGTTGTTGTGAAGACTTTTTGGCGGAATTACATAATAATACCGCCGAATGACTTAGTTTTTTGAAGCATTAAATTGACATGGTGTATTACACTTACGTGATTGAGCTCCAAACTTTTTGTGATACCAGCAAATTGTCGAACTTGAAAGTGTCCGAGGTGGAGTGGCTTTACGGAAATTTCTCATCTCTAGCTTTAGATTGGATAAAGTTTGTTCGATTCGTGAGAGTCTATCAGAAACGTTGTTGGATACTGCATCTAAAGATATACTGCTTTGTGTTGTAGTTGCAACTGACTCTATTGAGTTGACCCGCACAGAATCCAAAATATCATCAGCTAATGCACCAAGTTCATCCATTGAACAATTAGGGTTACTTTTTGACACGCATGTGATAACTGCGCGCACAGAAACTGGCAAACGTTGAATCCATAAATTCTTTATAAGCTGAGTATCAGTGGTAACATTGGTACGCTGAAGTTGTGTAAGAATGTGGCTTGGTTTGCTATCTCCTAATTGGATTCCTGTTGTAAGTTGTTCTAATCTGGCCATTGGTGAAGCAGAAAACTTGGAGATAATTGTTTGTTTAAGCAATGCATAGCGGTTTTCTTGTGGTGGACTGCGAACAATTTCATATGCCCGTTCATGTAGTTTTTCGTCCATATACATTACCGTAATATTGAATTTGGCCAGATCCCGTTGATCCTGGTTCATTCTACCAAAATTATTGAATTGAAAAAATGCCTCCAGCCGAGTGAACCATGATTGGATATTGGCTATTGAATATCCCATTAGTTGAGGAACTTGAACACGCGCAGCAAAGCTTGATATATCTGCAGATTCCAATTGACCGGGTATAAAATCATTGTCTCTTTGATTTCCTGTAGCAGATGCAGTGAAACCTGGACTTGAGTTTGACTGTGAATTCATTTTTAATTTTCGGGGTCACCAATTTGGTTATTCTAAATGTGTAGAACACAATTTTTTGTATTCTCTTTTTTATTAAAAAAGTTGATGTTTATTATTTGAAGTTTAAAAACTAACTGGAAAATATTTTACACAAAATATTTTGACAATAAAAGAAATTCATAAAAATGATAAGTTGATTATTATAAAATTTAAAATGTAAAGTATTTGAATGGCAAGTGCCCACACCCCATTCATACTGAACCCGAAAATATGTATTTTCCTTATTTTCAAGTATTCGATTTCAAATTCGTACGGAATTTGAAAGTTGAAAACTTAAAAAAACGAAAATACGTATTTTGGCGTTCAGTTTAAATGGGTTATAGCCCATTAAAAATGCCATAAAATTAACGTTTGACCTTTTTCCACATTCCAATAAAAACAAGAAATGGATTTTTGCAACAATTCCCTTAAATTACTTAATTTTACAAGACAAAGGATCTCCAGTGCTCCTTAGCCACAGATGCCGTGTGTCACTTAAGGTATCTCTTTTTGTACTTCTCTCGAGGAGAACCATTAATTAACTACACAATTAATTACGTTTCAGGATATCCTGCAGTCAGTGGCCAATCCCTTGATTTTGGGGTGGGATAATTTTTAGTTTTTACACTAACAATATTAAAATTTTTTTTTGCAAAACTTACCTTAAACCTCCATTGCTATTAATTTAAACTTTTTCCCTTTTTGGTTCCAAATCAATAACAAAAAAAAATACCAAACAGCTGGTTTCCAAATCATTTTCACTATTTTTTATTTTCGGGAATAAATGTCAAGAACAAGTGCAGAAAGAAAGTCTAACAATACAAAAATAATTTTTAAGTTAAGGCCCTGTGCGAGGTGGCTAAATAAATTCTAGACTAAATATGTACAAATTGACAAAAGGGTTTAGAATTGTTTTGAAGTATATATGAAAATATTTTTAAATTTCAAATAAATTTAAAAACCTGAATTTTGGTTAGATTTTATTTAGCCAGTTGGCACCCACTCAAAAATCCCATATCGTTGATGCGCCATTGTAAACACCTATGTGTAATTTTTTTATTTAAGCATTTGATAAAGATGAGAAGCAGAAAAAAATTTAGAAGTATTCTTAAAGACGGAAAGACACAAGGGGTTACGAATTATGGGAAAAAATATAGAGAAAAAGAGCCAGGGAAGTAAAACTCAAATGATGTCCCCATCGCATTGCTTTAAATGTTTTGGAATTTACCTTCATGAGAGGCCAAAAAAAATCATGGTTGGCAAGCAATACCTTTTCAAAGAGTTTTGTGTGAGGAAAAGAAATTTGAGGACTTTTGAATTCTGATTTTAAATAAAACTTTTGATGTTTCTCTTTATCAATTTAAATATATTTCTACATTCGTATACTCTACACTACTCTCTACAACACCAGAAAAAAAATTTGCCGTGCATCTTCGAATCTAAATTTTTTTGGTCATTGGAACCCCTTTCAGAATTTATAAAGAAAAAATCAAAAAAAGTGAAATTATTATTTTATATATTAAAACGTTTATTTTGCTTTTTAATATTCAAACACGTGGTAGATATTTTAATAACAAGCACTTTGACGTTACTTTTGTTCTGCAATAATAATATTTATTTATTTTATTTTATCTCTATATATAAAGGAATAACGTTACTGAGTCATTCAACATCGCCCAGCTCAAGCCGCAATAGGTAGGAGGCGTAGACATCCGCTAAGAGTGGGTTTTTGGAAATTCTTTGCGGAGGGGCAAAAAGGGGAAAAAGCTCCCCTTTCACGACCTGCCCAAACCCCTTTAGCTAGAAACCTGAAATTTTAAATATGACTTCCTGGGAGTATGTGCTAACTGCTTGATGAGGTATATTTTAGATTTTTGGTCATTAACGTTGTAAAAATGGGGGTTTAAAGGGCGAAAAGTCCCCCCCTTTATGGCCTGATTAAACCGTTGGACCTAGGAAGTTAAAATTTGTATGCAGGTTCCTTCTCCAGTGTATATAACAGCCAAGGCCTGATTTTTGAAAAATCCAACGGGGAGGGACAGAATAGGGTGAAGTTCTCCCCCTCGAAGGCCTTCACAAACCGTTCGACATGGGAAGGTGATATTTGGTATGTAGGCCCCTTCTCAAGTGTAGATAACAGATAAGACGTGATTTTTGAAAAATTCAACCGGGAGGGGCAGAAAAGGGTTAAATTCTCCCCCTCGACGGCCTGCCAAAACCGTTAGTGCTCAAAGGTTGAAATTGTGTATATTGCTTCCACCAGAGGTGAAGACATCCACCTATGTAGGATTTTTGTAAATTTCTACGGGAAGGGGCAATAAGGGGAAAAGTCTCCTCCCGAACGGCCTGCCCAAACCGCAGAAACTAGAAAGTTAAAATTTGGTGCGCAGATTCCTTCTTCAGTGTAGATAACATATAAGACGTGACTTTTGGAAAATCTAACACGGAGGGGTAAAAAATCGAAAATTCTCCCCCTTGACGGCCTGCCGAAACCGCTTGAGCTGGAAGGTTAAAATTTGGTACATAGATTCTTCCTCCAATGTAAATGTGCAAATTCGCAAAAGTGCAAATGTGATAATTTACAAATGTGCATATTTGCAAATGTGAAAATTTACAAAATTATTTGACAGATTGATGGTTTGATGGATAGATGGTTTAATGGTAATGTATATGTGCAAATGTGTAAATAAGAAAATGTGTAAATACACTCAAAAAAAAGAATATATTTTTTTATTGAAGACAAACTGTCTTTAAATTAAAGACACAGAATTTTTCTTAATTTAAGAAAAATTTCTTTAAAATAAAGAAAAAATCTTTAATATAAAGAAAAATTTACTATTGCTAAGTACAGGGAAAAATTATATTTTTTTAACACATGTATATTTTTTTCTTTGATTTGACCCTCTTGAATTGTCTTAAAATTGTGCAAAAAATTCCTTCAAGTTTGTCCAAAATTAATAGTTTCAATGAAAGATTTCTTATTATAAAGATTTTTTAAACTTAACCTAAACAAACAGAAAATTTTATTTAAAAAATAGTATTAAGGACATAAAAGATATATCTTCTTTAATTTATGTCCATAATTTTCGATTTACTTAAATTAAGTAGATAGTTTTATTTAAATCAGTTAAATTTTTTTTACACAAGTTAAGAAAACATATACTCAAATTAACCAACAAATATTTATTTTACATTTTTTATGCTATAATGGATATAATTTATGAAAAGTTTCTTTAAATCAAAAATAAAAAAATAGTCATAATATAAAGAAGTATTTCCTCAAATTAAAGAACAATATAACTGACTTAATGCATATAAGCATTATGTTAAGGAAATTTTTCCTTAAATGTAGTCATAATACTACAAAAAAGTTATAATATATTTTATGAAAAGGTCGGCATAAAATTAAAGACATATTCTTTAAAATTAAACAAAATAGAATTGACATAAAAAATAACAGCATAAGGGAATATTTTCATTAAATCTTGACAACATTAAATGTTGACAACATTTTTCTTTAAAAAATCGCAGTGAAATTAATAAATCGCTAGAAAATTCAAAAATTATTCGCAAATAAAAATAACCAAAATTGTGCGACTTTTTAGGATTTTAAGCGAAATGTTAAAGAAAAATTTATCTTTAGGTGGGTAAATTTCTCGAACTTATCACGTTTTGCTTAAAAATTTTAACAACATATTGATATATACATTACTTTTAGCTCTAGTCCAGTTTTGTACAAATTTCAAATAAACTATAAGGATATAGTTCAATAGCGATATAATCTATTTGACATATATACCAATTGTGACTAATATTTAAGATATAGTTTAAAATTATTTTGAAAACCATATGTATAATTTTAAAATGTTTATGCTATAAAGCGGAATCGGAAGATTGAGCCAAAGAGTTTTAAACATCGATTTATCTTTAAATTTCTCCACCCTTACAATACTATATAAATTTGATATAGTCACATTAATTGATCTCTATATCCAGCTTCATATATATGACATAAAACAGCACTTACAAAATTAGGCTTGTAGTCACTTGAAACTAAAAGTATAAAATATGCTGAGACAATGTCAAGAATGACAGAAATTTACATATTTTACCCGCTTAATGAGTTAGAAAATCGCTATATTTAACGAGAAAATAGCTAAATTAACCACAGTGGTATACTGTTAACTAACGGAAATTTCTTTCTGCATTCTTAAGTTAATACAGAGTTGGGAAATGAGATTTTTATTTTGGTATGAAACAAAATTTCGAAGAGCACTTTTTCGTATATAAAAGTAGGAGAAATTGTTTATCTTTTTAGATAAATAAAGAAATAAGCATAAATAATGATTTCATAGTCTGATTAAACTGCGTGGCCATTCCGGAAAAAAAAGAAAAACATATTCTCTTTAGTACACACAAATGTGTATGCGTTTTCTACACAATTATCTACAAAAAAGAATTAAAATAACAAAATTCATAAATCATAGCGTTTTGTATCAATTTAAATTTATTTTAATTTAGTCCGAAATTACTTTATATTGTTAAATTTTTGATATGTTTTATTTTTTTCTTCTACTTTTCTAACAAAAATGTTTGTGGAAAATTTTCTATTTCCATCTCTGAATTAATACATCGTGAGCAGTGTTGCCGTTTATTGGATACAATCTCAATAGAACAAATCGTCATCGAGTTCTGAAAAATCGTCAAAAACGGCTTAAAGACGTAAATATATAAAATAATTATTTTTTTTTATTAAAAGCCTTAAAAAATAATAAGTAATGTAAAAATAATGTTGGTTTAAATATTTTGAAATATACCGTGTATTTACATTATCAAAGTTCAAAAATTATTACTATAAACAATTTTCCATATCCTAAAAATATTGTACCTTAAAGAAAATGTCTTATTTTAAAACATTCTTATAGGAACAAATTCTAGACCTAAAAATGTCAAATCTAGAATATTTTACAGGCATTCTCCCTTTAAAAAAGTGATATTCGTTATAGTTTTAGTTTCGTGATATTTATTATAGTTATACAAAAATAATAAAATGTTGTTGTTTTTCTTACAAGTTTTTCAGATTGTAAAATATATAACAGATTTTATATTTTTAATATTTACATACAATATCTTTTTATATAAAATTCAAACTGATAGAAAATCGTGATTTGGCTATTTTTTATGGCAAGTCGTCCAAATGACGATAAATAATCTAGCTGGCAACACTGATCGTGATAGAAATATTTTTGTAGAATTTGCTAATAAAAAAAGAAATATAAGAGTGTTGCTTTGATATACAAACAAAAAACACAGTAACAATATTTTATTCTTAATTCAGTTGGTTAAAGTCATTCCAGTGATGTCAGATGTAGGGAAAATTCCCTTTTTGTAGGGATTTTTTTCGAAAAAATGGAGTGTAGGGAAAAAAAGACAGATATTTTATTTAGGTCAAAATGTAGGGATTTTTTTTAATTTTGGATAATTTGGTAACTATAACGTTTCTGATTAATAACTTTCGTGAGCTTACTATTGGTTTGCTCTATACTTGCAACAGAATAAAGAATAAACCAAGCAATTTCTTTATTGTGAAGCAAACAAACAATGAGCTGACGATTTGTAGTAAAACAATATTCGGTGGCAATAATTATAAATTGGCTGTTGTTAATGTGATTTTTTCCAAATGTGGCAACAATATTTTAAATTTGTTCACTTGTGTGTGTGTGTCATTCAACGAAGCAAAAAGAACAAAATAATAAAATGTATTATTTGTAAATGGTGCTTAATACTTTATTCTTCTGGTATTTAAGTTTATTCTTCTGGTATTTTTGTTATTTAATTATAGTATGCCATACTCGTAAGTTTTTATTTTATGGTAAAAAAAACTTTTTAGTAATATTTTAATATTCTAGTGAAATGTCCGCAGATTCTGATTCCTCTTCAGAAAATAGCTACATAAAAAGATATAGAAAACAACGATTTTGCAAGAGTTGGTTAAAAGAAGATTGTTTTAAAGGGTGGCTTGAAGAAGTTAAAAATGATCCTTTCAAATGCAGATGTATAGCTTGTGAAAAATTATTAAGTTGTGGAAAATCTGATTTAATAAAGCACGCCGCAACAAAAACACACACAACAAAGGTTTAAGCAATAAAGAATTCTCAAACTATTAATTTGTTTTTTCAAAAAGAAAAGCCAAATAACATCAGAAAAGATGTAGCCAATTTTGAAATGCGTATAAGTCTTTTTTTTGCCGAACATAATGTTGCTCTTCAAGTAATAGAACATTTAATTCCCTTGTTGAAGGATATTGTACCAGACTCAACCATAATAAGGGAATGTCAACTGGCACGTACTAAATGCACCCAAATAATACACAATGTTTTAGCCAACGAAGAAAAATCCAAACTAATAGAGAAACTTAAAATTAATAAGTTTTCTATTCTTATAGATGAAAGTACTGACATTTGTTCGAAAAAGACAATGTGCATTCTTGTTCGCTACTTTGATGAGAAAAGAGAGAAAACAGTAGTAGAGCTTTTGGATTTGCTGCAGGTTGGAACCGATTGTACAGCTGATGCTCTTTATCGTCAATTCAAAAAATGCATTTTAGAATACGAAATTCCCTATGAAAATATCATTGGACTTTGCTGTGATGGTGCAAATGTTATGGTTGGACAACATAATTCATTTGCATCGAGACTGCTAGCGGACAACCCAGAAGTTATAACTATTAAACAAATAAAGCTTGTTTAATGCTGCCTAGAGCGCCCGAAGATTAATTGAGACAAATTGGATCATACATCTCTGGAAGCTCTAAAAGGTGTTCTGAGTTAGAAGAATTTTAAGAACTACTCAGCGTAGAGAAAAGAAAAATTTTAAGAACATCAGTCACCAGATGGTTATCTCATCAGAAGTGTATAGAAAGAATATTAGAGAATTGGACTGTTCTTATAGAATTTTTTAAACATGCAGCAACACAAGATAAATTAAAGCAAGCAGACTTAATATTAAGTGAGTTAACAAATGAATGCAATAAGGCCTATTTTTTTAAAATACGTTTTGAACTACTTTAACGCCCTAAATGCATTATTTCAATCAAAACAACCATTAGTACATGCTTTACATTTTGGATCCAAAAAAATATTTTTAAAAATTGGTCAAAATTTTATTAAAAAAGAAGAGTTGACAATTAATTGCAATATTAAATCACCACATATTACATTACAAATAGAAGATATTTACGTTGGGCATGAATGCGAAGAGCTGCTAAAAACATTTCCAAAATCAAGTGCCTACCAAATAAAGACTGACTGCTTGAAATTTTATATTACCGCACTAGAAGAAACACAAAAGAGACTTCCTTTAAAAAACGAATCAATCTTCAAAGAAATGGAATTTCTTTGTCCTAAATTAGCTATGAGTGCTAATAATAAGAATGTTTTTCAATTTAAATTGTTATGCCAGAAATATAAAATCGATATTTATCTGCTTACACAAGAATGGTTGACCATTGAATTTAATTTTGCAGAACATGAAAGAAACTCGCTTTCTATGCTAGATTTGGAAGAATTTTGGTCAATTATAATTATATCTAAATCAAAAAGTTTTAATGATAAATTAGTATTTCCAAACATCTCAAAATTAACAAAAATTATTTTAAGTTTACCTCATGCGAATGCCGACGCTGAAAGAATATTTTCTATTGTTACAGACGTACGCACAAAGAAAAGAAATAAATTAAGTCATGATCTTTTAAATTTAATATGTATTATTCGATCTCATTTACAATCAAATTTATTAAATTGTACAAATTTCAAATGTACAGAAAGCCATTTTAAAAAAATGAATTCCCAAAATCAGTACAATTAACTTTTTTGTTATTTAATTATATTATTTATTTTATCATTCAATATTATAATATTCTTTGTTTTAACTTATAACTGATATACCTGAATTTTTTTATTATCAGAAATAAAGTAAATAAAATTTACTATAAAAAATATGTTTAAATTTTTATTCAAAATAAAACGTAGGGAAAAATGTAGGGAGAAAAAAAGCTGGTTGTAGGGGAAAAAAGGGATTTTTTTTTTCAAAACGTGGGGATTTTCATAAATTTCATCTGACATCACTGAGTCATTCAAACGAGCTGGATTTGTCGCGTGTGAATAAATTAAAAATAAGTGAAATACAAGGTAAGTAATAAAAAAAATTTTATAATAATATAACTGTGTTTATGCGGCAAGATATCAAGGTTGGCTTGTGTAATTCCCATATAAATTGGACGTAAGGAACGTTAAGCGTTACCAGGGACTCGCCAACTTTAATAGCTTGCCGTATGAACACGGCTTATATATATATATTTGCTATATATATACATATACGCATATTAAAGCAAATATATACATAAGCCGTGCTCATGCGGCAAGCTATCAAAGTTGGCGTTTCACTCCCCTACAAATTTGTCAGAAGCCAACGTTTACTGGTAACGCTTAACGTTACTTATGCCGAATTTGGGAATAACTCAAGCCAACATTCTATATTACATATACATACATATATTTCTTTGCTATACGCTAAGCAGGGCAACATGCAAATGCATGCCCGTAGTTAGCAGCCAAAACAATTTTACCCAATTACTATTCCAAAACAAAAAGTACTTGAAATCTGTTATAAAAAGTACGGTTTATAAAAAATTTCTTTTATTAAAAGTATCTTTTATAAAAAGTAACTTTTGAAAAAAGTATCTTTTATAAAAATTACCTTTCATAAAAAGTACCTTTTATTAAAAGCATCTTTCATAAAATATACCCTTATTAAAGGTACTTTTTATAAAAGGTACTTTTTATAAAAAGTACCTTTTGTAAAAAGAGCCTTTTATAAAAATTACCTTTTAGAAAAAGTACATTTTATTAAAAGTGTCTTTTATTAAAAGTGCCTTTTATAAAAAGTAGCTTTTATAAAAATTACCTTTTATAAGAAGTACCTTTTATAAAAAGTACATTTTATAAAAAGTACATTTTATAAAAAGTACCTTTTGTAAAAAGTATCTTCTATAAAAAGAACCTTTTACAAAAAGTACCTTTTATAAAAAGTACCTTTTATAAAAAGTACCTTTTATAAAAAGTACCTTTTGTAAAAAGTATCATCTATAAAAAGAACCTTTTATAAAAAGAACCTTTTATAAAAACTACCTTTTATAAAAAGTACCTTTAATAAAAAGAACCTTTTATAAAAAGTACCTTTTATAAAAAGTACCTTTTATAAAAAGTACCTTTTATAAAAAGTACCTTTTATAAAAATTACCTTTTATAAGAAGTACCTTTTATAAAAAGTACATTTTATAAAAAGTACATTTTATAAAAAGTACCTTTTGTAAAAAGTATCTTCTATAAAAAAACCTTTTATAAAAAGTACCTTTTATAAAAAGTGCCTTTTATAAAAAGTACCTTTTATAAAAAGTACCTTTTATAAAAAGTACCTTTTATAAAAAGTACCTTTTATAAAAAGTACCTTTTATAAAAATTACCTTTTATAAGAAGTACCTTTTATAAAAAGTACATTTTATAAAAAGTACATTTTATAAAAAGTACCTTTTGTAAAAAGTATCTTCTATAAAAAAACCTTTTATAAAAAGTACCTTTTATAAAAAGTACCTTTTATAAAAAGTGCCTTTTATAAAAAGTACCTTTTATAAAAAGTACCTTTTATAAAAAGTACCTTTTATAAAAAGTACCTTTTGTAAAAAATATCTATAAAAAGAACCTTTATAAAAAGTACCTTTTATAAAAACTACCTTTTATAAAAAGTATAAAAGTAACTTTTATAAAAAGAAAATTTTATTAAAAGTACCTTTTATAAAAAGTACCTTTTGTAAAAAGTATCTTCTATAAAAAGAACCTTTTATAAAAAGAACCTTTTATAAAAAGTACCTTTTATAAAAAGTACCTTTTATTAAAGGTACCTTTTATAAAAAATACATTTTATAAAAAGTACCTTTTATAAAAAGTACCCTTTGTAAAAAGTATGTTCTATAAAAAGTACCTTTTATAAAAAGTACCTTTTGTGCATTTTATAAAAAGCATCTTTCTTAAAAAGTACCCTTTGAAAAAAGTACCCTTTATAAAAAGTACCTTTTATAAGAAGTACCTTTTACAAAAAGTACCTTTTATAAAAAGTACCTGTTATAATAAGTACCTTTTATAAAAAGTACCTGTTATAAGAAGTTCCTTTTATACAAAGTACCTGTTATAAAAAGATCCTTTATTAAAAAGAACCTTTTATAAAAAAATACATTTTATTAAAAGTACCTTTTATAAAAAGTATCTTTTATAAAAAGTATCTTTTATAAAAAGTACCTTTTATAAAAAGTACCTTTTATAAAAAGTACCTTTTATAAAAAGTACCTCTTATAAAATGTACCTTTTATAAAAAGTATCTTATATTAAATGTATCCTTTATTAAATGTATCTTTTTAGAAGTATCTTTTATAAAAAGAACCTTTTTTCAAAAGAACCTTTTATAAAAAGTATCTTTTATTAAAAGTATCTTCTATAAAAAAGTATCTTTTATTAAAAGTATATAAAAAATACTTTTTATACCTTTTATAAAAAAAAATCATAATGTTTTCAGTGAATGGAGACCGAAATACCGGAACTATTGGAGTTATTGGTTGCTCTTAAAGGTCAGGAATTTTTCCAGATATTTGTCGGTAAGTTGTGGATTTTTAAAAATAAATTTTAATAAATCATATTTAGTAGTTCTTCGTATATTTCGAATTTAAGAACTATTAAATGAGCTAATGAAGTTTATGCTAGTTGAACTTTTTAATTGGTATACGTAATTTTAGTTCGATTTGAGATCATATAATCATATTCTTTTTAAATTTTTCAAATGTAAAGAAACGTGATAAATGTGATTATTAAATTTTTGAGAACAAAATTGGAAAAAAAAACTTTCGAAAGCACATGCTTATATAGAATAACATTCATTATTTGAATTCGTGAAAAGTGTGTTTTTGTATTTAATATTTCAATATTTTTTATGTATTTTTGATTTTATTCAAATATTTTAATAACATTTTTAATTTATACAAGTTTAAAAAATATAATTGTTGAGCATCAGCGCAATAACGTTGTTTGATCTTATAATTGGTTCAGTTTGCTATAATGTTCAGTAATTTACATTCGGCCATTGAGTTTTTGGTTACTTTAAGGTGCGGTTCATAGAAACATTCGCTCCCATAATCATACTTAACCTAGAATCTCGAATGAGCATGTGTGGATACTGCATTCATTATTGGAAAATGTTTTTATTCGCCAAGTTGGCTTTCGACTAATGTATTTTAATTATCAACTTTTTTAAATAAGTCGAATGGTCATCCTGGCGTGTGAAATTATTCTTCAAAATTTAATGTAATCTGCTCATGTCAATGAGCCAAGGTCACAAATGTGACTGGTAAATATATGGCAGCTTTTAACTGACCAAACCAAGACTGGATTTAATCCCAACTTATTGTGTTGTAGGGAAACCTAACGTACATCGTTTTAATTTTTAAACTTGAAGAAAATTTAAGATTACAAAAAATACTTTTAAAAAGATCTGATTTTAACAGAAAACGTACTAATTAAATTTATAATATAAAAAATAAGCATGAACTTAGACAGAATAACTTTTATTATTTGAATAAATTGATATTGTGTTTTGTATTTAAAATTTGATTTTTTTTGTATTTTTGATTTTATTTAAATATTTTGATTTATACAAGTTTAAAAAATATAATTGTTGAGAATCAGCGCAATAACGTTGTTTGATCTTATAATTGGTTCAGTTTGCTATAATGTTCAGTAATTTACATTCGGCCATTCAGTTTTTGGTTACTTTAAGGTGCGGTTCATAGAAACATTCGCTCCCATAATCATACTTAACCTAGAATCTCGAATGAGCATGTGTGGATACTGCATTCATTATTGGAAAATGTTTTTATTCGCCAAGTTGGCTTTCGACTAATGTATTTTAGATATCAACTTTTTTAAATAAGTCGAATGGTCATCCTGGCGTGTGAAATTATTCTTCAAAATTTAATATAATCTGCTCATGTCAATGAGCCAAGGTCACAAATGTGACTGGTAAATATATGGCAGCTTTTAACTGACCAAACCAAGACTGGATTTAATCCCAACTTATTGTGTTGTAGGGAAACCTAACGTACATCGTTTTAATTTTTAAACTTGAAGAAAATTTAAGATTACAAAAAATACTTTTAAAAAGATCTGATTTTTAACAGAAAACGTACTAATTAAATTTATAATATAAAAAATAAGCATGTACTTAGACAGAATAACTTTTATTATTTGAATAAATTGATATTGTGTTTTGTATTTAAAATTTGATTTTTTTTTGTATTTTTGATTTTATTTAAATATTTTGATTTATACAAGTTTAAAAAATATAATTGTTGAGCATCAGCGCAATAACGTTGTTTGATCTTATAATTGGTTCAGTTTGCTATAATGTTCAGTAATTTACATTCGGCCATTCAGTTTTTGGTTACTTTAAGGTGCGGTTCATAGAAACATTCGCTCCCATAATCATACTTAACCTAGAATCTCGAATGAGCATGTGTGGATACTGCATTCATTATTGGAAAATGTTTTTATTCGCCAAGTTGGCTTTCGACTAATGTATTTTAGATATCAACTTTTTTAAATAAGTCGAATGGTCATCCTGGCGTGTGAAATTATTCTTCAAAATTTAATGTAATCTGCTCATGTCAATGAGCCAAGGTCACAAATGTGACTGGTAAATATATGGCAGCTTTTAACTGACCAAACCAAGACTGGATTTAATCCCAACTTATTGTGTTGTAGGGAAACCTAACGTACATCGTTTTAATTTTTAAACTTGAAGAAAATTTAAGATTACAAAAAATACTTTTAAAAAGATCTGATTTTTAACAGAAAACGTACTAATTAAATTTATAATATAAAAAATAAGCATGTACTTAGACAGAATAACTTTTATTATTTGAATAAATTGATATTGTGTTTTGTATTTAAAATTTGATTTTTTTTTGTATTTTTGATTTTATTTAAATATTTTGATTTATACAAGTTTAAAAAATATAATTGTTGAGCATCAGCGCAATAACGTTGTTTGATCTTATAATTGGTTCAGTTTGCTATAATGTTCAGTAATTTACATTCGGCCATTGAGTTTTTGGTTACTTTAAGGTGCGGTTCATAGAAACATTCGCTCCCATAATCATACTTAACCTAGAATCTCGAATGAGCATGTGTGGATACTGCATTCATTATTGGAAAATGTTTTTATTCGCCAAGTTGGCTTTCGACTAATGTATTTTAATTATCAACTTTTTTAAATAAGTCGAATGGTCATCCTGGCGTGTGAAATTATTCTTCAAAATTTAATGTAATCTGCTCATGTCAATGAGCCAAGGTCACAAATGTGACTGGTAAATATATGGCAGCTTTTAACTGACCAAACCAAGACTGGATTTAATCCCAACTTATTGTGTTGTAGGGAAACCTAACGTACATCGTTTTAATTTTTAAACTTGAAGAAAATTTAAGATTACAAAAAATACTTTTAAAAAGATCTGATTTTTAACAGAAAACGTACTAATTAAATTTATAATATAAAAAATAAGCATGTACTTAGACAGAATAACTTTTATTATTTGAATAAATTGATATTGTGTTTTGTATTTAAAATTTGATTTTTTTTTGTATTTTTGATTTTATTTAAATATTTTGATTTATACAAGTTTAAAAAATATAATTGTTGAGCATCAGCGCAATAACGTTGTTTGATCTTATAATTGGTTCAGTTTGCTATAATGTTCAGTAATTTACATTCGGCCATTGAGTTTTTGGTTACTTTAAGGTGCGGTTCATAGAAACATTCGCTCCCATAATCATACTTAACCTAGAATCTCGAATGAGCATGTGTGGATACTGCATTCATTATTGGAAAATGTTTTTATTCGCCAAGTTGGCTTTCGACTAATGTATTTTAATTATCAACTTTTTTAAATAAGTCGAATGGTCATCCTGGCGTGTGAAATTATTCTTCAAAATTTAATGTAATCTGCTCATGTCAATGAGCCAAGGTCACAAATGTGACTGGTAAATATATGGCAGCTTTTAACTGACCAAACCAAGACTGGATTTAATCCCAACTTATTGTGTTGTAGGGAAACCTAACGTACATCGTTTTAATTTTTAAACTTGAAGAAAATTTAAGATATCAAAAAATACGTTAAAATTTTTAACAGAACAACAAACCCAAAATGTCAAAATGTTCTCTAAAAAAATAATAGTCTTTTATATTTAATTGTACTGAATATTCCTGAGAAAAAGGATTTGTTATTCGTAAAATGGGAAGAATTTTTCCCAAAAGTTTTATTGCTAATATCCCAGCAAGTGAAAAATCCTGAGATTTTGGAGTCGGTTAATGAATTGAAAGGGACCAAATATAATACTGGTAAATGTAGTTTAGAAAGTAGAAGTTGCTTAATGTCTTACATGGGAATTTTTGATTACCAAAAGACGATGTGTATATGCCAGATTTCATTTTCACTTTAGTGTAAATAAGTTGTATACTACATCTTATTTCCATTATGAAGTAATAAAATCGTCACTTAATTTAATTATTACTTAAATAACATTGCTGATGGAAATTTCATTTAGTTTATAGTTGCCTTACACAAAAATTTTTCTAGCTATGATTATCTAAAATATATAAAGTAGTTTTTATTTTATTTATTGTTTGTTTGATTTTTATAACAGCCTATAAATAAAATAAACATTCAGAACCACAACAAATATGATTTATACGACTGTTATTAGAATCAAGAAAATGGCCGCATATGATTATTATAATCTAACCCCTATACTATACTAATTTTACTTTACTATATACTAATTTAACTTCACTCTATAGTGTTCTTTTCTGAAACGTCTTTTCTTATTTTAGATGTTCGAAATGGAGTAATTTTGCTAGCTATACATTATCTACTGAAACCAACTTCGCGAAAATGTTCGGTTGATGAAGTCACGAAGAAACGAACATACTCAAAAGCGTCCGTTGTAGATTCCATAAACGCCTTTTGGATCATTTCACCTACCAGCTGTGAGTTACAGTCAAAAATAAAACTTTTAACTGATTCTACCTTTGAAAAAAAAGAAAGATTGCAGCCACTAATTTGCTGTATTGGCTCATCGGTATTTGATTTATCAGAATATTATATTTATTATGCAACAGTTTACTACAAATTTGAAAATATTTTAAAATGTCTAGATGTAGCATTTAAAATATTTCATGTTTTAAATTTAGAGTATCCAGCTAATTGTAAAAATGTATACTTATTTTTTCAACAATATTTTTACACCATTAACTTAAAAAGTTCAGAAAAATCAACAAAATTGTCAAGCGTTTTAAATGACATACAATTTATAAATATATAATTCTTAAACAAAAAAAATTATTATTTTAATTATATTGTTCTACACTATATAGCGAAAATGGATATTTCCTGTTTTATATGTAAGCAAAGTTTTAAAGATTGCAAAAAACTTTTTTGTCATATAAAAAATTTTCATTGTTTACCATCAAACTATGTGTATGCTTGTGGCTTCTCTTCCTGTTCCCAGAAATTTAGTTCCTTCAAATCCTTTTCAAAACATTTGCGTAACGAGTATTCTAAAAAATCTAATATCCAACTACATACTCGTTGCTTACAAAAGAATAAGATCAATGTGAACTTTAATAACACGCTAAATTCTAATAATCAAGCTTTTTCATCTCAAATAAATAACTTTAATGTAAATGAAATTGATAGTAAAAATACATCTGAAGTTCAAAACATAAATGCTATTAAAACTACAAATATTGATAGTAAATCGTTATTAGCGCATTCATTTAAATTATCTTTAAAAACTTATGCAAACAAAAATCTTCCAAGAAAAGAAGCCACAAAATTACAAAAAAATATTGAAAAAAATATAACTCAGCCAATAAAAGATGAATTAAAGAAAATAATTAATGATCTGACCATAGATAATTTGGAACTAACAAAAAATAATCTCACTAAACTCGTCACTTTTTGTAGTAAACCATTTGATGACTTTGATTCAGAATATAAATTTATAAAAAAATTAAAGGACATTAACTTATATGAAAGTCCAAAAATTATTTACATAAATAATTCAATTAATAGCTTAAACCTCAATCAAGTTAACACTCTCGATCCAGTTGTGGTAAAAGGAATATTGTTTCCAATAAAGTTCCAAATAAAAAAGTTTTTTGAAATTGAAGGCATTTATGATGATTTTGAAATCAATATAAAATCTTTATATGAAAACAGCGATTTAAACAATTTTTGTAACGGAAAAATTTGGAAAAACAAAATTAAAGCATACGGTAATAAATTTGTAATCCCATATTTTCTATATTTTGACGATTTTGAAATAAATAATAGTCTTGGACCACACTGTTCAAGTCTTTTGGGAGTGTATTATTCATTTCCAACAGCACCAGATTTTTTAAAATTTAAATTAAATCACATTTTTATTGCTGCTTTATATAATTCGAATGACGTTAAACATTTTGGAAATGATAAATGTTTCTTCAAGTTAGTTGAAATTTTAAATGATTTAGAAAAAAATGGTGTTGAAATTGAAACTAAAAATGGCAAAAAAATAATTTATTTTTCTTTGGGTTTGATCGTTGGTGATAACTTAGCACTTAATAACGTTTTGGGATTTTCTCGATCATTTTCGGCAAAATATTTTTGCAGATTTTGTAAACTTCATAAAACAGAAACAAAAACAAAAATTGAAGAAAACACACAAAAGTTAAGAAATGTTAAAAATTATAATGAAGATGTTGATTTAAATGAACCACAAAGTACTGGCATAAGAGAAAATTCTATCTTTAATAATATTTATAATTACCATGTTGTTGAAAACTTATATGCTGATTTGCTTCATGACATGTTGGAAGGAGTCCTAAAGTATGACTTCTGTCATATTATAACATTGCTTATTAAGAACAAAAGTTTTGATTTAGAACTTCTTAATATTCGAAAGCAAAATTTCAACTATGGAAAAACTGAAAAAGGAAATACGTCCGTAAAAATAAAACCGAAACATCTAAAAGGATTCAATTTAAAAATGTCTGGAAGTGAAATGCTTACATTCGCACATTTCTTTCCACTTCTAATTGGAGACCTTGTAGATGTTAACAGTAATTTATGGAAATTTGTTATTAACTTAATAGAACTAGTTGATTTATTGCTTTTGTCTCATTTTACAAGTTTAGATATGCTTAATTTAAAATCGCATATAGAATTTCACAACAAGGAATACTTGAAGCTTTTTGCTGATAGTTTAAAGCCGAAACATCACTTTTTGTCGCACTATTGTAGAATATTAGAACATTCGGGTCCTTTTATTTATCTTTGGACTTTTAGCTTTGAGTCAAAACATAGAGATTTAAAATCTTACACCAAAAATATAAATGCACGAAAAAACATTACACTATCATTAGCAATAAAATTTTGTATATCTTTTGCGGACACAATAATGAATTTTGAAAAGAACAAATATATTTTAGATAAAACCACATATAATATAAAACATTCACCATTTTTTAATGAAATTAAACATAATTTTTCTGGCAATGATGATATCAATAATTGCTTATGTTATTCAAGTTTTTCGCTATGTGGTACTAAATACAACACAGGATATATAATTTTTTTTTACGATCCAAACTTAAAAGCTCTACAAATTCAAGAAATTTATGTATTTAACGAAACTATATATATTCTGTGCCAAAGTTTAAAAATTTTGTCATATGAACAGAAGTATTTATCGTATTTAATAGATGGAAAACTGTACGATTTTCAAATACTAAAAGCTTCATCCATAAAATCACCCCCAATACATATTTATATTTTAAACAATCAAAGTTATTTAAGACTCAAGCCAATATATTAATTTTTAATTTCTGTGCAAGTTAACTAAACTCAAGTTTACAAATTAAAAATAAATATATCAAGTTACTTTTAAATAAAGGATGTGTTTTTACCGCATTAGTCGGTGATTTTGAAACAGACGTGTGGTAATTCTAATACATATTATACTTTTATACCTATTATACTATTATTTAAAACTGAATAAAATAATAGATTTTTATAATTTAAGAAATTATTATGTATTATATAATAAAACTAAATAAAAAAAAACAAATCACCATTTTTTTACTTATAGGGATTTTCTATAAAAATATAAATGTAATGCTCAACTCAAGTTAAGAATAATAATAAACTTATACATTTCATATTTAATTTAAGTATATTAAACCATTAAATTATTTACTTTATATAATGATTTTCCCCACATTAATCTCACTCTCCTATAAATTCCAGATAATTTTTGAATTTTGAAGCAAGTTGTTTGCTCTTGATATGTAAAAATTCAAAAACTAGGTAATTTTTGCTCAGCTAAATATAGTATGAAATTGTTTTGAATATACAAGAGAATGTGATAAGAGGGAAAAAATAATAATATGAAGTTAATAATTGTTGATAATAATGACATAATAAACTTATAATAAGTAAAGCAATGTACTCGAGTTGAGTATTATATCTTTAACAGCTCATGCTATTGTATACTCAATTTAGGTAAAAATATACTTACTCAAAGGAAATTGTTTACTGCAACATAGTAAAAATATGCAAAGTTTGAGTATATTATTTCCTTAAATCTACGAAGCGTTTTCATATTAAAAGTAAGTTTTTTACAATTATTTAGTTAAAATTTGCAAAATTGGAGAATATTATTTCCTTAAAGCAAGGAAATATTTTCATATTTTAAGGAAGTTATTTTCTTGATTTAAGTATATTATTTTCTTAAAACAAGGAAATATTTGCATATTTTAAGAAAGTTATTTTCTTAATTTAAGTATATTATTTTTTTAATCCTGGGAAACATTTACATATTAATAGGAAGTTTTTTACTTTTATTAATTAAAAATATGGAAATTTTGAGTATATGATTTTCTTAAAACTTGGAAATATTTACATATTTTATGAAAGTTATTTACTCTTCCGTAGTTAAGATATACCCATTATGAGTATACTATTTACTTAAAACAAATAAAGATTTACTTATTTAGAAGAAGTTTTTTACTTAATTTAGGGAAAAACATATTTATTTTTGGGAAATAAATTATTTTTTTGAATTAAATATAAGTAAACTTTTGCTTATTTCACGTTAATTTTTTTTTTAATTTAAGGAAACATTCCTTAAACAAGGGAAAGTTTTCACAAAATTCTAAAACATTTTAAAGACAATTTTACTTAATTGAACGAAAAAACCATTTGGATTTATGAGCACTTTTACTATGCCAAAGTATATTTTTGCTTGTTTACAGAAAATTTTATTTCCTTAATATAAGGAAAAAGTTATACATTTTGTTCGTAAATATTTTCTTGGAGCTTAAACATTCCCTTATTTTACTTCATTTAAGGAAAATTTCTTTAATCCGAAACAAATTTTTTTTTGAGTGTATGTAAATATTTATTCATTTCATTCAAAATCTCCCAGCCCAAACAGCAGGGAGAAGGACGCTAAAATATGGTATGTAGGTTCCCCCTGCGGCGTAGACATTCGCTAAAACGGGGAAGAGCAAAACGGGTAAAAACCCCTTTCACAGCCTGCTCAAACCCCTGTAGCTAGAAAACTAAAATTTGAAATTTGCTATTCCCCTTAACAGCTTGCACAAACCGCTGGATCTAGGAAGTTAAAATTTAGTATGCAGGCTCCATTACCAGTGTAGATAACAGTTAAGACGTATTTTTTGGAAAAGCCAACCGGGAGGTGCAGAAAAGTGAAAAATTCTCACCCTTGACGTCTTTCCAAAACCGCTGGAGCTGGTAAGTTGAAATTTGGTGCAAAAGTTCCTCCTGCAGTGTAGACATTCACCTAGGTTGGATTTTTGGAAATGTGTACGGGGAGGGGGAAAAGGTGAACAGTCTCCTCCTTGTCGCGCTGCCTACACCGATTTAGACAAAAACATGAAATTTTAAATATGTGAACTGGAGTATGTGCTTACCAAAGAACTGCATTTGCTGATTGCAAAAGTTCATACGCAATCAACACAAGAATAAATATGTGTTTGCGTTCAAACGCTGAATATACTCCAACACACATATTTGTTGATGATTTTAAATCAATCAAACGACGTGCAAATTGTTTTGTCACAGATTTATAATCATCGGTCGTTGTTAAACCATTGATTTTATTATGTTCGATAATTAGTTTGATGTAGAATAAATCAGAAAAAACAACAAACAACGTGTATGGTGTAATCGTAATTAAAACAAAATAGTTTCTTTTCTATAAAAAGGGGGTGGATTTGTAGAAACACATTTCATAAATGTTATATGTATATAAGGGTGGGTCTAAAATACGTTTTTTTTAGAATTTTTATTAGGAATACTAAAAATATTGTTCTTTGTGAAATTTTTTTTTTAATTTAGGTCGACATCTCAGGCTCGCCCAATCCGGTTAAAGTTAAATATTGCCTAATTTTCCAATCAAAATAGATGAAAAAAACATTTAGACAATATTTAAATTTTTCCGGATTAGGCAAGCCTGAGAAATCGACCTAATTTTTTTTCCAAAAAAATATTTAAAGAAGGATATTTTTATTACTAATAAAAATTCTAGAAAAGCGGATTTAGGTCCCACCCTAATGTAAACAATATCATTTATGTAATGTGTTACTATTTTGTTTTAATTATGAATAAACTCATACGCGTTGTTTGTTGTTTTTTCTGATTTATTCAACGTAGACTTTTTGTTGAGTGATTAAATTTGCAGTAAACATAATCGACATATGATTCAAACTGATCCGAATTACGCGTTCAGTAACATGATGCTGATTTTATTCTACAGTGAATTTTGTTGAATTATTAAATGTGAACAAGAATTTTTGTATATGATTAAATCAAGAAAAAAGTTGATTTTGCAGTTCTCTGGTGCTAACTCACTGATCAGCTACATTTTAGAATTTTAGCCAGGTACATGGTAAAAATGATGGTTCAAAGGGAAAAAACTGAAATTTTAAATAAATGCTACCTGGAGTATGGGCTAACTTGTTATTGAGGTACATCTTAGAATTTTGGCCTGGGGTATGGCACAAATAAGGGGCTCCTGGTAATTATCTGGTCCGGGCAATCCCGGGCTTTAGCCCGGGCAACGCCAACAACGTAGCGGGCTTTGCCCGCTAGTTAAACATATAATTACAAATTATATCTTAACCCGGTATTTCCCAGAACTTTTTTTGTCTTATATTTGGTTGAAAAGTTGTATACTTTACTATTTTGACCTCATGAGCACGAAAATGAAGTCCATTTTTCAAAACACTGTTGCGTTTTTCCGGGAACGCGAAAAACTAGGGTTACCATATGGTAACCCCGGGTCGCCTAGTGTACAGGTTTTTTGTAAAAGTGAAAATGATTTTTGAAATTTTTTTTTAAAATAAATTTTACAAAAGCAGATGTTTTAAAACATTTTTATTGACATTTTAAGTAAGAAAAAAAATAATATGTAAATTCATATATTTGTTGAACTTAAATAAATTACAGAGTGGTATAGTAATAGGCAAAACACTTTACGCAAAGGCCTACGTTGCATTTTATACATGCTGTTCGTCCGCTTACAAAGAGACCAAACTTTATAGCTAAATCGTAACGGTTTGCCTTTTATAAATTGTTTACATCCATGTCTACTAAAGTATGATATCATACTTTCATCGAAAGAAAGATTTTGTTCTGCATGAAAATTTTCAATCATTTTTGCTTTCAACTGATCTGCTCCGGTTTTTGAAGAAGCCTTGGATTCTCTTCGAAGTGACGACTTTGCAATATCTCCTGAAATCGATTCCAACGTATGGTGTCACTTAAAAGATTGTTGCGAATGTCCTCATCCTGACTCCACAAATTTCTGTAATTGCCATGATAATTGTAGCCCGTAATGATCAATGTGCCGATAAATTCTCTAAGTTCGCCGACTGTTATATTTTTGGGTTTGGTCTTTATTGTGCGGTCGCATATAATGGACTTTGTTCGCAAATCACGACAATCTTCGTAATTTACAACTGGAAAAATGGGGATACCAGCTGACGTGTCATTCTTTACCCATTGAAATACTGTTTCCTTATTCCCTTGTGGCAATGCAACACTTGAAGGTTACGTGCACTTTACGTAACCGCGAAAGTAACCAGACAGAAAGTCTGGAAATGATGTGCGATTGGATGTTGTTGGTTGATCCTCCAATCCTTGATATGTGTCTGCAGCCACAATAACGGCCAAATCTTTTTCATTTGGTTCGGAAGAATTTTGAATTACAAAAATAAAATTATTCATAAACTAATATTGTTTTCAAACATACATTCAAATTCTTCTTCCTCATTGAAATTTTGTAAATGACGTCCACTAGCCATTACAACTTCACAGCAGCCTTTCATCTGAGCCGGGCAAACATTATCTGGGATGCCCCCACGTTCATCTTTAGCATCTTCTTCGCCAGATATGTTTTCATCTACAGGAGGCTCAATGTAAATGGCAGTTGGTATATCAGTTAGTTCATTTCCATCGCCTGCTTCATCGAGCTTTTGAATGTAATCATTTGTTGCAAAGATAAACCTTTGAAGACCGTAAAATTTATAAAATGCCAATGGAATATGAAAAATGTACAGAAATTTACATGAAATACAAAAAAAAATATGTACCCTAGCCGACCCACGGTTACCATATGGTAACGCCTTGAGTATAATGCAAAAAATAGTACAAAAACATATTTTTTCTAAAAAAACAAATTTGTATTTCATTATTTATTCCATTAGCTACCAATAAGTGTAATTATATTTTAAATTTATATAAAAAGTAATACTAAAAACATATACTTACTGACGCGCCATATCGGAAAATGGGAATTCTTAAAATTTTTTTTTTGTCACCTCAATTTCACAAGCCATATCATCGTTAACTGAACTCAGAATAACAAAAACTTTATATGTTGGCAATTCACAATTATTTTGCTTTAAATAACGTTTTTCATTTTTAATTTTACTGTGGTCTTTTGGATTTATTTGAGTTAATGTAACGCAATATTTTGCATTACCATTTGGTAATCGTGGGTTATTTCGGGTAAATACCCTAACGGAGCACTGGCAACGAAGGATTTTGGCAATCGAACCCATGATCCCCGCACTGATAAGCTAGCACGGTACCAAGTAGCCTACCGGGGCGCTAAGCAATAATAATAGAAAATTGCTTTTAATTCGAACATTTTATTTTCTTAAAAAATTTCGTTGAAAATGTCAAAAAAAATATAAGTGCGAAAAAATAAAATGGAATTTTGTAACTTATTTGATTTAATTGATTAATAAAAAAAATAAATAAAAAGCTAAAAAACCTATATAAGGAGGGTCCTCCTCAGGAATATAAGTTCAAAAGTTTTATTGATTTTTTTAAATCTTAAAAAATTTTCTTAGGTCGACTTTCTAATTTCTCAAAAGTGACAAATAAGGGAAATAAAATACCAGCTTTATCGACAAAATGTTGTAGTTCGGCAAAACACTACTGACACTGCGTTTATCTGTTTTAGGCTTAAGATTTCTCTCCCACTGAACATGTCAGACAACATTTTCTTTTTAAGGGTCCTCAGATTGTTTCCAAAACCCACCAAGATTTAAAGGCATAATTACTGAACTTCTGATAGTTTTAATTACAATAAGTGTTCTGAAGGCGTTTCTGGCGAGGATGTCCTGAAGTGTCGAGGATGTCAGCTTTATTTTCACCCAAAATGTGTGAAAGTGGATTAAAAATTACAAAATATTATAATTATTCTTCCAAATATATTTTGGTTTCGCAACTCATGTTCAAGAAAATGAAGATGTTAAAACAATTTCTAAAATCTTATCTGATGTACAGTTAAAATTATTGAGTGCAATCTCTTCTACTGAGAATAAAGACGATGCTGAAAGTATTTACATTATAGCCAATTCAGATGCGGTACTTGGGTTTTGGGGGTGCATTAATACCCACAGGGCAAAATTGCTCTATCTTGCTCGGTTCTTGAGATATGTGCAATTTTAATTGAAATATGTTGCTGTTTCTATTAAGTATGTGAAAACTAAAATGCTTGCCAAATTATGGATCCATTTTAGGAAAATTTTTGTTTCGAAATTAAAAAAAAAAAACAAGTAAAAAAGGGCTAAATTCGGCTGTGCCGAATCTTTGAATACCCTCCACCAAAGGGGATGAAGATGATATACGTATATACTAAATTTTGCATGAACTGTAATATGAATATGTTTTGTCAATTTATGTAACGAACTTTTGGTATTTAGTTTTAGCAATGTTATTTACAGAGGTCTGCTCTGTTAGCGACTTTAACATTGTTCATTTTTACGTTAACTTAGTTATCATAGTATGTAAGACAATAAATGTAATCGAACAATAAGAAGACTTAATAACATTTTTACTTACTTAACAGAAAAAAAAATTGATACAGAAAAATTGTACAAATTTGTATGGAAAATTTAGAGGTACCTTCACATTTTCACTCATAACTTTTGAACCGCTTGACCGATTTTGCTCATTTTAAATACCAAACTGCTCGGGAGGATGTTTAATAATCTGGGTAAAAATAGGCCCCGCTTGCGTCTTCGCGTCGTGATCGTGATTTCAACAGACAGACAGACAGACGGACATCGCTAAATCGACTTAAAATTACATAAGGATCACGAATATATATACTTTATGGGGTCGTAAACCTATATTTCGACATATTACAAACGGAATGACAAACTGATATATACCCTCACCATATATGGTGAGAGTATAATTAGAATTTGATGTCAGAATTATGTTCATTCCCAACAAACAATACGTTCCGTTTACGTACCGTTTTCGGTCCGTCATAAACGGTATCCAACTCCATTTGCGTATCGTTTTCTGGATCCGTGTACGGACCAGAAAACGGATTTTAAGGAACATCGAAACTGATTCGAATCCGTTTAAATACCGTCAATGACGGACCGTTTACGGATCGGATATATCGGATGAAAAACGGAGACGTTCGTTAAAAGTCCGTCAAAAACGGTCCGTTTACGGACCCGTATTCGTACCGTTTTTCAACAAAGAACTGTTTATGTAAATGACTAAACTTTTTAATTTGAATTATAGTTTTTTTTCTTTTAATTTATTTATAAGAATATGTAATAAAATAACAAGAAAAAACTTTACAAATTTAACTAAATGAAATATTCCTCTCCAGCATAACTAGCATCTCTATCCATCACTGCGGTTATGGCCCATTGAATATCATGAAAAAATAAAACAAAATTTTAATTAAGCTTTAATTAATGGCGTTTACAAAAGGATGTAGCAAACAAATTAAATTTCGCACATTTGTTAAACAAAATCTATTCGCAGACAATATTTTTATTTGAAAATTGCAAAATATGTTCTAAATTTTATAAATATTTACCTCATATATATCACATAAATTTATTTTCGGTATGAGTTGTAAGAGAGCATCTGATTTACTAAATTTAAGCGCGCTACCCGTATAATGATCACATACATGTTTTTATTATTCGCGTTTAACACCAAAACGAATTTAAAAGCAGCGGAAGAAAAACTAATGAAATCCGAGAAAGTCCGAATTTGACAATACAGAAACGGATGCTCCAAAACGGACTCAAAACGTATTGTCTTCGAAAATTTAATTGTACAGTCCCTTAATGTTCCGTTAACATACAAGCTTTGACGGATACGTATTTACGGTCGGTAAACGAGCAGCTGAAGCCGGATTCATGAATCCGTACGTGTCGGAGAGTCCGTAAAAATGTTTCTTGTGTTATTTTTTGCAAAATTTTTACGCATTACGAAGCAAGTCAACAAAAAAGATCTTGGCTATTTCATACAAATGTATGAAAAATAAAGGGCTTTCTGAATTCAGTATTCAGTTTAAGTCTTGATTATTTCTGCGAAATTTCAACTCATTATGATCCACGGCATAAAAACGCTGCACGTGGGACCGAAAAAGATTATTTCATACAAATGTATGAAAAGTAAAGGACTTTTTGAAGTCAAGAGCAGGTTTCTGAATATTTTTGCTCCACAAGTTGAAAAATAATTCTCAGTTTTAAATCTACGTCTAGATAATTTCTCTACTTTTGCAAATTCGCACATTTGCCGTACATGAAACCGAAAGAGACCGTGGCAATTTCTCTCCTGTTTTTGATATAAACAATATAAAAAAATTTGAAGTAAAATTATGTAGGTGAAAAAATTTTTAGAGGTGTAAAACTTTTTTAGATGTGAAAAGAACTTTTAGTGGTGAAAAAATTTTTTGATGTAGAGCAGCTCGTTGAGGAGGAGACTATTCACCTTTTTGCCCTCCCCGTACACATGTCCGAAATCCAACCTAGGTGAATGCCTACACCGGAGTAGGAACCTTTGCATCAAATTTAAAAATTACATCTTAGCTGTTATCTACACTGGATATCGATCCTGCATACTAAATTGCAACTTCCTAGGTGAAACGGGATTTGTGCAGGCTGTTAAGGAAGAGAGTTCATCGATGAGTTTGCACATACTTCAAGAAAATCATTTAAAATTTCAGGTTTCTAGCTATAGGAGTTTGGGCAGGCCGTGAAAGGAGTTTTGCATCGATTTGCTCTTCCCGAAGGAATATCTAAGAACCTCGTATTAGCGAATGTATGCCGCAGGGGGAACCTACATACCAAAATTTCAGCGTCCTACCTCCTGCGATTTTGGGCTAGGCGATGTTGAATGAAATAAATAAATATGTATTAACATATTTACACATTTTTACATTTGTACATTTACACATTTAGCCATTAGCACACGTGCATATTTACAAATTCACATATTAGCATATTTGCACATTTACATTATCATCAAACCATTGATCCATTAAACCATCAATCAGACCATCAAAAAAATCAAATTTTCACCTTTGCACATTTTCACTTTTGCAAATTCGCACTTTTGAAAATTTGCACATATACACATTTGCACTTTTGCAAATTTGCACGTTTGCACATTTGCAAATTTCCACATTAACAAATTTGCGCATTTGCACTTTTGCAAAGAAGCACTTGTTTAAATTTTCACATTTTCACATCTCTACTTTTGCAAATTCGCACATTTGCACTTTTGCAAATTTACGCATATGCACATTTGCACTTTTGCATATTTTAACTTTTAAAAATTTGCACTTTTTTAATTTTGGACTTTTGCACATTTGCAATTTTGCAAATTCACACTTTTAAAAATTTACACATTTGCACTTTTTCAAATTTTTACATTTGCAATTTTGCACGATTGCACTTTTGCAAACTTGCACTTGTGCAAATTATAATATAAAGTTTAAACAAATATTGTGAAGAACAATCGTTTATCAAACATACTTGAGAAACTGTTATTATATTTGCTAATAGTAATCTATTTACTAGTATGTTGAAAAGAATATAGAGGAGGCGTACACTCAGAAAAACAAGTTAGTAGAAAAATTTGTAAACGGTTTTCAATCCCACTTTACTATTTTTCTACTGATTTTTAGTAAACAAATTATTATTTAGCAAATCTGTTTGCTATTTACATTTTACAAATTACAGAATGTTTACAGTATATTTACAAATTTTTGTTGCTAATTTCAGAAATCGTTTTACAAATTTTTGAAAACCGATTTGCTAAAATTAGCAAAAAAATTTACTAATTCTTTAAAAGTGGATATTGAAGGAAATAATGTTTCTAATTAAAATGTACGCCTACAAACTTAAATTGCCTTAAAATGTTACATAGAATAAAAAAAGGATCGGAAGTAAATATATACCGACTCATGTCTCAAAATAGGACACTCACTTAAAATAGCACTATTTTTTTCAGTTCTAAAAATCAGCCCTTAAAACAATTAAAATTTGGCCTTTAAAGTAAAAAAAATGACTAAAATGTTTTTCAAAACAGAAATTACCAAATTTAAACAAAATAATTAATTTGTTTATGTTTTAACAATTTTTAAGAGTTTTAAGCCTTTGATTTTTTTTTTAATTTTTTATAAAATATTTTTTGAAAAATATAAATAAAATAAAAAATATTGATGCTCGATAAAAAATTAAATTTTGTACTAAATATTAGTATTTTTTTTGCTGATTTTAGCAAACAGATTTTAAATTCCACTTTACAAAAAGATACTAAAATTTAGTAGCGGCTACTAACTTTTCTACTAATTTCATTGTACTACACGTCAGCAGACATGTGTTGCTAAGATAAGCAATACTGCTGGGCTCAAATTAGCAAAATTTCCCATTAAGTCTTAACTGGAATCCCCAAAATTTTAGATTTATGAGTTTATTTTTATATCAAAACATATGTATTTAAAATTAAAAATTTTTTATTAACAACATTTATATAGCATAACAACTTTATTTAATGCAATAGCACCAATTGAAACGAAAGAAGTAAGTTATCGTCAAAAACCTTGGTTTACAACTGAAATTAAGCGCCTCATAATAGATCATGCTTACTCTCGATGGAAGCGATTTAAAACTGATGATCTAAATAATGTTTATCGCAATGCAAGAAAAATTGTAACCAATACCATAAGAAACGCGAAGTCAACATACTATTCTAACAAATTCTCTAATTTAATTTCTACATAAAATAAGTGGAAAACTATTAAAGAAATTGGAGTAGTGAATAATAAGAACAAACATGTTAATATCCTATCAAACCCAGATGATATAAGTAAAATATTTGTTAATACACCAATGACTCAAGCGGACCATAGTCATTATATTAACTATCATACGGGCAATCTTCCAGACAACTTATTTAATTTCGATAGTGTAAGTCAATTAGATGTACTTAAAAGCTGTCTATCAATGAAATCAAACGCTACAGGTATTGATGGCATCCATCCCGCTTTTATAAAAATAATTATGACAAGCACTTATCCAAAAAGATGGAAGCAGGCTAAAATTCTTCCAATACCAAAAACAGCCACTGAGTTTCGGCCTATAGCTATATTGCCATATCTGTCGAAAGCTTTTGAAAAACTTTTACATTTGCAGATAACTAATTATATCATCATAATTTGTTGACCGATAGACAATCTGGATTCCTGGCCAAATATAGTTGCGTTACTGCATATACTGATGTGGATAAAGATCTCAGAAGGGAAATTGACGTTGGCTGTGTGGCGATGCTAGTGTTGTTGGATCATTCAAAGGCTTTTGACTACACTATTTTGCTTCAAAAATTAGAAAAAATAACGAATTTTTTCCTCAACATCCACCAAACTAATTGAATCTTATCTAAAGGATCGAGTACAGTATGTCGAAATAAAACCATTAACAACCTCAACTTTTCTTCCCGTTGTCAGGGGTGTTCCACAATGCTCAATTCTCGGGCCTCTCCTTTTCTCTATACTAAAAAATTCAAATGTATAGTTATACATAAAAGGACAAATAGAATTATTGAAAATCCTAGTGTTTGTATTAATAACCAACGAATTTAAATCGTTAATAAGGCAAAAAATCTTGTTATAATATTCAATAACACACTCACCTGGTCAGATCACGTAGCGGCTGCCTGTGGCAAAACATACTTCTTACTCAGAACTCTTTGGCCTATGCAATTTTGCAAAATGAGATTGTTGCTTGCTAAAACTTATTTGATACCAACTATAACCTATGGATGTGAGATTTTTGCAAGTTATGATGGCACTAGCAAATCAAAATTGAACGTTACGTATAATAACATTGCAAGATACGTTTATGGCCTCAAAAATCGTATTACTAATGGAGATTACCTCAATATAACTCCATACTCTAAGAGAATATTTGGTGTGCTGTTCGAAGACCTACTGAAAATAAAAACCCTAATATTTCTTCATAAAATTATAATAACCCTCGAGCCGTGTCATCTTTTTAATCGTTTGAGTTTTGGTCAACTAAGACGAAATAGAAATTTGGTTTAAATCAGACATCGTACGTTGATATCTGAATGGCAACTTTTTTATAGCTGCAATACGTCTTTGGAATAATACTCCTCCAATAATTAAAGAAACCAGCAATGCGTTTGAATTTAAAAGAAAATTGTTTGAATATTTTTCATGATACCATATTTGAATATAAAATTTATTAGTTCATTAAAAACTGTTAAAAAAAATATATTTTATGTATTGTTTTTAAAAGAAATTCCTTCTTTTTTTTTGTAATTTTATTTTTATTTATTTTTTTTTCGTATATAATAGTTATTTTATTTTACTTTTGTTAATTGATATTATAACACCATAAGATTTCTACTTTTTAAAACAAATGTTTTGTTGTAGAAGTTACAAAATTAAAAAAATAAATAAATAAATAAATTAATAAATAAAAATTAATATATATATACCTTAAAAGTAGTCGTAGTAGTTAAAAAGTGGAATTTTATAACAATGCTGCCAAGTCTTGGCAATTCTTGGCTTTTCTTTTTTAAAAGTAAACAAAAATATTTTTCATAATTTCATATTTTTCGATTTGTAATTTGATAAAAATCTTAAAAACAAGAAAAGCTAACAAATAAATCATGTGTTTGCTAGTAAATGTAGAGCAGGGCATACAATATAGTTGCTATATTTTGTGTTCTGTTGAAGTCTATATATGAAAACAAGTAGAAAACAAGTATACCTAGAGATATAAAAATAAAGCTTTTTTATAAAAAAAAATATACAAAATTGCCCAAAAAAAACACATATTGTATTCGCAATCGATTTATTAAAATTAAAAAATTCCAAACGCAATTGAAAAAATTATTGAAACTCAAAAAGTATTAATTTTATTTAATTTGGTGTTTATGAGTTTCAATTGATGCTTTATATATTACATTTGGAGTCATTCCAAAAGTTTTTGAAACAATCTAATAGGTTTTGAAATAGTCTTTGAATTTAATTAAAAATTAGCAGGTGGCTATTCCACGTTCCTATGATATCTGTGCTGTTTTTTATTTTTTAAAATTCCATGTAGTTTTTGGTGGAGTAGTACAAAATGGCCCAAAGAAATATGATCCCGATCTTAAAATGTAAGTCCAATTTTTTGGGGCAAAATTTTTTAATAAAAATTAACACTAAAAATATAGGGTTTTTTGAAAATGCTATAAAAAAAACTATTGAATATTTTCTCAAATTTCTTTTCCGGTTTATAATGGAAAATAATTTCATTCAAATGGCTGCCTCGGCTGGCCATGCAGTAGTCTACACGATCGGTCCAATTTTTAAGCACATTATCGATTGTGTGCAGCTGTATTTCACCAATGGCTTCACGAATATTGTCCTTTAAAGCGTTAATTGTCTCTGGCTTGTCGGCGTAACACTTATATTTGACGGTACCCCACAAATAATAGTCCAACGGTGTCAAATCGCAGCTCCGAGGTGGCCAAACGACATCAGCTCTGCAGCTGATAATGCGATCTTCAAAAACAGGGCGCAAACCATCCAGTGTAGCTTCGGCTGTGTCGCACGTAGCGCCGTCCTGTTGAAACCAAATGTTGCCAATATCCTCCTCTTCAATTATTGTGAACAAAAATTCGTTCAACATTGCCCGATAACGATCGCCATTGACTGTAACGGCCACTCCTTGCTCATTTTCGAAGAAAAATGGCCCAATTATGCCTCTGGACCAAAATCCGCACCAAACAGTGAATCGTTTTGGGTGCATCAATGTATGCATGCGGGTTTTCTGTGCCCCAAATGCGACAATTTTGCTTGTTTACATACCCGCCAAGATCAAAATGAGCTTTATCTGAATAGATGACATTGAAAAGATGACATTCTGCAACATTACCATGATTTTCAAAGTAATGTCGCAATATTTCCCAGCGTTGTTCAAGCGTATACACAACCATATTCGTTCAGAGGAAGGATAAAACTAATTATCTGTCAAATCAGGCATGAGCTAAGTGTTACCATTCACGAAATAAGCACTAGTTGAAAAAAAAAACGTTAAATGGCGGACCCTATATAATGCAAAATTTCGCCAACCAAATCAAAATTATCCCCAAAATTAAGTTTGGGGCATATTTTCATTTATTATATTGAGGCTTTTATTCATTATGTAAAATAACACCAATATGAAGAAATAAAAAATGACTCCAAATATGATGAAATGAAAAATGACCCCAAGATATGCAATGCATGGAATCAATAACATCCGAATGTACTCCTTGTAAACATTAAAATTATTTGGGCTTACCGAAATTGAAATATTTTAAAGAATTAGAATGAAAATGTTCACCAAATAGCTTTAAAGATATATTTACACCAAGTTCCTCAAAAGCTTGCAAGAGACGCTTAACTCTTTGTGTACTATCTGCTTCTCGTTTTTTACCAAGAACATTCTCGATTAAGTCTTTCATTGCATTCCATGCAATTAATTGATTTTGATCCAAAAAAATATCAAATTCACTATTTTGCATCAATCTTCAACATAAGCAAACATACCTGTAAAATTAGAAAAAAATATTGGAAATACATACATATTTTAAAATCATTTATTTTTTTTTTTGTATACAATACCTTCTTTTACGTTGCTAGCACTGAGTCGTGGAAATGTAGATCTTAAAGTAGTAAAAGCTGGTTCATCTACAGAAAAAAAACTTTTAAAAAATTTTTGAAAAGACCCAATTTAATATAAAGTGGTGGTAGCAATACTTATCTGTTGGTACAAGAGGTTCATGGATAACATAAGCTGTTTCAACACGAAAAACGTCTCTCTTTTCCCAGTCACGTTTTTGATGTTGGATTCCTTTGTAACATTTGTTCCACAAGCATATACAGCACATGTTTTTCGTGTAGCCACCTTGTAAACCACAAACTAAGGCCACCATTTCAAATCACATCATATACGCCATTTATGGTTTTCATAGTTCACTGATTCCAGTAGATATTTTACTGATTAGTAGGTTTCTTTTTGGTGTTCAAATTTTTTGATATTTTAGTATAATATAACAGCTTTCATACTGGTTCTTGAAGAATCTATAAATACAAGGGCGGATCAATAAGTCCGTGACTTTTCGAACTTCCCTCGTAGTTATATGAAATGCAACACTGCTCCCATCAATTACCACCTGTTAATTGACTACTGTGGATTTTTTAAAAATAAAAAAAAATTTTCGAGTGCTCTTTAAACATTATTTTTAGCCAAGGAGAAGCTTGATAAATACTATGGGGACTCTGCACCATCGATTTCAATGGTAAAAAAGTGGTTTCCTGACTTTCGTTGTGGTCGCACAAATACAAATAACGCTGAACGTTCTGAACGGCCAATTGAGGTCAATGCACCTGAATATGTCGAAAAAATCCACGATATGGTGTTGGTCGATCGAAGAGTATGTAAAAGTGCGTGAGATTGTTGATGCCATAAGCATTTCATATGGCGGTGTGGTTTCGATTTTAAATGATCAGTTGGATTTAAGAAAGCTGTCTGCAAGATGGTGCCGCGTTTGCTCTCAAGTGACCATACACTTGACCAGTGGCGTGCCCATGATTTTGTTTCGTGGGGGGAGGGGGGCAAAATATATTTTCTAACATTTTTTTTAAGCTGGTAATTTATAAACATAAATTTTTTTTACCTATTTGAAGCATTTAAAACAAAACTTACAGCTTTAAATGCATATACAATTTTTATTACAATCTTAATTATTTCATTGACTGTGATCTAATGTATACATTTAACATTGAACTTAAAAATTAATGCAACGATTTTTCGACATAAAATTATCAACAATTTTGTCTGGGTCTACCTCTTCACAATACATATATAGAAATTCGAGCCAATGCAGAAAGTCTAAGGTCGCCCAATGATTTTCTTAAGTACGTTTTGATTCTTTTTGTATTGTAAAGCTTCTCCGCTTTCAGATCATTTTGATAAAAATCTATTGGGTTACAAAATTCTTTTGACGAAACGTCAAAGATTCGTCTTGGTTCAATATTGTATAAATTCTTTCCCACATTATCGTGACCGGAGAATCTTTTTGTCGTACTTGAGATTATTTCATCTAAATATGTAATGAATAAGACTGATCTGTAATATTCCGTTGGATCATCTGTTTGAAAATTTGAACAGTATTTTGTTTTTCTTACCCGCGTTGGTAACTCTGGTTCTATACCATACAGCTTTACGATTTGAGTAGTCTTAAATAATAAACGCCTCCTCGTTTGTTTTGTTTTGTTAAACTTGTAACATTATTTATTAGAAAAGAATTAGTTTGATGGAACACGTTGACGATAGTCGTGAAATAGTGACTATTATATATAGACCGAAGATATGGAGAGTATTTTTGTTTGTGTAAAATAATATAATAGTAAATAATTATATTTTGTGGCTCCAACAATGAGTTTTAAAAAGAAATCAAGCTATTAAGATCTTGCGAAATATGTTTGCTGACACGATATCCGTAATTTCAAGCAATAGATATCATCTACACGGTAGATATCTATTGCCCGAAATTAAGGGCATATGTCATGTAAAGCTAGTGTAAATCTTTCATATATTAATAGTTGTAGAAGTTGGCGCCGAAGGTGAAAATTTTTTTTACCAAAAATCGTGGGATTTTGATTAAAACATTTTCATTGTTTTTCGTATATTAATTGTTGTAAAAGTTGGCGCAGCAGGCGAAAATTTTGTTTTTCATGCATTAAGAAGAAATATATTTCTTAAAAGATTTCAAAATTTCCATGCTCTAGGACACAATGTCATGGAAAACCATTCGCTCTAAAATTTTATAAGAATGTCGAATGCTGCAAAAACCGCATATCGGAAATTGATTGCTCTTCCATTGTTACCAAGCAATTTATTAAGAACTGGCTGGAAGGACACGCGACGCAACTCATGAACGGAGAGTAGAATTTTACTTAATTTTTGAACTATTTTGAAAGGCAGTGGTTGCGCATCACTAAAATAAAATAAAATTTTATACATATTACAAGGCTCGGCAATTGAGAGAAAATTAAGCAAATTTTCCTGATTTCAAAATAAATTTTTCGCCTTAATGCACAAATTTCAGCAAATTTCCCTGAAATCTGATAAAACCTAATTGGACTTGCAAAAAAATCAATTGGTTTTGCAAATAAAATCAATTTGAAACAAAAAAATACAAGCTATTTTGTATATATGTGTACACTAACCAAAAGTCTGTAATAGCAACTGAAAATTTTGCTGTTATTACGGAAAATTTTGCTAAAGTAGAACTTAAAATCTGTTTGCTAAAATCAGCGAAAAAAATTACAAAATATTATAAAAATTTATTTTTTTTATCGAGCATCAAAATTTTTTATTTTATTTTATTTATTATTATTTTTTTTTTTTAAATGTTTTAGACAAAATTAAAAAAAAATCAAAGGCTTAAAAGTTTTAAAAACATAAACTAATTTATCATTTTGTTTTAATTTGGTAATTTCTGTAAATTTTTTTTTTTGCTTTTATGGTCGAATTATAATTGATTTTTGAACTAAAAAAAACTTTTTAGTGCTATTTTAAGTGGATGTCCTATTTTATGTATATTCACGCCCGATCCTGTTTTTTAATCTATGTAACATTTTAAGGCAATTTAAGTTTGTAGGTGTAAGTTTTAATTACACATAACATTTCCTTCAATATCCACTTTTTAAAATTAGTAATTTTTTTTTGCTAATTTTAGCAAATCGGTTTTCAAAAATTTGTAAAATGATTTCTGAAATAAGCAACAAAAATTTTTATATATTCTTTTAAATTTCTGTAATTTGCAAAATGTAAACAGCAAAAGGATTTGCTAAATAATATATTTTTTTTAATAAAAGTCTGTACAAAAATATTAAAGTGGGATTGAAAACCGTTTAAAAATTTTTTACTAACTTTTTTTCTGAGTGTACTAAACATAGAAAAAAATTTTATTTTGAAAATATTTTCGGGGAGGGGGGCCGGTCTCCCTGGGCCCCCTGGGCACGCCACAGCACGTGACTATAATCATGTGACGTGTGTAGTCTCAATGGCAAAATTCAACGAGTTCAGCAAAACCACACATTAGCAAACAATAGGTAAAGTAATGTGTAGCCATAGGGGCTCATAAATTACTTTACACCTTACTTCACTGATGAATTGTACAGGCAATAAGCCTCAAAGTAATGTATATACCCTACTATAGAGGTGATAATGTAAGGGGTTACTTATATGGTTACGAGAATTGAAAAAGTAATGTGTCCAAAAATAGATATTTAAAAAAGAGGAATTTTTATTAAAAAAATTATTACAAATATTTTAAACGTTATTAAAAATAATGTGGTCATGATGGGAATCGAACCAGGGAACTCTGATTGGCAGCCAAGAACTCTACCCCCTGAGCTATCGGCGCATATAGTATTTGATTGCTTTAAACTTAAATGAATTGTTGCGCTTCGGTTTTTCGCTAGTGTTGTCAAAACAAACATACATTTCCCTTTTCCTTACAAAAAAAACACAATGTTATGTATCTAAAAATATATTTCACTTATTACTTTACATTTATAAATCATGTATAACGTAATCAATAATCAGTAACTTATTACTTTATGCTTCCAAATAATGAAAAAGTTATCGAGCTATCATTACAAGGTAACGCATGAGAATATCGCACCCATTACCAAAGTTTTGTGGTGTACATCATCCGCCGTATTCTCCGGATTTAGCACCCAGTAACTATTACCTATTTCCAAACCTTAAAAAATGACTCGGTGGAAAGAGATTAAGCTTCATCGATGAAATTATTGATCAAACAAATGTCTATTTTATGGACCTTGAAAAATCTCATTTTTTGGAAGGGATACAAAAAATTGGAGAAACGTTGCACTAAGTGTATTGAGCTAAAAAGAGATTATGTTAAAAAATATTTTTTTTTTTTTTGCGAAACAAACTGTGTTTTATTCAAAAAGTCACAGTCTCCAATTATGAGGAACATACTTTATACCCATTTCTGTCATACAGTAAACGAATGCATTTTCTTCGTTGACAGAGAAATATTGTTGAAATACTTATTGACGATTACAATAAACGGTTATTCTTACACCAGGTTCTAGTAAATTGTTTTGTTTTAGTTTACGTGCAACATACTCTGAATCACGCTTCGACATATTCACGTGTTTTAGTACTTCATCTAACCAGTTTAGTATAACGATTGTTAAACTCAGAAGGCTCGTAAATAGGATCGTATACAATTGTCTTTAAAGCATTTGAAGATACTACGAAAGTTAAATCTGGACTTCCTAGTTCTGGTATTGGAATAAACTCTGTATGTGGTTTTTGTAATTCTGCGTATTTTGTACCAACATAAACCATGTCTTCTCTATTTTTTCGGTTTCTTCCTTAAATACTATTTACACACATATAACATTCTGATTGATCGTATTTACCTGAAAATATATGAAAATACATTTAAAATAAATTTTAAAATATTACCTGGTTATCATTGCAACACCAAACAGCATTGACTTCCTTTTCTTTTGTAACCACGCAGTTAAAGAATTTTTGGAAGTTCTGCTATCTTTTTCAAGATATACCCAAACTACATTTTTTAAGGGTATACCCAATCTACATTTTTAATAACCTTTACTCCAAAATGCTGTAAATGCAATTGTTTCATACTCTCATATTTTGGGACCAATTTTGTTGTCTATTATATTTTCCACAAACATAAGATTATTTCAAATGCTTAAAACATTCATTCATTTTTAACTTAGATGAAAAAATAAATGTAATTCGTGTCGCACGGTTACGCACGGTTTTGAGGTTATACTAGAACTGTCTTTTATTTACAACTATTTCCAAGCTTATATACTAACCTCCATATGCATATAAATGTCTATGCATCTTATATCTTATAACAGTCTTATAAGGAAAAATTGTTGTTGTTTTACATGTTAATTAGATTTATAAGTGTGTTATAAAAATCAACAGAATGTCTATGCATATGACAGTAAAAGTAAAATATTCTTACTTCACTAAAATTATTACCAGCTCAGTGATCTCCAGATTGTGGGCTTGTGCAGTACCTACCATAAACTAATTTAATATCTATTATGAAAAAATAACTATTTTGGGAATTCTTAAGAGATAAGAAAAACCTATAGTCATTAACTAAATGATCAACAGAATGTATATCATTTACTGTTTATATTATTTTCATTGCAACACATTGATTTTGAGGAACCAATGTGTGTTCAAACTAAACATAATTACTTTATTTCTTACAAAAAAATATTGTTTTTAATTTTTAGTGTTCAAGATTGAACACGTTTAGTGTACGATTTATGTCATCTTATTCAGACTTCTAGGCCTTTTACACTGAACATCTTTGTGAAACGGGTGGAAGATGTTAAAAATATGAAACAAGTGTTTACATTGGCAACATCTTTCATCTGTCATTTATTCAGCTGTGAATAAATAAAAGAAAAAGACGCATATTTTTTGTTAAAAATAAAAAATTGATTTAGAGAAAGCATTAATCATTGGAGTAGTTGTTGCTTTGCAAGAACAGACCCGAATTTTAATGCAGTACATTGAAATATTAAAGGTCATTCTGGAAAATGATGATGAAGAAAAATTTTTGGTAGACATAAGAATGAAATTCTTACATGTGCCGCTCATTTTTCTTTGTTGAATATTTTTTTTTTTTTTTTTGTTTATTTTCTGTTGTTTACTAGTAATGGCACAAAGAAACCCGATTTTTTTTTGTCATTTACTGATGACACTTAAAATAACGAAAGATGGAACAAAATGAGAAAAGATCTTCTTTTGTAGATGTAGAAAGATGAAGAATTTTTGGGCTGTATAATTCTTATGGGAAGATGTTAACATCTTTGCAAAGCAAAATTACTTGAATTTTAAAATAAAATAAACCGTTAAACCGATTTCATTAATATTTTTTTTCTTTGTAATTTTGTCAAGATCAATAGAATAACCTATGTGTTTATAAAAATATAATTCTTTTAAATACAAAATTTGTTTTTGTAATAAAAAAATAGTTTTTCCCATAAAAACAATTTTTTTCCATAATAATACCATTTTTGTAATAGTAACGTACTAGAATAATATCATTAGAATTGTGTGTTCATAAAAAAGTTAAAACACCATTTTTTCTATGATAATCTACAAGAAATAGAAAAATTTTTATGACAGCTCCATCTAGCTAAAAAAAAACCTTTGAGGGTTTTGTTATAGAAAATTTCAACTTTCATTTGCTTTGGTTTCATCCTATTCCGATTCGAATAGTTCGATTTTGTATCACTTTGTTTTAGAGCCATTGTAAAACAGTGTGCTTTAGCTAAGATTTTCGATAAATTTCTTAAGAATAAACTTTATGAGAATTAAAAACACTTTATTTCCGATTTTTAACCGTTTCCATTTGCCATTTTATATGATTCTTACCATAACTTTCAACTTGTACGAATTTGACTGTGTTGACTTATCGTATTATTACCTCAATGGAAAGGGGACTGCAATTGGATGTTATGTTTATTGATTTTTAAAAAGTCATCGATTCAGTTGATCATTTTATTTTATTATATAAACTTCAATTATTGGGCATTAATGGTAAATTGTTAATGTTTCTGAAAAGCTTCTTAACTAATGGGACATTAAGAGTCAAAATTAGTTCCATTTTTTCCACAGGGAACTCATTTAGGGCCTTTTTATTTTTAATTTTTATTAATTTGTTTATTACAGGGTTGGCAGGCAATACCCCTAAAATACCGTTATCGATTCAATACCCTTTCAACTCACTATCGTTACCCCTAAAATACCGTTACCGAAATAACTGAAAAAATCGTTATCCTTAAAATACCGTTACCGAAATAATAGAAAATACCGTTATCGCTAAAATACAGATACCGAAATAACTAAAAAATCTTTATCCCTAAAATATCCTTATCGAAATAACTGCAAAAATCGTTATCCTTAAAATACCGTTACCGAAATATTTGAAAAATCGTTATCTCTAAAATACCGTTACCGAAATAACTGAAAAAATCGTTTTCCTTAAAATACCGTTACCGAAATAATAGAAAATAGCGTTACCGAAATAAAAGAAAATAACTTTACCCTTAAAATACCGATACATTTTTTTATTAAGTAATGTCTACACAAGTTATGTCTACACAAGTTATGATCTTGTTTACCAGGTGTCTTCAAATGCAATAAAATTTGCCATTTTATATGAAAATTACACAAAAACAACTATATAATTATTTTCGTTGTTCTTTGTGTGTAATTTTCGAATTTTATTTTTTAATTATGGTATGAGATATAATTATACATATGTATGTGGTTTAATATATGTTCTAATATAAGAAATATTTTTTGATATGGTATAAGATATAATTATATATGATACAATATGTGCAAACAAATTTGAGATATTGTTATATATACATAGTTCCATATCTAGAGTATTTTTGATATGTTAAAAGATATAATTTCATGTGGCCCAATGTCAATGGTTTCGAATCCCAGCCAGCGAGATAAATTATTTGTGCTTTTAGTTTGTTTTTCTTTCCTTATTAATATTTTTTTACAACACTTTCGCAAAGAACTGTGCCATGTAATTCACCACATACTACGCAAACAGGGGGTAAATAGCAGTATGCCTTAGTATGGCCAAATTCTTGGCAGTTAAGGCATTGAACCGGACCATTTCTTTTGTGCGGCTCCTCAATAGTTATTCTTCTGTAGAGAATATATTTTAAATTATAAATAGGATGCGTTTCATTTTTTTTAAGCTTAACGTCGTCAGGTTCTAACTCCACTCGAAATAATGACTGGGGATTTTTTTCCTTATTTTTAATATTTGTAACGTTTTTTATTTTAAAGCCCTTCTCTTCCAAAAAAGTTTTAATTTCCTCTGGGTCCACGCATGAGTCTATGCCCTTGATCACTACCTGGAGACCTTTGCTGCTCTTCAGTTGGTATGTGTAAAAGCTTTTTTTAAGGGCTTCGAATTTGTTAATTATTTTACGAAAATCATTCTCATGATTAACCTGTATTTTTGTCTCGTTTATATTACCACGTTTGATTGCAGCTACGTAAAACGAATTTTCACCTATTACCGAGATCACGCTCTTTATTAACTCACTTGAGTTTTGCTCCCTAAGATATATCGGGGGTGGTTTAGACGATTTTATGATGTTTGGTGCTTCAGAGGATTCATCCTCCAGAATTGCAAAACGATTTTGAGGGTTTATTTTATCAAAAGATGGTACTTTTGAGGCCGAAGCAACTGCTGCAGAGGTAGGGCAGCTAACAACTTAGTTTTATCGTTGTTTCACTGTTTTTACTCATACAACAAGTTGTCTCCGTTTTTATTATTTGTTACAATAACACCAAAAATAAAAGAACTTTAACTAAAATGTTTTTGCTCAGTAACAGTATATGAATACGTATGTAAGTATGTACAAACATACATATGTATATATTTTTTTCTTTTTCTTTTAGTTTTCTTTTTGATAATAGTTCACTTTTGTGTCAAATAATTTAAATAAAAAAAAAAATATTTATGTTTTGCGTCCATTCGCTTGTATATTTATTTAGCAATATCAATTTATTTATTCAATAATTAAAACTGTATGCGGGGTTAAAAAAACACGTCTGCTCGCAACAAAGTGATTTTTTTTATTGACCCCAACGTAAAAAAATGTAGCAACTGTGGCGGTAATCACACTGCCAATTATAGAGAATGCCCTGTATATAATATCGTCAAGCAGTCGGTTGGACCGAAAACTAATCCCACTCAAATGCTGGTATCAAATCAATTAACTACTAATGACATTCAGGCTCCGCAGCCTAATAATAACAGAACCTCTTACGCTAACGTCCTAAAATCAAACCAAATGCCAATACAAGGTCCTTTACCAAATAATGATGAAACTCCCGTTACTAATTTCAGTCGATTAGAAAAAACAATGGAAACTTTAGTGCAAACAGTAAACAATTTTACGAATACAATGGGTAATATGATGCAAGAAATGCTAAGAATGCAATCGATGTTTTTGCAAGCTATACTTAACAAGACATGACTGTTTAAAAATTTGTTTCTGGAACGCAAACGGCATCCGCCAACATAAAAATGAATCAGAATACTTTCTTAAAAATAAACAAATTGATATCATAATGGTTTCTGAAACTCATTTGACCTCAAGAAACACGTTTAAAATCAATGGTTACATACTATATGATACCAAGGACCCTCGAGATAGAGCTTGTGGAGATTCTGCCATTTTAATAAAAAACCGAATCATTGTGAAGACTATCTGCAAGCAACGAATATTTGCATTGAAGAGCTTAATCGCAACCTAGTTATTTCATCTTTAAACTCCCCACCTAGATTTTCTGTATCTGAAGACCAATATTATAAATATTATAAATCATTAGGACCCTGTTTCCTGGCCGCTGGTGATTATAACGCTAAACACACTTTCTGGGGGTCATGACTAATAACACTAAAGGGTCGTGCTTTATTTAATACAATCTCCAAAATGGATTTGAATGTGGTCGCGAGCGGACAACCAACATACTGGCCTACTGATCAGCAAAAAATTCCAGATGTCATCGATTTTGGCGTGGTTAAAAACATCCGCACAGAAACGATTCATGTTGAAGCTTCCTTAGAATTATCTTCCCATCACACACCTACAATAGTTACTATAATGAACCCTAATAGAATTGTATCTCCGCCTGGTTACTCTGCGACGTCAGCCACACAAATAAATTGGTTAAAATATAAAAAATATCTCAGTACCCATTGCACTGAAAACATTCCGCTTAGTACACCAGAGAATGTGGATCGCTCTATTGTAAATTTTGACAGTTATATTAAACTAGCTGTTCAACATTCCAGCAAAACCTTCAAAAAATCCAATAATAACAAAATATATTCCACAGATGTCGAGCGCATCTTGAATGAAAAAAGGAGAGTGCGAAAAGAGTGGCAATTGCACAGATCTCCGCAACTTAAGAAACAATTAAAAGAGTGTACAAAAAGGCTAAGAAAATCACTGCAGTCTCAGAAGACGGCTTCCGTGGAAAAATATCTTAAGGACCTGGATGCAACTCCACTATCAGACTACTCATTATGGCGTGCAGCTACAAATCTCAAAAGACCAGTTATCTCGAAACCACCATTAAGAATCCTGAATGAAAGTTGGGCAAGAAATGATAATGAAAAAGGAAATCTGTTTGTAAATCATTTGAAAAATGTATTTACCCCAAATATATCTGACGATATAGCGGACGAGTTACCGCCTGTTAATGTTAGAGCAGCTATCCCCCTAAGATTTGATATAAGAGAAAGAGAAAATACTATTTGTAAATTAAAAACCAAGAAGGCACCTGGTATTGATAAGATCAGTAACAAAATGCTTTTGGAGCTACCTCGCATAGCAAAGAAAATTATTCTTTATATTTTTAATGCTATTTTACGCCTCAAGAATGGAAGGTCTCCTTAGTAACGATGATACCAAAGCCAGGGAAAGATCACACAAAAGTTGAGTCATATAGGCCTATTTGTTTATTATCTAACATGTCAAAGCTGTTTGAGAAGCTCTTAGCATCAAAATTAACCCCAATTTTAAATGACAATGGGTGTATACCTAACCATCAATTCGATTTCAGAAGAGAACATAGCACAATTAAACAAACCCATCGGATAGTGAACGCCATTAGAAAAGCCTTTGAAGAAAGAAAATATTGCTCCGCTCTCTTCATCGATGTTTCTCACGCTTTTGATAAAGTCTGGCACGTAGGCTTGTTACATAAATTGAAGCTAAACCTACCGGTTAACACACACAAGCTGTTAGAAAGCTACTTGGTCGGTCGAAAATTTATTATTAAAGAAGGTGATTTTTTAAGTTCTCCTCAGCCAATTAAAGCTGGAGTCCCTCAGGGAAGCATCCTGGGCCCACTTTTTTACCTTATATATACCTCGGACATGCCAACAAACAATTACACCCTTACCTCAACTTTTGCTGATGATACTGCTTTTCTACGCGTACACGAGAACAGTCGTGAAGCATCTCGATACCTGCAGGATCATATATTTCAACTAGAACTGTGGTTAAAACAATGGATAATAAAGGTCAATGAGCAAAAATGCGTACATATTACATTCACCTTGCGTTGGGAAACATGCCCCCCTATTAAAATTAATAATCAACTAGTGCCTCAACAATCGCATGTCAAATATCTTGGTATTCATCTAGATCGTCGTTTAACTTGGAAATGCCATATAGAAGCAAAATTAACCCAAATGAAACTAAAAGCAATTCAAATTAACTGGCTTATTGGAAGAAATTCTGTTCTTAGTCTCGATTGCAAACTACTACTTTACAAGTATATTTTAAAGCCAATATGGTGCTACGGTATTCAACTATGGGGCACTGCCTTGGCCTCAAATATCGAAATAATTCAAAGGCGCCAAAATAAACTTCTACGAATAATCACAGCTGCCCCTTGGTATGTTAAAAACTCAAATATCCACAAGGATCTCAATGTGCCACTGGTACGGACTATTATTACGAAGTATGTGGTAAAATATTTAAAAAGGCTAGAGTTGCACCCAAATCCACTAGCTCGAAATATTTTAAATGATAGCGGCCACACTCGCTTAAGGAGAAGAGACACTGCAGCACTTACCCATTAAGATGAGCGATAAACACCTATTTATTAACAGAACCCGTGATGAAGAAAATTTTTGCCTGGCACTGGCAGGGCATAAAATAAAGTATTAGGATAAGATTTGATTAATTATTATTAGTTCATATTTAATATATGAAGATTCAATAAATAAATAATGAAAAAAAACAACACTTTCAAATTTAAACCGTTTCGGGATAACAAGAACTAGAAATTAGTAAAAATTTATATATATATTTTTTGCTATAAATATAATTATTTTACCATGTCCCAGGCCAAAACTCTAAAATGTACCTCAATAATGAGTTAGCCCATACTCCAGGTAGCACATATTTCAAATGTCAGGTTTCTAGCTAAATCGGTGTGGACGAAAAGGTGAACGGGCACCTTTTCGTCCCTCTTCGTAGACATTTACAAAAATCCGACCTAGGCATTCGTCTACACTGGAGGAGGGACATATGAACCAAATTTCAACTTCCCAGCTCCAGCGCTTTTCAGGACGTCAAGGGTGAGGATTTTTCCCTTTTCAGCCCCTCTCCTTTGGATTTTAACTTTGTAGGTCCAACAGTTTGTGCAGGCTGTTAAAGCATATTTAAAATTTCCGGTTTCTAGCTATAGGGTTTGGGCAGGCCGTGAAAAGAAAGTTTTTCCACATTTTGCTCTTCCCCGAAGGAGTTTCCAAAAACCTCATCTTAACGAATGTCCACGCCGTAGGGAGAACCTAGATACAAAATGTCAGCGTCATACCTCCTGCGGTTTGACTGGATGTTGTTGAATGAAATAAATATTTACATATTTACACATTTTCACATTTGCCCATTTGCCCATTTACTCATTTGCACATGTGCACATTTGCACATTTACATTACCATCAAACCATCGATCTATCAAACCATCAAACAATCAATAAAATTTTCACTTTTGCACTTTTGTAAATTTGCACTTTTACAAATTTGCACATTTTCATATATGCACATTTGCACTTCTGCAAATTTGCACACTTTCACATTTGCACATTTACAAATTTGCACATCTGCACATTAGCATAATTGCACATTAACATTGGATAAGGAATCTATGTACCAAATATTGACTTCGCAGCTCCAGCGGTTTTGGCATGCCGTCAAGGGGGAGCATTTTCCGCTATTTGCCCCTCCTCTTTGAATTTTCTAAAAGTCATAGCTGTTATCTACACTGGAGAAGGAACCTGCATACCAAATTTCAACTTTCTAGTTTCAGCATTTGAAAATACAAAAATTATAACAATACAAGACAATAACGACATTAAATATAACAACTCCAAATCGTAGGGTGTACTGTTTTTTATTTCTGAAATTCAATTTACTATTTCTGAAATACAATTGACTATTCCTAAAATACAATTACTATTTTTGAAATGCAATGGACTATTTCTGAAATACAATTGAAATCTGATACAATATGATCTAACTTTTTTCGGATAAATTTGGATATAACTTTATAAATATATTGTTGGGTCTAATTTAATCTGCCATATTTCGGATCAATTCAGATCCATCTAAATCCTTAAATATATTTCTGGATATAATTTGATCTGCCATTTTTCGGATCAAATAAGATATTAAAGGAATATAAAATTGGAAATGAATAAATATTGTGCCAGATTAATTTTTTTTTATTCGGACCTACTTACTTTTTGCCAATTAATTTCAAACCATCTGGGGTTCATTATGTAAAAATGTTTGTGTTAGTTATAGATATTTCTGCAAGGGGCCGCTGTGAGGTAACAAGATTCAAAAATATATTCTCTGTACATACATATATCTATCTTCCAAAAGTCTGATCATGATGGGGTTAAATATATCGGAAACTAGCGTTATAACTAAAATACCGATACCGCAGTAACGAAAATAATTTTACCCTTAAAGTATCGTTACCGAAATAACTAAAATAACGTTATCGCTAAAATACCGTTACCGAAATAATGGAAAATACCATTATCTCTAAAATACCGATACCGAAATAACTGGAAAAAATCGTTATCCCTAAAATACCGTTACCGAAATAACTAAAAAAAATCGTTATCCCTAAAATAACGTTACCGAAATAATAGAAAATAGCGTTACCCTTAAAATGTTACCGAAATAGTAGAAAATAGCGTTACCCTTACCAATAACCGCATTTGTTTCGGTTACCATCCATAATTTATTGATTGTTTAAAATTTTTAAAACCATTGATGTATGCAGATGATTTGAAAATGTATGCGAGTGTTTCGAACATATCGCATTCTATTTTGATTCAAAATGATTTGATTTATTTGGCTGAATGGTGTTCTTTAAACAAACTGTGTTTCAATATTGGAAAGTGTTGTTCAATTTCATATAGTTGTTGCCATAAACCAGTGATATATAACTACACTATTGGTGATGTTTTCCTTAATATAGTTGTTGAAGTTTAGGATCTTGCAGTTATTTTCGATACGGGGTTACATTTTAATCATCACATCGATTATGTAACTAACAAAGCTTATTCAATGCTGGGATTCATCAGAAGAAAATCTGTTGACTTTAAAGATCCGCAAACGTTTAAATCATAATAAATTTCTTTTGCAGGAAACAATTTGGAATATTTCCAATTGATTTGAAACCCCTATGGTGTTGGTGATTCTAAAACAATTGAATGAATTCAAGAGCTTTTTTCGAAATGGACTAGGAAGAGATTATATTTGTCCGATTGATTTTAGGAGATCGTAAATCTTTATATTCAATAATTTAAAATTTTATCCGATGAGAATAAATGTGAGGAGTTATTGAATTTGATAGAATTATAAAACCCTGCGCGTGAATTACATCATGTGCGCCAGTTTTGTGAAGATTTTTATAGAACTAACTATGGTAGTAAAGAACCAATTGAAAGATGTTTAAGACTTTGTAACAGCTTTTCAGCATTGGATTTTAATGTTTATAAGAATAAGTTTTATTTAAAATTATTTACAATTTTTAATTAATATGAATAATTTAAAGATATTAATCAAAATTTTTACATGTATTAGTCTGAAAGATAATATCAGTAGACTGAAGAAATAAATAAAGTCTCAGAATGCTTCTAATATCATAAACAATGCAGTAGACTTAGCTAGATATTTCACAAAAAAGCAGTTCATCGTTTAATAGCCAATTTTTCCGATTAATCGGCCCGGATAATCGATTAATCAATTTTCCTAATTTTTGGAATAATGCTCTAACAGGTTAACCGGAAGGGTTGAATAATTGTAAACACTAAAATACCCCAGGAAAAAATAAACTGAAAAGTGGTTAGTTTTTCTCAAATTGAAAAAATGCCTATAAATCATTTTACTTAATATTAGTATACTTAACCATTTTTTTAAAAGTTTAAAACTTAGTTTAAGTATTTTTTTTAATTATAATAGGAACAAATGTTCTTACTACACTTACCAAAAAAGTCTGTAATGTGTAGGGTTCTGCCTCAGCATTATATTTATTTTATTTATTATCCTTTCGCAAATGATCTTTTTTTTATTACTTAATTATTGTTTCTACATTTTATTTTATTTTTTTTACATTTTTAACCCTTGGTTTACACTCACATACAACGCCATCTAGTAGTCAAACCAAGCCACCACTTTCACCTAACAATGTATATTCTAAATAAATTTTATTTCACTTTTATCTGTATTCGCATCTTACGAATACATACTAATTGAAATAAAAGCGTTAGAACATCAAATTCGCGAAATCATCCACCAAAATCCGATCTTTCTTTTAAGAGCCAATAAATTTTCTCTGCCATTTTTCCGTCATCAAAGCAGTAGTTAGCATTAAAAGAAAGAGTTTTTATACAAAAAAAATTCAACACTAAAGTGTTTTAAATTAAAGTGTTTTAAATCAGTATTCTTTAGTTTCAATAAAGCTTTTTATTTGAAAATGTAAGTAATCTTATTTTATTTAATATAAAACATATTTTTTGTAGTTTTGTTAACTTGGTGTTTGTTCAATTTTAGATTTATTTATTTTATTGGAGCGTTTGTCAGGCTAAAATCTGGTTAATTGCACCCCAAACTGGTTGAATTATAGCATACTGTCTAAAGACTAACTTAGTATTTTGGTCCAAAAAATCTTTAAAGAGGCTATAAAACTCCAATTGGAATTGTTCATCATAGGTAATATTTTTTTCCTATTTTCATATAAAAATAATTTCTCTTCAATTAGAAGAATAAAGCCAAATCTAATTAAATTAATTAATTTACATAGATTTGGCACTTATAACGCTCTAAACAAACAACAACAAAATACCCTTTGGTTCAATCTATTTGGCGAATTTGATGATCGGCTCCTTAATCATTCGGCGACGGTTTGGCTACCGTGAATTCGGCGTTTGGGGAAAAATGTGTGAAATTATAAAAAAATTAAAAATCCTCAAGGTCCAAATATTATTTTTTTATATATGTAAAAATTTTATAAATAATTTTGGATTTTTGAAGAAAGTGTGCAAAAATTATTAAAAAAGAACAAAATAATTTACACAGATCGACAAAACTGCCAAAAAAAAAATGAAAATTCAAAACACCTGATTCGAAAACATTTTAAAAAAATTTACCTAGTTAGAAACTATTAAAAGTGGCCTAAAATAATTTTCTAAAACTACTTAATATAAATAATAAGTGCATGCTAGTGGTTAAAACTAGTTTTTCGGTTTTAAACAAATTCCCTTATTTTTTTTATTTTTAACTTAAATTCACAAAAAGTGTAGGAAAGTGTTTTTTTTTTTTTTTTTTGATTTGGAATTTTTTGGCTGGTTTGGTTTTATTATTTTTCAATGAATTTGGATTAGCAAATGTAACATTTTACATATATAAAAGTATTTGGATATGGCAATGCACAGTGTAAGATTTCACCATTTTAGGGAGACAAAATAATATATATCTTGAAAACTAATGCAGCTAGACCTATGAATTTTGGGACAAGGCATTACTAGGCCAATATGCAGCTGTGGTAAGAAAATGGGCGGAATTGGACACCCGCCACGCCCACCTCCCATACAAGTGCAAAACTTTACGTTTGATACGACTTCTGTTTAAAAACGTTGGATAATTAAAAAGTAGAAACCACTATTATGCGTAAAAAAAGTGGGCTTGTAAAAGCCCAGAAAATTGTTCTTTCATAACCAATTCCAATTTTTATTGATAATAAAACCAAAAATATATTTCATATGTATGTATATATAAATTATAATAAGAAACAAATATTAAATTTCCGGACTATATTCTGTTATTTCTGGAGTCTCCAATAAATCAAGTACTTTAAGTGTCAATTCGGTTTTTTTATATACTGGAGGTCTGCGCAAACTGTTTATTAAGTCTCTATTAGTGTCAATTCTAGAAGTTTTATGCGTGAAGGATTCCCGATAATTTCGTTGGTGTTTATTTCTCGATTCTAGGGCCTCCTCCGACAATTGTCCAAAAGGAAGGATGAATGTTTCTATAATTTGCTTTGAATGGTATAAGACTTTATGGACTGTAACAGGCATACAATACCACGGATATTCTTTTAAATAAAGTTTTCTTGTTTTATCTGCATACGCTTGAAAAACCGTAGAATTAATAAAATATCCAGAACCCATACATTCTAATAAAATGTGAAAACTTTTTATGAGGTCTAAATTGAGTCAGTTATTCGTGTTGTTGCTTCAGAGTCTTTGTCTTTTGCGAACTCTCATTAAACGCTTTGAATGGTCTTCCAACTTCCAAATTTGTTTTATAAATAAATTGAGAAACTTCAATATTTGTGCTTAACCAGTCACCATACCGAGTTATAAAATCACGTTTCATTCGGCTCACTGCATTCCACTTTTGCTTAAATCTACTAAAAATATTTGTTAAGAAACTTTGTAAGTTCTCATAATCAATATGGGAAGAAGATCCACTTCTTATTTTTCCACAAATATAGCTAACGGAACGGTCAAGGCATTCGTTTTCGGGAGTTGTGAGCCATATATCAAAAATTTCGTGGTATGAGGTCTTATCACTCATTATTTGTTTTTGATGACTCCTGCAAATTCCTGCAGATAACTTAATATTTGCCTAAAAGCTGAAACTTTAGCCGTCCGTTTACAACTTATTTCGTGTTGACCGTTTTTGACAGAAAAAAGTTATATCTTAGAGAACTTTTTTTTTAAAAAAACTTTACGAAAAGAGTAACTTTTTGAATTAAATAGCACTAAATTTATTTGTCATGTTCTAGAAATAAATTCTACTGATTGAATAGTGAAGTAGCTGAGCTTCAAAACAAAAAAGACCCGTTAAAAAAGACGACACCAACAAAAAGTTATAAGGTTTTAAATATGGTTAATTTTTATAAGGTTTTATGCTGTTTTTATTTCACTCAATAATATTCAAGTTTAATGAACCGTTATATTGTTACTGTTGACAAATTAAAGAAACTCCTTGCATTTTCTTACTCAATAACAAGTACAGTTTCATATTTGATTCAAATATTTACTAATATTGTAACTCAAAAAATAGACTTTTGTCCAGCTAGATTGGCAAAATCTTACACTGTGCAATGCCAATAAGAAAACCGTAAACTCTCATTTAATAGAATTTAACTCATATAAAAAATTTCCAAATGCAATAAAAAATAATTAAACCAAATATTGTCTTAATAAAAATTGATTTCATTGAAATACAAATTTTACCGCAAGAATATTTAAAGTGTAAAAGTACGGTAAAGTTAATTTGCAAATATGAAACTAATTTAAACTCTTAGCTAAAATTGGATTAAAGAGAGAAAATTTCTCTTAAATACATCAACAATGCAAATGATCGAAATCTTACTCTGGTTCCAGAACTCATTGAAAGTACTTTCGGCGTGGGAGCATAATAATTAATGCGAGTTTATTTCGAATTTATCTTATATTTTATAATTTTTTTTCCTCAATCTCAGTTAATTCAAGAATCATTAAACCTTTTGGGACCGACATTAAATTTAAACTTTAGAGACTTTAAGTTAATTTCGGTAACTAAGATTTTAAATTCAATTTAAGAATTACCTTACTTTTAATATACTATGACCATTTCTTTTAAATTAAAATTTTATGTTGGGTTAATGAATTTTGTCATTACAAATTTTCAATAATTTCTGCTAAGGTCAATGACCGATGTATATAGAGGGAAGCTTACTAATTAACCCATGTGGCACTCCCGTGATATTTTTTATCCTTTTTATTTCTTGTTTTTTTCATTTAAGTTAAATAGTAATATTATTTTTGTATGTAAATTCTTTTAGTTTCGCGATTTAAATCAATAATTTTATTTCTTTTTTTTTTAAATCAATGTTTTTTATTTGGTTGTAATTCAACCAATATAATTTATAAATCAAATGTGTTATTTTTATAAAATATAATATTTTTTAAATGAGAATTTTAAATTCAATTTGGTTTAAGTTGATTTTAATTTTAAATTCAAAATTTTTTTCTTTTATAAGCTGAATTTTCAAAATAAAATGGAATCATGAAGATTTTTGAGTAAATTTAAATTTTTTGATTTAAACATTGCGTAGACCGTTGTGGCAAAATGTGGGATCACTTTCAAATTTCATCTCCAGGTTTTTGTTTAGTGATCAAGGTTGGGTGAGGGAAATGGGTTGAAACTATGCCATCTGGTTTCAACTCAACTTAGTAGCTTTTAGTAAACTTTTTGATATCAGGTCCTATTTTCCCAATCTGTCCTTCTGATTAAACCCTTGAACGCGATAAATTAAAATTTAGTGTGTGGCTTGTTGGCAAGAGGCAGCTAATATACATCGAACCTTCCTCACGACGAGCAATAAGGCCGTGCCCTCATTAGCAATACCTCCCTCTACACCTGCCAATTTTCCCAATGGTTTTTACACGTTATATGCTACAAATGGCAACTGCAAATTTTGCTGTTATTACAGGAAATTTTGCTAATTTGAGCCCAGCTACTAAATTTAAGTAAATTTTTTGTAGAGGAATTTAACATAGTTTGCTAAAATCAGCAAAAAATATTAATAAATATTAGTACAAAATTACAAATTTATTTTTTTTTTATCGAGCAACAGTTTTTTAATTTTATTTATTTTTTTAAACAAACATTTTAGACAAAATTAAAAAAAAAATCAAAGGCTTAAAAATTGTAAAACGATAAACGAATTTATCATTTTGTTTTAATTTGCTAATTTCTGTTTTGAAAAATATTTTTAGTAAATTTGTTTACTTTTTTTTTATAACATTTATTTCAAAAAAAATATATAAATATAATAACATTTTTGTTAATAGCCTCAGCACCAATAATGGCATTAGAGAGGCATAAAGGCAACTAGTGTAAATTCAGTATATCATAAAATTATTTAATATTTACAAAAGTTTATAGTTATTAACATAACTTACATATTCATTATTTATATTACAAATATTTACAAGCAGCAAAGTGAGATTTTTTTTTTAATTTTACGTAAGAAGTGTTTCAATGTCGTTTAATAGAAAGCTTTTAAGTTCTCTTTTAAAACTTGAGAGGATAAAAATATTTTTCAGTGAATCAGGTAAACTGTTGAATTCATTTGGACCAGCAAAACAAATACGTTGCTTAGATAATTCAAGACGACATCTCGTTGTGGTCAAATGTTGACTCTGCCTTGTTTGGCGATGCGTAACTTGTTCATTCCGCTGAAACTGTAACGATGAATTTCCTAACCCTCGGATTGCTTTGAAAACAAATTTTAATATTTGCAGCTTGTATAAGCCTCTTATAGGTAGAATAGTAGTAGCAAAATTTCTAAAAAGATCCAAGGAATGAAAGGTAATTGGCAAGTTAAATACTAACTTTAGCGCTTTATTTTGTGCCGACTGGAGACTTTTTAAGGAAGCATTATTTTTATATCCATAAACTAATGGAAGATATGTCAAATGACTGTGAACCAAGCTTTGACATATAAGCATCTTTGTATGAGAACTAAATTTATTTTTAAATTTATATAAAACACCGACAGCCGAGAATATTTTGGATTTTGTTGCATCAATATGATCATTCCATTGCAAATTTGAAGAAAACTGCATACCTAAATACTTTACAGAACTAGACTCCGTTATCGGAATGCCATCGATATGAACTGTCATAACTGGGTCGTTGTTTAATAAGTAAGGTTTGAATCTAATAAAATTAGTTTTACTTGCATTTAACATTAGCTTATTGATTCTAACATATTTAGCCAATAATGACGAATCATACTCAATATGCGTTTGCAACACTCGTGAATACTTATAACGATAAAGCAGACAGATATCGTCTGCAAACATAAACAGCTTCCCGTTATAAGGAATACTTTTCACGTCGTTTACGAATATTTTAACTAAAAGTGGACCAAGTACGCTACCTTGAGGTACTCCACATTTTACCGGCAGCAACGAACTTTCAGCCTCTCCAATCTGAACAAATTGTTTACGATCTTTCAAGTAGTCGCTTATTAATTCAATAGCGTTATTCGACACACCAATTGTAATTAGTTTTTTACTCAATATATTATGATCAACTAAGTCGAAAGCTTTTGATAAATCGAAAAATACAGCAGCAACACCACCAAAACCATCATCAAAACCCCCACAAATGTAGTCCACAACGTTCACAATTGCATCCTCCGTTCCGGAACCCTTGCGAAATCCAAATTGATGTTCAAACAAAATTTTGTTATTATGTAAGTATTCTGATAACTGATTAAATACAATCTTCTCGAGCACCTTATCAATGACTGACAAAATAGAGACGAAACATGTCAATTTTATTGGAACCAACAATCTTATGAACTTTTAAATCGTTGGGATATTTACCGTTATCCAACATACTACCGAATAATGCAGATATTATTTCCGAAACTTTCCCTCTTCTACATAAAAGCATTTTTGGAGAAATATAATCGCTCCCCGAACTTTTGTTGGTTGATAACGAACTTAAAATATTCTCAACATATTCTCCATTTATTCTCTGAAGATCAAATCTTGTTCTAAGTGGCTTCAACGTTCTTAGATTATTGATATTATCTCCTGGATAATATGGAATATTGCTACGTATATTTTCAACAGTATCAACAAAATATTTATTGAAATTCATTGCCTTATCAATATCGGTTGTTAAAAGGGTACCATCCTGTAAAAAAATATCTTGTGGGGCTTGTTGATTTCTTCCAAGTTCATTATTTAAAAACCTCCATGTTTTCTTAATATCACCATTTGTTCTTGATAAATTATTCAAATAGTATTCATTCATTAATTTTTTATTACTTATTTTGATGATTTTACTGATTCTTTTTAGCTTATCAGATATAAATTTATCGCTTTATAATTTCTTTACACATTTGAGAAGGATTATTGCTAATAGCATTTAGGTTTAAATTTCTGTCAAGTAAAACTCCAAACTTATCGTAATCAAATTTATGCCAAGTTTTTGTAACAGTATCACTACGATTAGTGACAAGTTTTAATTCACAACTTAAAATATTGTGATCAGTAAATTTATTTTCAATTGAATATACAGAAATGCTTGGAATCAAATTACCAAAAATACAGTCAATAGAAGTACCACTTTGCGGCCTAGTAATCAAATCCATATTCAGCAAATATATTTTGTATAAGCTTGCTACTACTGTGTTCTGACAACATATCCACATTAAAATCTCCCAAAATTAAACAAGAATCGCTTATCATAAAATTTTTCAAAATTACATTTCTGTGATCTGTATAGGGTTGTCACACGCAATGGTTTGTTATTGAAGATTACAGCAGGCATTTCAATCGTTATCAGATTTAGAAATTCATCACTTGAGTTTAAAACAAGTCTATAACTTAAGTTACAAGCCAAATAAAACGAAGTTCCACCATAACCATCTCCTCTACAAGAGTGTAGAGCACAATACCCGGGGATTGAATACAAATTAACGCAATTTTTACTAAACCATGTTTCCTGAATAGCAATAATGTCAGGCAGTTTATGAAACTTACTTAAAATCAGTTTCAATTTATTGAACTTGTTAATAGACGAAATACTTCTTACGTTTACAGAAATTATGTTAAAAAAATTGTAATTTTTCTTTGATATAGTATCATTGAATGATTTTAAATTAAAAAAATAGTTTAAATTAATCATAAAAATAGAAAAAATAAAAGAAAATATTAATCAATGATAAAAAATATACTTAATTTGAAGACAAATATTCATTATTTTCTTCCTCATCCTCTACTGAATTGGCAGCCTCATCCTCTTCAACAAAAGTACGGCCTCTCCTAGATGTCGATGTACCTCCTTGCGATGACCTCATAAGAATTCTGTCAATATCATCCATTGAGCGAATAAAAACCAATCGAGATTTTTCATCTTTTTTCACAAAAACTTTATAACCTTTTGCAAATACGAACTTGTATCCAACAGCTTTAACGGATTTAGCATAATTCAGGAGATTCAATTATTCTTTGCAAAAAAATCATTAATTAAAACATTTTTAAACTCCTTATTATGTTTAAGATTAGATTTCTTAGCCATAAACATATCTTTGTAATTTTTCTTAGAAAATTTAACTACAATTGACTTCTTGTTTGTTCCATCCTTGTTATTTGATCTTTTGTTATTTAAAAAATATGCTTCTTCTACCTGATCAGCTACAACACTTGCCCCAATTTTCTCAGCAATATCAAAAACAACTTCAATAGCATTTTTTTCATCATTTGCAAATTCAACTCCGTTAATAATGCAATCTTTTCTAACTCTTTCATCGTTTAAGAATTTTAAAGAAGATTTCAACGAATTAACTTCTTCCCGTAACGAATAATTTTCCTTTTGCAAGCTATCAATCATTTTTTTGTTACTGGCAACTCCTTTCAATATGCTGTCATATTGAGATGACATAAATTGAATTGTTTTGGTTATTTCATCCAGCTGATCTAAATGTTTTAACTTTGCTTTTATCTCCAACAAGTCATTTGATACTGATGTTGTTTCACTACTACCATCACAAAAATGACAGTTATATTGAAGAGAAGTATTTTTTATAAGTTTTTCATATTGCTTCTTATCAAGCTTCGTACAAACGGAGTGTAGAGTTTTCTCACAAACATCGCATTGAATTGCATCTTCATCATCTAAGACTTGCAATTGGCACTGACCACAAATTAATTTCTTTTTATTTAAACTTTTACGTAGTTTTGCAGGCATACTTCAATTTCCACACAAACTTAGATTTTTCTTATATACTTTTAAAGTGTTTTCAATTTAAACAAATCAAGATTTTCCAGCAAAACTAAATTTTAAATTTTTATAAAAAATGCACTCAGGTTTTTGACGTCTTTATACACCGGCGTCCAAAAAAGTTGAGGTCAAATTTTAATTGTTAATTTTTAGAACTAAATAAACTTTTTAGTGCTATTTTAGGCTTTTAAATTATTTATTTACCAAAAGTATTAAATTAACTACATACTTTAAATTCTAATGCATTCAGATGTTACATAATTTTAAAGTTAATTTTTCAAATGTTTGACATAATAAAAAAAGCATTTGTTTCACATTTTTATGTCATAAAAGAAACTTTCATAGAGGAAAATAGTATTTTTATTCCATTTGTATTTTTGAGAATTGAGGGATTGGCAAATGTATTTTTGTGTAATTTTTTTCTTTTATAAAAAAATACACATGAATAAATTGCAATATTGTGCTCTTAAACATCTAAATGAATATTGATTTAAAATATTAAGGTATAATATGCACATAAAACATATATTTTAGTTTTTGGCAAATATTCATTTATGTTACGAAAAAAATAGACAATCAATAATTAATAAAACTCTACTGCGTATTGTAGCACAATATGGCTAATGGAGACTAGATCTGCAGCAAAATATGCCTAATGGAGAATGCACCGTCTGATGGGCCATCTATTGACAAATAGTTACAACTCATGTTCTTTCTTTAATAAATTAATTTCTTTGCTGTATTCTCTCTATTAGACAAACACACTTCAATTTTTTAAAGAAAGAACATTCGTTGCAACTATTTATCAATACGTGGCGCATCAGAAAGTGCATTCTCTCCACTAGGCATATTCAGCTGCAGAGCTAGTTCCCATTAGCCGGAACAAAATTGAGTATTTGACAAAAACTATGCTTTAAAATATGTCTTTTGTGCAGTCAATGTTTTGAAAAACTAGTGAAAATGTAAAGGTGTCTCTAAATTGCCCATACAAATTTAGTACAATTTCATGGTACCAACATATTTTCTCATATTTGTTCACCAACATTTTTTCACTACTAAATTTTTTTTCACCACAAACAATTTTTTCACCTTAAAAATTTTTTTCACCTCTAAATTGTTTTCCACCAAGAAAGTTCTTTTCACATCTAAAAAAGTTTTTCACCTCAAAAAATTTTATATTATTTGTATCAAAAACAGTAGAGAAGATCTTTTTAAGATATTGGTGGTGGGTATTGAAAGATTCGGCACAGACGAGTTTAGCCCTTTTTTACTTGTTTTTTGCTAATTTCAGCAAATCGATTTTCAAAAATAATTTCAGAAATCAACAACAAAAATTTGTAAAAATTCTATAATTTGTGAAATGTAAATAGCAAAAAGATGTGGTAAATGATGTTTTCTACTAAAAATCAGTACAAAAATAGTAAAGGGAGATCGAAAACCCTTAAGAAATTTTTCTACTAATTTTTTTTTCTGAGTGTATAACGATTTTTTCTAGTTTTAGGAAAAAAATTAATTCAATATAAGCACTCTTTTATTTTCTGGTAAAATATATTACCTTAACCGTAGAAACAGTTTCATATTTATAAGAAAATTGTTATCAAATTTAAGGATAATTTTCAGATAAAAGAAGTGCTATTTAACTTGATGTTAGGAAATATTTACTTATTTTTTGGGAGTTAAGTTCTAGTTTCTAGTAACAAAAAATTATGTATTAAACCAAAAGTTAAATTTATGATGATATATGAACTAGTTAAGAGGAAATTTTGCAATCTTTTGTAATAAAAATTTAGTTCTCAATTGTAAAACTTTTTTAGAAAATTTTGACTAAATTTGAAGTAAAATTTGTTTGTTAATTTCAAGGAAATTCTTATTAAATTTTAGTAAAAAGTGTCTGGCGCCGTTTTGATTCCAATTTTTACTCTAAATACGTTAATTTTTCTAAATTCTAGTTAATTTTATTTTTTTCGAGTATTTGCTTGTACTTACACGGCCCAGAATAAGAACGCGACGTAATTATGACGTACGACGGTGACTGCACAAAATGTAATATATATTTTAGTGAATAGAGTACCGTAGAGATTCGTTAATCTGCCGTGTCTCTTTCCCGTACTAACCCGTAAAAACAATAAAAATAAATTATTATTTTAATAAAAATTTAAAAACCAACACACTAAGGTGGTTTATAATACTTAAGAGCCATAAAATATTGTATGTTAATTTTACTCATCATATGATTTTTGTTTACAAAAAATAAGCTTTGAAGTCTAATTTTAGAATTTGCTTACAGGAAAATAGTTTTGTAATCATGCTTGCAGTAAGCTTATTTTTGTAAGCTTGTGAATACGATTAAATAGTAAATCCTTATTAATTTTTTTTAAATATTTTAAAAGTTAATGAATGGGTTAATGAATACATTATATAAACTACGTACTTCTGAAGGTTTTTCCTGCACTCAGGCTGCACACACTATTTTCCTCCTCTGTGCCTTTTCAACATAGCTTTTCCGCCAATTCGTCCACTAATAATTTCCGCCAACATTTACAAAACTATAGCGAGCATAAGTCATTTGCAATCATATTTGCCGAACTGTTGTACAGTCGAAGTGTACAGCAAGAGTTGTTGTAAATGGTATTGCTATGTGAAGGGTTTTTAAAACACTATTTAAAAAGTGTTCATATTTTGCAATTCAATAAACCTATCATAACAATGCTTATGAAAAGTTTTTTTTATTCTCCACATTACATTTCACTTATGGAATGGTTTGTAGGAAAATTATTGGCTAATGATCGGTGTTGTCATATGAGAAATGTAAAATGGTGCTAGATCGTCTAAAAAAATGATAGGAAATAAAAAGTGCTAGCAAATGTGTTATAAAGGTATTAGAAAATGTTACATATTGACTTATAACTTTAAAAATTTTAATTTTTAAAACTTTTCATTTTCATTAAACTTGCAATCACTTTAATGAAATGTTTCACCACCAGTTGTGGGTCATATTTTCTTGGAGCAATTCTACAAAAAACTGATACCATACTAATGTTATATACAGAAATGTTGGCAAGGGGACTGGCAACTGACTGGTGGTCAGTTTTTGTTTACTGACCACTAGTTGTGGGGTCATATTTCCTTGGAATAATTCCACAGAAAACTGATACCACACTAATGATATACACAGAAATGTTGGCAAGGGGACTGGCTACCAGTTCCTGTTTTAAGAATTCTGAAAAAAGTTGTTGGTGTTACACAAAACTAGTTTTTGTTTACTGACAACCAGTTGTGGGTCATATTCTCTTGGAGCAATTTCACAAAAAACTAATACCACACCAATGTTATATACAGAAATGTTGGCATGGGGACCGGCTACCAGTTCCTGTTTCAAGAATTCGAATAAAGTTATTGGTGTTCCAAAAAACTAGTTTTTGTTTACTGACCACCAGTTGTGAATCATATTTTCGTATGAAGCAATTCCACAAAAAACTGATACCATACTAATGTTATATACAGAAATGTTGGCAAGGGGGCTGGCTACCAGTTCCTGTTTTTAAAATTCTAAAAAAAGTTGTGGGTGTTCCACGAAACAAGTTTTTGTTTACTGACCAACAGTTGTGGTCATATTTTCATGGAGCAACTCCACAAAAAGCTGATACTATACAATTGCTATACACCAAAACGTTACTAAAGAATCTACATATCAGTTTCTGGTTTCAAAAGTCTGGCGACGGGTCTAGGTGCTCCACAGATAATGTTTTTTGGGAATTTCAAATCACATTCAAGTCATTGTTTTTATTTTTTTTTTTTTTTGTTAAAAAGTTATGATTGAAAAATCTAACGAATACGCTAATTGTTGAAAAAAAATAGCAAACATTTTGTTATTGGAGTCACTCTGTTATTTACGAAAAATAGTTAGCGACATCGCTAACTTCTCTTAGGTTTTTCTGTGGGCTTCTATAATTAATGAATGGTGCCATTTAGGTGTTTTCAGATCAATTTGACAATTTTTAAACAGTGTAAATTATATAAGGATTTTTTTACTTTTTTTACAGTTTATACTTATGTATTGTCGCTTTAGTCCCATTTCACACAGTGCAACTTTTGTTGTGGAGCTCTAGAGTTTGTGTGAGAGAGGTGAAAGAAGAGTAGTAATTGGTACGGAGTTGCTTGTTCTCGACAATTGTTTTTGTTTTTTCATTCTTCGTTTTGTTTTTTAATTCTTCGCTTTTTTCATTCATTTCAAACCAAATGTAGACGAAAATTGCTGAAAACAGTTTCTCTGTGTGAACATTAAGGCAATTTTAAAAGAGAATTGACAAGAATTCCCGCAACAAACGTTGTTCTGTGTAAAACGGGACTTATTCTCTGTAATAGCGACTTTAACTCTGCGGTTACATGAACAAGGTTATTGCTTTAAATTTTTCTCATATACTAGGTCTGTCGAGGTAATTTTGAGAATAAGCAACAAATTCTCTCACAAAACTATGAAAATGCCCAAACTACTGCGAACGCACAAAACAACATTTCAAACCCAAACATAAACGTCAAATTTATTCATATTAAAAACAGCATGATTAATAAATATCTTTGAAATGCAAATAACTATTTACATTTTCAAATGTATTTTTCATTATTAAGAAGAAAAAGTTCTTTATAGTACATTTTTTATTTAAGTTTAATTTTTTCACAAATGCAAAACAGCTGATTTATTAGCAGCAGGTGATGATTTGACAGTTTTGCCATTTTACCCAAATAAAAAGTCCGAGTAAGTTCTGCTAAAAAGAGAAAAACAATAATTTCTCATGAACGCTCTTATTTACCCAATTTTTGTTACAAAAAACGCTTTCTGGTAACGTACGTCAAACACACCTACTGTCCCAATATACCATATAGCAATCAAACTGCAATACAACTTGAGAATAAGCTTATATAAATAGTGTATTTTAAGCTTTTCTTAATTTCGTTTATTATAATGTTTATAAAATGTGAATTCACAAGCAGTATTTAACAATGCTTGAAAAAAGATTATTATACATAACTTTTTCTAAACTATGCTTACAAACAACATACACATATCGAACAACGCAATATGACGATTGAAATAGAATTATTTTTCAATACATTCTAGTCTTGTTGTCTTTGTTCTACGCTTATAATGCATACAAGTGCCATTATTTTTTTCTTTTTAATTTGTCAAACGTGTTTTGCGGGTACATTTGGTTGTAAATTTTCTAAACTGAACGTGCAATTGCATATTAAATTTTATTATTTTTATAATAATTTTTATTTATAGTTAAAATTAATTATTATTATGAATTATTTTTATTTATATTTAAAATAAATGAAATTAAAGTCTTTTTCAACACTTAATAATATGTATTATATGTGAAGCTTATTCTACAATTATGTAAAAAAGCTTATAAATAAATAATACAATATTATTTTTGTAAGCTTATTCTACAACTGTAAAAATAAGCTTATAGTGATCATACACACATAATATTTTCACGAGGGTTCCCTTTTGATTTTTCTACAATTATTACGATAGCCTTTTTTAATATATTCTCAAGTCTTTTTCAAGCTTTGTTTGTAAGCTTATAATAATATTTTTCATGTCATTTGGTATGTTGGGGTATGTCAAAATCTCTCGAATTGAAAGCTGCGACGTAGGCCGCACGCCATATTGTATACAATCTTATTTATAAAATGCCGTCATCAAGGAAACAACAGCCTACGTCACATCTTTCAATTCGAGAGATTTTGACATGCAGTATATCAGAAAAATTTAAAGCAATAATCTTGTACGTGTAACCGGGGAATTACTGAAAGTGTTGCAAGAAATAAACACAATCGCAACACATTATTTTTTTCCATTTTTTATATAATTTAGCCCTTTTCGTGTTACAATAAGCGGTTTTTTACTTTCTAAAAACTGCAAATATTTTCTGTTTATAAAACAGATCGGCACCTTTTAATTTTTCTTACCGCTTTTTTTTGAAAATTGTAACCCCCTCTTTTACATTGGCACGAAATCACGAGATTTTTATATACACCACTTAAAAAAACAATGAAAAAAAGCTCATAAACATTAAATTATGAGAAAAATATATTTATTAGAAATAACTATGTGTTTTTTAAAGAGGAAAATATCAAAATCTCGAAATTTCCTGCCACTGTAAACGGCAGGCAATTTTAATATATTTTTAGTCTTATTTCAATTTTCGCATTTCTCCATTAGCGCGTTTTCACTTGTCCTGTTACACTTATTGCACCTAAAAATTTGGCATCACTGATGCATTTTGACATTTTTTTTTTTTTTTTTTTGGGCTAGAAAAGTGTTTTTTTTTTGTGTTCCCGTACTTTTGGCTAATTTTGTCATTTTATGAGAGTATTTTGTGCTTACTCTCATTTTACCGAACTTTACCCAGAAAGTAAGGGAACAGAGCTATTACCTCACGTCTTGAATGAGAAATGAAATACTATCCAGATTTCAATTTCAAAAAGTGCGAGTGTGTTAGTAAAAGTGTGGATGCATTGAAAATTGAGAGAAATTGAATTCAAAAAATTGAACGTGTAACCCCCGGGTAAAGGGCGAAAGCAAGCCTTGTCAAACTTTTCAGTTTGTACTTTTTTACATATTCCATCTCACTTTAGCAATGTTGCTTTTTTACTTTAACTTAGTTATTAAAATAAGACACATATAGCTCTAAAAGAATGTTATTATTTTCATAGTATGTAAAAGATGATCAATGTAATCGGAAAAGACTTCACAAAAATTGTACTTACTTATTCTCTGTAATTCTGATATTATTTATTTCAACATATATTCAAAATGTACGGAATGTGAATAAAACAAAGTATTTTAATAGTGAAGTTTATATTTTATAGTTGATCTTTTTAATACTTTATGTATGAAAATGTATTTTTAGTTTGATTCGAGATAAGAGGAAAAGTTTTTTCAAATAAAAATTTTTTTCCTTATTTTTAATTTAAGTAAACATGGATAATACACAGCTAAATAGAGATATTGGATTAAAAAGAATGTTGAATGCATTTCATTCGGCTAGCGTCTAATAACTTTTTCTGTGTATTTTCCATGTTTACTTAAATTAAAAATAAGGAACAAATTTTTCATTTGAAAAAACTTTTCCTATGATCTCGAATCAAACTAAAAATACATTTTCATACAAAGTATTTTATTAATAATAGGGATGCCATCAACCGATATGCATTTACAGAATATGAGTATGATTTTTAGTTTTTACACTACATAGCATTTCTGTTCAATTACTTTTGGCCGACACTGTACTTTAATTACGGTCAAAAAGTATATAATTTTCTATAGAGTATTTTTCCCGCTCTACCAGAAATTCAACATGGTACAGAGTTCAGCGGCAACATTTTTAAATGAGAGGGCAAAGTGTTGAAAAACATTAAATTTGGTGTATACAGTGCTGCCATATAAACAGTGTAATTTTTTATCCCAGTTTTTGGGATTCTTAACTGTTTATCAGTTTTTTCATGAAAACAAATTTTTTTTTTTTTCAAATTATTGCGTTTTTTATAGGTTTTTAGTTATATGTTGCAACAAATAATAGCATATTTATTCTCTTTATTATATATTTTTACCATAGAAATGGGAAATAATAGATATGAATAGACATAGTTGGTCAATGTGTGTGTACACACTTTAATACTTTTCATGTCACAATATTATGTTTGAATTCGTAACTACTTTTTAACACAATTGCAAATTTTTGTTGTATTTTTTTACTTTATTAGACATGTCTAATTTTATTAAAAATAAATAGTATATTGAACAAATATTATATTTTTATATGAAAAATCTGAAAAAATACATGAATAAAATAAAAAACCATTTTTTATGAAATAATCTGAAAAATCTCTAGCATCCCAAAAAACGGCAAAAAAAAATAGTTAAAATTGGTTATATGGCAGCACCGCTAAACACAACTAAAAGTTGCCGACCAAAACTCACCTTTGTTGCCGCCAAACTATGTTCGTGTTCTAAGAGAGTACTAAACAGTTCGTGAGAGAAAAACATTCTCTATAGAAAATTATATACTTTTTGTTACGGTCATGAAAATATGCAAGAAATTTTATTGTTTCTATAAAAAAAAATATGAAAGACTGACTGTTCGAATTGCTTAATATAATAGTAGCATATGTAATATATTTATCTAGTTATATTTTTCTTGGTTTGAATACATTATAAACTAACGTAATGGTGCATTTAAAATGCGCTCGGAATCGAGAAAAAAAACTAGATTTTGAGTGTAATGTAAATGCACCCTAAGTATGTCATAAATATTACTTATACACCAGCATACAGATTTATGGAATAATTATTTAAATAAAAAATTGGAATATAAACCCCAATGTAACGAAACTGTTCCAAGCATTTCATAAACTTTTACTTATTACCACCCCAACCAAGAAAACCTTTGACAAAACCTGAAATACCCTTTTTGCCGGGCGACTGAAGCTTCTCCTCCAATGAGGGGAATTCTACGTAATTGAGGGCTAAATCAAAGAATAGCGGTTTACAGGGTATAGCTTCCATTTCGGGGGTCATTTTGAAAACATTTGGATTCTTTGTGTGCAGCGATTGATCTTCCTTGTACTGTGACAAACGTTCGAATAATGGTTTGGACGATTTTTGTGATTTTGTTGTGAAAATAGAATCATCCGAGTTGTCATCTTCAAGAACACTGTAAGCATGAGCAGAGTACTTGCAACTATCAATGATCGAGATAAGTTGTTTAAGCTCATTGTCCATTTTGAATTCAGCATTGGGTTTACCCTTGAGAGCCTCGTTGGCATAATTGGAGGAGCGTTCATACAGGGCCACAGCCTCTTTCCACTTTTTCATACCGATCAAGGTAAGTGCAATGTAATAACAGCGGAAAGCCTTAAATGTCAAAGCCAAATTTTCAACTTCAGCTTGATAAGCTTGATCTTCATCCATACCGCTTATTTGTTGCATTTCAGTGACATTTTGCAAAATAATTTCATACAGACGAGTCAAATCTTGTGGTCGGACACGTTTTCCTTCGCCAGCAGTCAATTCAATTTTCTGATTAGGATCATCAAAATTGGACTTGGCCTGGTCGACCAAACATAAATTACGCTGCAGTGTGCGACTATGGCGAATGTACGATAGATAAGCTAAAAGGTATTGAACGCCTGAAACAGTTTGACCTGTAGTAAGGGAACGCAATTTCGGATCCTGCTTGATTTCTTCCCTAACAGCTTGTATGGCATCTTTACAATCCATTAACGTGCGTTCGATTAATTCAATCTTTGATTCGACCTTCGTGGTCTTTTCAAGACCTTTATCCAGCTCTTGAGCACTCAACAAGAAAAGACGAACCTTTTCGGGACGGACAGTAACCTTACGACCACGCCATTCTATAGTTTGAAGACCTTCGCTGCTTTCAGTTTTGGTTTGATTGACCAAATCATCAAGATTCTCGAGTAAGCCTTGCGCACGGAATTCTAATAAATCGTCCATATTGCCGCCGGCAGCACGTCCTCCGCTAATATTGTATGCACAGTAGCGTAAATTTGGCGTAAATTCGTTCACCTTGGCCCGATATAACTCTTGTTCATCTTCGGGCAAAGCCTTTGCTAGATTCTCATAGACAACCTGGGCACGTTTCAAGTGTTCACCGGCCGTCTTCCAAAGTTGCAATTCAAAATGCAAAGTTCCATGCATCCAGGCAACGTAAGCCTCACATTCCAATTTTGTGCGAGCGTCAAAGGCTTCCGACTGCAAATGGAGTGGGAAAGGGTATTAGAGAATTAAACAACTTATCTCCAACTACTTACATTACACAATTCCTGCAATTGTAAAGCATAACCACAAGCCTTCCTCAGTTTACTAACCAAATGAAAACGTTTACGTGGTTCGGTATTTGATTCCTGTTTCAATTGCATGGCATATGCCCAAGCACGTTTGGCACTTATCAAAGGTATATGAATAAAACGTTCATCGGCTCGCTTACCAGTCAACTGGCTAAGGGTAACATCACGACGTTTAAAATGTCTCTTATCACCCTGTGGGAATTTTAATGCCTTGCGTAAACGACGGATTCGTCTGGTATTGTAACCACGATAACGTTGGTAGTCACCATGACGCAAACCATGCTGTTGTTGAGCCTCTTTAATCAAGTGCAAAACTGAAATTAACACTATCGAGTTAAGGAAATACACAAAAATATTAAAAACATCATATTTGTTCAATTAAAACTAAGTAATAAAAATAATATTTAAGGTTATAAATTCCAATTGGAATTCAATAACTCAAAAAGGATACTCTCTACTGTGAACACTTTTAAAGGTTCAGATGGAATCACAACCTGATCCGCTTCATTTTTGTCAACATTTTCGAGGGGATTGTTTTCCTCAACCATTATGTTAATTACAATTATCTTATAATTGGCAATAAAAAGAAAATTAAATATGTACAATTCCGAGTTCAATCAATGACAGAATGCACTTTACGTGAACTGTCAAAACGTCATCATCATTAAAATACAACTCTGTAAGCTTACACAGTTGAAAAAAATAGTACCAAATATGAGTATTGTTGCCAAGACATCAAATTTCATATTGTAATAAGCTGAGTTTATGCGCCATGCTATTAAAGTTGGCATGTCATTTCCATATAAATTTGGCATAGGCCAACGTTTAGTGTTACAATTTTGGTATAAATGAATGTTTTTGTTCTTGGTAATTAATTTTTCAAGCCAAAGGTCAATTTTATTAAAGAAAATATTTATTTTTAATCCAATAATTCGCTATCTCAATGGATAGCTTCTTCAGGGATTTTTTTTTTATTTTAATTTTTAACAAATTTAAAAAATAAAACAAAATTTAATGAAACAACAAAATTGCCAATTATGAAACATAATAAAAATTATGCACAGGAAACAAAAATTATTCTATTACATTTTCTTTAATAAACTTATTTAAGTTCCTATCTTATTCTTATAAATTAAATGTCTGTAATTTTGAGCTACATTGTCTGTATCTGTTTTAAAATTAATTATTTGTTATATTGGTATGTTAATAATTTGAACCATTTCTAATATGAAGCGTCATTTGTAGTTTGTTTTGTATTTAAAACTATTGTATTTTCAATATCTGGTGCATGATTAAAATTTGCACAATGTGATGATAATGCAGTTTCTTGAGATGTTTTTTTATCAGATCTATGTCCTGCCAATCTAGTTTTTAATTTGTTTTTCGTGGTACCTATATATACTTTACAGCATATTTCATTATCCTTACCCACGCAAGGAATCTTATAAATAATATTAGATCTATCCAATTTGCGATGAATGAACATGACTATAGTTCAAGAATGAATGATATTCTTAATGACGACTCAAAATATAAAATATTGACAAAAGACCCAACGATTAGCTACAACAGACAAATACTGATATAGTAGAAAAACTTTTCAAATTAGAAATAATAACACCTTTTTAGAAGAACAATTTTAAAACAACAACTGCTACAGCACCAAAATTATATGAAGTTCCAAAAATCCATTAAGACCAATTTGTTCAAGCATCAATTCTCCATCTCATGAACTTAGCAGATATATAACAGGAATTCTTAGAAAGATAACAGAAAATTCAGTATATAACGAACTCATTACAATTTAAAGATAAGATTAAAGAAATCAATATACAACATGATGAGAAGATAATTTCGTTAGATTTAATATCCTTATTTCCTAGTATACCTAGCCTTAATTAAGTGTTATAGAAAACAAATTAAATATAATTAGGGTACGACTATTGAAAAAGGGTTAATTTTAGGAATTCCCAAACTTTACATAGATGATAGTAGATATTTTCAATATAAAAACAAAATATATTCTCAACAAAAAGAATTACATATGAGTTCTCCAGCTTCTAAAGTTGTAGCAGAAATAGTTATGGAGTTACTTGATACATGTATTAGAAGATTATCTATTAAACCAAAAATTATGGCGAAATATGAAGATGATTTACTTATTGATGTTAAATAATGATTTGTGTTAAGATAAGTTACCACTTGTTATATTTTTGTACTGTGTTGTAATACTGTATTGAAAATATTGTATAAAATCAAGTTGTGTTTTTATATTTTGTTTTCAATACTGACTTTTGTATTTTATATTTTATTCGAAAATAAACTTTTAACTATAATAGGTTATGTGCCCAGGAAGCTCTTGAAAAATAAGAAAAAAATTTTTCAAGCAATCATTTCAAGGTTATCAAGATAAAATGGACTTTACAAAGAACATCAAGGTTCTTCAAGGTGAGGTAGACTGGCCTATTTGGAAGCGCAAGATAAGAGATCTGTTGGATTACCATGAAGGTGCATTGGATGCAATTGACAGGAAATTGCATAAGCCATTACCTCTTGATCCATCTGCTTCAACAGAACAAAAAAGGTTATATAAGGAAGAAAGCGGTTTGTATAGAAAGGCAAACAGTTATGCGAAATCTGTGTTGTGTAGTTCCATAAGTGATGAAATTTATCAAAAAGTTATGGACAAAGAAACTGCTGCAGATACGTGGGATGCCCTCAAGAATCTTTTTGAAGCTACAGCAAAAGATCAGCTTTATAAAATTTGTGCAGAATTTTTCTCATTCAGTTGGAATGATGATCAAGATATTACCATGCACATTGCAAAATTAAAAAGTTTGTGGCTAGAATTTAATAATGGTCTGAAGGCAAGGAAATTAGGTGAATTGCCAGATTTATTGTTAGTGGGTAAGATTCTTCACATTTTGCCATCAAGTTTCGACAATTTTAAATCAAGCTGGATGATGTTAAGTAAAAACAAGTAAGAGCGGCTAAATTCGGCTATGCCGAATCTTATATACCCTTCACCATGGTTGGGAAAAAACTGAAGTTTATATATGGACATATATGAAATGGACAGATTTATATACGGACGCCTTTAAGAGGAAATTAACCATTTAGTTTGGAGATAAAACTTGGACTCGGGAAGATTTATGGTTCCAGAAAATATGTATTTTAAAAAAATGTATGTTTTGGGCATAACTTTTTTGTATCTGAACCGATATTTCCGAGTTTTTCAGCAAATATGTTATACTAAAGATTTTCGGTCTTTTGCTATATAAGACGTATCCATAGGTCATAATACAGCTCTAGAATAGTGTTTGTTGTTTGTGTATAAAAGGTTAAGAGGTGAAAGAAAAGAATTTCAACAAATCGTTAAAAGAAATCACTAGAACTGCATGTGTTTTATTTCTACAAAATAGTTTGATTTAGCTGGCAAATTTGCATTTAGGATTTTATTTCGCTTTTTTATTAGAAATATTTGTAATTTCTTTAGCTTAATTTTAAAAATTTGAAGGAAAATAGTTTATAATTTTTTTTATAAATTATTATAAGTTATGACCTAAAATAGTTGCACTCAAAGGTAAATTATGTATAAAATTTTCTTAATATGTGAGAAATAAAATGGTTTAAAAATCTTTTTATAAATTCTTTTAAATCGGAGCAAAAAATAGAAATAAAACCGTTTGTATTTTGTTTGTATCAGAGGGTTTTTATAAAAATTTTGATGTTTTTAGCCTATTTATGGATTATTTAATTATTAATATAAAATTTTATTTAAATTAATTATTAAATGTAAAAAAAACAAAAAATAAACAAAAAAAAATCTTAACCTGTGGTGAAAGGTATAAAAACGTTTGTATTTTGTTTGTATCAGAGGGTTTTTATAAAAATGTTGATGTTTTTAGCCTATTTATGAATTATTTAATTATTAATATAAAATTTTATATAAATTAATTATTAAATGTTAAAAAAAACCAAAAATAAGCAAAAAAAAAAAGTCTTAAGAAAATAATAAAAAAAAAAATGTAAAAAAATGTAAAAAAAAAGTGAATTGACCTCACCGAGATTTGAACCTCGAACCCCACGGCCTTAGAGAAAAAAAAAAGTATTTGTGACACAGCGTCTAGACAACTGAGCTATTGAAGCTCACACAAAATCATCGTCAATAGAGGTACATATATAAAAGTCTTCGTTTATTAGGGATTTGTTTAGTTTTTATTTAAATGACAAATCTTTGTATGTGTGTTGTTCGTGAATAAAAGGTGGAGATGAAAGAAAAGAATTTTAACACAAAGGAATTTTACTGGAAAAATTAGAGGTAGTCCTGGTTTTTTGCTAATATCTCAGCCATTTATTAACCGATCTGTCTGATTTTTAATAGCAAACAGAAATGGATCACATGTAACAGAAATAAAAAAGAATCAAGTCCTCATCATGTCTGGGTTCTTCGGAAAACCCATTTCAACACACAGACGGACAGACGGACAGACGGACATCGTTAAATCAACTTCGCTCTTCATAAGGACCCAGAATATATATACTTTATAGGGTCTAAGATCAATATTGTAGAAATTACAAACGGAATGACAAACTTATATATACCCTTCCACCTATGGTGAAGGGTATAATGAAGAAAAGACATTCGAAGAATTATCGATTCAGCTATCGATGTATCAACGTAATTTTGGAAAAGCAAATAGTCATGATGATCAAGAAGCGCTTTTGGTAAGTGGAAAAGCTAAGAAATATCAAAATTCAAATTTTTCCAAAAGGAAAACTGATGTCTGCAACTACTGCAAGAAGAAAGGACATTGGGTAAGGGATTGCCGTAAATGGGTAGCCGATGGTAAGCCTAGTAAAGAAGTAAATGAGGCCAAAGCTGAGTCTGTTAAGTGTTTGCAATTATTTTGTGAGGAAGCTAACGCGGTTCAAGACGCCGATGCCGCAGGATGGTGGATTGATAATGGAGCAACACGTCATGTGACTAATAATAAAAATTTATTCAAGGATTTCAAGCCTTTTTCAAATACTAATTTTATAAAAGCTGCTGGTAAGGAAGTTTTACAAGCTATTGGGAAAGGAACAATAGATATAGAATCCAAATGCTACAATAAAATCCAAGTGTTAAGTTTAACAGATGTCTGGTATGTACCTAATATATCAAGGAATTTATTCTCAGTACTTGCTGCCCAAGATAAGCAATGTAATAGCAAGTTTATATCAACAACTACCAATTGTAAATTAATTGTTGATGGTAAAGTACTTGTATGTGGATCAAGGTCAGTATGTGGAACTTTATATAAAGCAAATATTAGCCCTATAGTACGAGATGATAAGGAACAGGTAAATGAAGTTCAAGATTCTGATTTACTGCAACTATATCATGAAAGATGGGGTCACCAAGACAAACGACACATTAAGAAGATGCTTAAAATAGAAATGCACTCACAATATATTTTCCGTTACCGACTGTAGTTTATTTAAAAAGTAATACGTAAAGTTTGTTTTTAAAAGAATAATCAATTGAAATTCATAGAAATATATTTTTTAACTATTTGAATCAGTCATTTAAAAAACAAACTATAAAAATTTACAGACATTCAGTAGGAGATGATATTTTCTATTAAATGTAAAATTTTATGTTTTCTGTTTTTAAAAATTCAAATTGATATAATTCTTTTTTGTTTTTTTACCAAAATAGTTTGTATATATACAAAATTATTTCAATAAAAATTACAAGAAATTTTTCAAATATAAATACACACAAGAAAATAAAAAAATATGTATATCTGTGTGTGTGTTTTGTAAAATTTCATACAAATAAAAAAAATTTTTAATTTAAAATCAAACTCAAAAATAGTTTTTTTCTACTTTTTGTCAGTTAAAAATTTATGGTTATTTTAAACAACTTTCTATTGTTTTTACTACTTTTGTCGATTATTAAACAATGATTGAAAATAAACAACAAAATGGGTTGAATATAATGAAAAATCAGTAGTCCTCTTTTTGATTGTATTTTTGATTAATTTAATATGTATTTTAGATTATTTTTAACGAAATAATATTGTGAGTGTGGGTATTACTACAAGAGATGATAAAACTATTTGCGAGCCGTGTATCTATGGAAAGGCTCATCGATTGCCGTTTGGTCATAGAGTAAAAGCTACAAGTCCAGGTGAACTCATGACTAAAGATGTGTGTGGTCCATTTAGTGAATCGTTTGGTAAGATGAAGTACCTATTAGTATTCAAAGATGCATATACTAAGTACCGTTTTGGATTTGTTATAAAACAAAAATGTGATGTCAAAGGATGCTTAGAAGAAGTATTGATGACAGCGAAAACACATGGTTATCCCATTAGAGAATTGTTAAGCGATAACGGTGGTGAGTTTGACAACCATGATGTAAAGAAGATTCTAAAGAAGTATGGTGTTATACAAAGATTAACAGCACCATACACCCCACAACAGAATGATGCTAGTGAAAGAGAAAATCGCACAGTTGTTGAGATGGCTCGTACATTCAAGTACTCCAATGATGAAGCAAAGTTTCCAGATGCAATATGGGCTGAATTAGTTATAACAGCTATATACGTACTAAACAGAACTGTAAAGTCATCAGTTGAAGGTAAAACTCCCTATGAATTGTGGATTGGAAAGAAGCCAAGAATACATCATTTAAGAATAATAGCCAGTGAATGCTATGTCCATATACCAAGCCAAAAGAGAAAGAAGATGGATGCCAAAGCTACAAAAGGTTATCTCATTGGGTATGATAATGATGAACGTTATCGAGTTTATATTAAGGAAAAACGTAACGTTATACTATCACGTGATGTTAAATTTGTTGAGAAAACAAAATCGTGTGTGGCTAATGGTACTAGTGATGAATATGGTAAAGACAATAACTTGAGTGATAAAGACAACGAATTTAAAAATGAAGTTAAGATTAACTTTGAAGATTTTAAGCAACGTATTACAGAAGATGACTGTATTATACATGAAGAACAACAGTCTGCATATACAAAACAACAATTAAGTAATCAAGATGCCGTAAATGATAATCCAAGTACAGAAGAAGAAAATCAAGATGCCGTAGAAGATGACCTGAACGAAGAATATATTCAAAATGAATCTTCAAATGCTAGTGATTTTCATGGATTTGAATCAACTAAACGTGCTAGAGAAACGTCTTCTGATGAAGATAATAATGATGACTGTGATATGCCATTGGTAAAACGATTAAGAGATCGTACCTTGTTATCAAATTCTAAGTATGATGACTTTGTAATGGAAGTACAAAATTTCCTAAATAAAATTGAAACTCCTATGACGTACATGGAAGCAATAAAAAGTAAAGAGTGTAATCAGTGGAAGGTGGCCATGAGTTCCGAAATAAATTCATTAAAGGAAAATAGAACATGGGAGATGGCAGAACTTCCTAAAGGTGCCAAAGCTCTACCATCAAAGTGGGTATTTCGTGTAAAGATGAATCCTGATGGAACCGTTGATAAGTTTAAATCCAGATTAGTCGTAAAAGGATTTAAGCAACGAGAAGGTATTGACTATAAAGAAACATTTAGTCCAGTTGCAAAATTGGGCACAATTCGCGCAGTATTGAGTATAGCAGCTAGCAATAAGATGCACTTATCTCAATTTGACGTTTCAACAGCTTTCTTATATGGAGAATTAGAAGAAGATATATTCATGAAACAACCAGAAGGCTATAGTGATGGTACAAAACGAGTTTGCAAATTGAAAAGAAGTTTGTATGGCTTAAAGCAAGCGCCTCGTTGTTGGAACAAACGTTTAGTCAATTACTTATTAAAAATTGGGTTCAAAATCAGTGAAGCCGATCCGTGTCTTTTTATAAGAATAAAAGATGAAAAGAAATTGATTTTGGTTCTATATGTAGATGATGGGCTTGTTGCAGGAACAGATGCCAATGATCTAAAGGTGTTAATTAATGAATTAAGATCTGAATTTAAAATAGTTGCAAAAGATGCAAATTATTTTTTGGGGTTGGAGATAAAGAAAGAAGAAGATGCAATCAAAATTTCTCAAGGTGCGTATGTTAGAAAGATTTTGGAGAGGTTCAACTTTCAAGATTGCAAACATGTGTCTACTCCAATGACCAAGGTGGTGGAAATCTCCGAAACAGGGAAAGTAGGGGATGTTTCCAAATTTCCCTGTCGACAAGCAGTGGGGGCAATAATGTACTTAATGCTCGGTACTAGACCAGACCTTGCATTCAGTATTGGTTACTTGTCTAGAACTTTAGAAAATCCTACCAAAGAAGATATTGTCAGAGTTAAGAGAGTTTTTCGATACATAGCTGGTACGAAAAACTACGGTATAACATACAAAGTTGACAATAATATGAAGTTAGAATGCTACAGTGATGCGGATTTCGGAGGTTGTACAAAAACTGGTAGATCAACATCTGGAATCGTTATAAAATATGGTGGTGCTGTTATTTCATGGTCGAGTCAAAGGCAGCCTATAGTAGCAACATCCACAACAGAAGCAGAAATAGTTGCTGCTACCGAAGCTACCAAAGAAATTATATGGCTAAAAAGACTCTATTCTGAATTAATTGGTTTGCAAGATATGCCAATATTACAAGTGGACAATAATGCAGCGATAAGGTTGGCTCAGAATCCAGAGTTTCATAAAAGAACGAAGCATATTGCTTTAAAACACTTTTTTGTTCGAGAGAAGGTCTCTGAAGGGGAACTGGATATTCAACGTATATCAACTCAAGATCAATTAGCTGATATAATGACGAAGCCGTTACAACAGATAAGATTAAAATATCTTCTTAATCAAATGGGTCTTTCAAGTGTTAACTAAGTTTCTTAACAAGGGAAAGTATTGATGTTAAATAATGATTTGTGTTAAGATAAGTTACCACTTGTTATATTTTTGTACTGTGTTGTAATACTGTATTGAAAATATTGTATAAAATCAAGTTGTGTTTTTATATTTTGTTTTCAATACTGACTTTTGTATTTTATATTTTATTCGAAAATAAACTTTTAACTATAATATTACTTTGTATTATTTCAGAATGTGAAACAGAAAATATATTAAATATATTTAATTCATTTCATCAGGATATTAAATTAACAATCGAAAAGGAATGTAATCATAAACTTCCATATTTATACACATTAGTAATAAGAAAGGAGAATAACTTGGTACCAAAAACTAATTTCTTCAGGGAGAATTATTAATTACCATTCAAAACATCCGAGAAGAGTTATTACAAATTATTCCATAAATCTCATAGATAAAGTTCTAAATATTAGTGATTTAGTTTTTCATAGAAATAATAAAAGGATAATAATTTCCCAAGAGAAATGATTTGTAAATTGATTGGACAGTACAAATGATATAGGGAAGGTAGTGTTAATATAGTTACTGAACCTAAGATTTACAAGTCTTTAACTTGTGTACCAACCTGAGCGATTAGAAAATTCCAATATTTATGATATCAATAATAGGATGGCCCATAGAACATGTCATACATTAGATAGATTATTAAGTAAAATGAAAGATAGGACAGAGAAATTAGATAGATCTAATATTAACGTATGGGCACAAAAATGCGGAATAGTGTTAATGCAATAATTAAAAAAAAACCTGGTTGTTTACATCAAAAATTTTTATTGAGAATTTAACGGTAATATCAACTTGTTTATTAAAAAATATTAACGCGTGCATCATTGATCAATTAGTATTAAAAATGTCACTAAACGAATCAGACTGTCGTAAGCTAATTTGCAAATTTTGTAAAGAAAATCCGTTCAAGAAAAGAATTGACATTGTTAATCATTTCAAGGACATGGGATTTAAAAAAACTTTTATCGACAAGACAGTAAACTTGATAGAAAATAGAAAAAGTGTAGAAAGAAAATCTGGTTCGGTGAGGAAATGTGGTTTGCAAGACCCAAAAGTTCGCAGCAAATTGAAAGCTGAAACCGTGGACCGCAGGGCAAAATCTTTCCGAGAGTTGGGAAAGAAGTATCAATGCCACAAAAATACAATTAAGAATTATCTAGAGTCTATGGAAATCAAAAGAAAAAAAAACGGCACCAGCAACAACTGAGAGACAAAAAAAAATCATTAAATCAAGACTACGTCTCCTCCTAAAATTACTTCTCTGCAACGTCTGTGTATAAATGTGTGATGGATGATGAGACCTATTTCACAGTGGAAGGCAATGAATGTCAAGAAAAGTATTACTTTGAGACTTCTGAACATGAAGCACCTAAAACATCCAAGTATATATGTAAGACTAAATTTCCAGGAAAGGTTTTATTGTGGTTGGCGATTAGTGAGCGTGGTGTCAGTGAACCAGTATTTTTCAAGGGTGGAAATGAAAATGTTTACAAATGAAAAGTGTATTCCAGAACTTGAAAGATTTATCAAAAAATACCATAAAAATGAAAATATTGTTTTCTGGCCAGATTTAGCATCGTCCCACTACGCCAAAGTTACCACAGACAATTTAAGTCACAGAAAAATCAAATTTGTGCCGAAAGATAACAAACCCACCAAATGTTCCACAACTTAGACCAATAGAAACTTTTTGGGCAAACTTAAAGAGAAGAGTATACAGAAATGGATACAGAGCAAAAAATGTGGATTGCCTCATTCGAAAAATAAAAAAAGAGCTAAAAACCATCGATACAAGCGGAATTCAGAGATCCATGGCTCAAGTACCAAAAAAAAAATTCGGAAGGCAAACAGCCATTGGGTCAATATTTTTTTGTAAATTAGTTTTTATCTTGTACCTAATAAATAAATTAAAATCGAAATGCTTTGTTTATATATATTTTTTGAGCGCCCCGGTAGGCTAGTTGGTAGCGTGCTAGCTTATCAGTACGGGGGTCGTGGGTTCGATTCCCACCAGAGGCTCTGGTCTGTTTTCGCTACAACGAGCTGAAGGAAGAAAACAGATACAAACAATGTAGCTCAAAATTACAGGCATTTAATTTATAAAAATAAGATAGGAAATTAATTAAGTTTATAAAAAATGTAATAGAATAATTTTTGTTTCCTGTGTATAATTTTTAATATGTTTCATAATTCACAATTTTGTTGTTTCAATAAATTTTGTTAAAAATTAAAATAAGAAAAAATCCCTGAAGAAGCTATACATTGAGATAGCGAAATATTGGATTAAAAATAAATATTTTCTTTTATAAAATTGACCTTGAGCTTGAAAAATTAATTACCAAGAACTAATATTAAAAAGGTCGAAGAAAATCAACTGAATGTGTTTGTTTTTAAAAATTTTCTCATAACTTATTGAAGAAAGTTTGGTTTTTAATGCATATCGCTGTGTTTATTGCCTGCTTTGAAGTGACATTTTCAAAACCATAAAATCTCGTTTCACAGAAGCTCATTTCAAACAAATCAAACAAGCAAGAAATTATTAATATACAACATTAAGCTCCTTAGCTAAACATACCGAGTTGATTGGGCTGTGTGTTATCGCAAAAATGGGTTTACCTCAAATTATTCAACTGATCTCGTTCAAACCGGCACCGTTTGGTTTTCAACTATTTTTGTTTGAATTTAAAATATAAATTACATTTGGGCAATATACAGATATTCAGAAATATTCCAACAAGAAATATTGAACAAAACAGCAACTTTTTAATTAATAAAAGTTATAACAGTTAGTTCCCCGAGTAATAGTGTTGTATATTAATTTTGTGTGAAAACAAATTGTACGCAATGTTCCCGTGAAATTCATTATCGTGAAAAAAATATTTTTTTTAATAGTATTACAGTTTTTAGAAATGATGCGCTTGTAAAAAACATCTCTTTGGTAAACCACAAATCATCAGTTCTGTCAAAAAAGTAATTCAGATAGCTTAAATCCGATGGACTTAATCCATTTTGACTGATAAAAACAAAAAACCGATTACAATATTTTTTAATTTTATGAAATTTTTCAAAAAACTGTGACAACCATTTGTATCAGGGTTGAGTTTTTACACCAACAAACAAAAAAAGCTGTAAAATAATTGGAGGGAAACACAACAAAAAAACTTAAAGAAATAAATTTAAAGTAAAGAAATAGATTTTAAGTAAATAAATAAATTGAAAGTAAAAATAATAAAAAATGGAAATGGTATCCCCAGAACAAATTTCCCCCCCTAATTTGTTTTTTTCTATATTTTATTACAATAGCAATATACAACTTCTATTGCTGTCATTAATAAGTCTTCGTTCATCTTTTAAACTTGCCCTTTTTAGCTTTTGATTATAAAACACGAGTACACAATTTTTTTCTTTTTTATGTTTTATTTTTCTTAGATTTTTTATTTGCTTTAAAACAGATGTTTTTATCTGATTGCATTTGATTTGCATCCGATGCTGTAAACTCGAAAGGTTTTTTAGAAAATATTTTTTTGACAAGCGTTGTATTTCATCGGATTTTTCTGTTGTTTTGTCTGACGTTAAAACCGAAGAAAAATCCTATAGTCTAAAACGCGCTTGAATAATTTCTCAGATAAAGCCAAGACTAATGCTGCAGTCCAAGACTAATGCTGCAGAAAAAAAGTGTCACCATATTGTAATAAATTAAAAATATTTGTAAAAATTTAAATTCAAATTCGATTTTTAAAAATTTTTCTTTTGAAATGTTTGTAAATTAGTTCCGTTCGTTTACTCAATAATAGTTTCGTTCGTTTACCCAATAATTTGTACAAATTTTTACTGGATGTCGTTCGTTTACACAAATACTCGATAAACATAAAGAAAAAAGAGAGAACAAAGTGACAGTTTGATGTTGACAGTTCTTCTTCTTTCTGCAAATTTTTACTGGACAAATTATTGCCAGCAAGAATTTACAATCAGAAAAAACATATGATTGAAAAAAATCTGTTTAAATTTTTGTAAATACAAAAAAAATGTTTTACAACTACGTTGTTTTATGCAAATGCAAAGCAACAAATATTGTTAAAAATGAATTACAGAAAATATAAGAAAACCTTCTAAAATGTTTCTGCTTAAGATTTTACAACTATATACTTTTTTTCATATTGACCAGTTATGTTTATTTTTGCATTTGGTTTTACAATCAGATGTTTAACAAACTTGTGAATTATTGCAAATCTTTCGTTCGCTTTTTTTTTAGGTGGGAAGGGGACTTTTTTTATATTTTTTAAACCCTCCAATATATATATGGTGAGGGTATATATCAGTTTGTCATTCCGCTTGTAACATGTCGAAATATATGTCTCAGACCCCATAAAGTATATATATATTCGTCTGTTGAAATGGCGAGCACGGCACGAACACACAAGCGGGGGTGCTCATTACTTAGATTAATTAATATTTTATATTTACCTCAAATATTTTTCACCTTAAAAATTTATTTCATCTCTAAAATTTTTTTCACCTCAGAAATTGTTTTACCATCCAAAAAAAAGTTTTTCACCTCAAACAATTTTTTTCACCTGAAGGACGGGGATGATAAAGTTTTTACTTAAGTACCTTTTGAACTATTAGAACCCTAAAAGTACTTTGGTACTCATTTTAATCATTTGGTACTATTCACAAATGTCTCCTATATGTTATTTTTTATTTATGACAACTATTGTGATCTAATTTCTTTAGAGGCTGTTTGTTTGCTAGTACTATAATGCATTGTGTGCCACACAATTAGAACCTTAAATGTACTTTTATTCCTAAAAGAATTATATGTATTTATTTATTTGTTTATTTATTTTATTTATTAAACATATAATTACAAATTATATGTTAATACCCTAACCGAGCACTAGCAACAAAGGCCTTCGGTTCGTTGTAGCGAAAACAGACCAGAGCCTCTGGTGGGAATTGAACCCACGACCCTTGCACTGATAAGCTAGCACGCTACCAACTAGCCTACCGAGGCGCTCAAAAAATATATATAAATACATGTCCTTTCTAATACCATATTAAAGATTTTTATTTCTATAATATTGTTGATGTCGTAAATATTTAGACATTTGTGGGTTTTAATTTAGTTTCGCACACTACAGGGAAAGTCATGAGAATATATATGTGCCTTGCTTTTGCTTAAAAATTGTACCAAGTTGAAATGTTTGTTTCGATATGTACTTAGCTGAAATAAGTATTTTTATTATTTTTTTATGGTTTCAGTTTTTAGCGGATTTCTTTTGGATTCACTAACTCCTAAAGAATACATATGGTTGCGTTTGCTTTTCAGAAAGCTTTGTATTTCTTTTTAGAATCGGTTTCTAAGTATGTAACGCAAAAGTGTCTGGAGTTAAAACAAATATGTTCAAAAAACATATATGTTACAATATAAAATTTACCGATTTATCGATTAAATTGTTAAATATTGTGTTAACATGTGTAATGTATTATCTGTGATTAGGTAAATAATTGTGTTCTTAGGATATGGGTGGAGGGTATTCAAATAATCGGCACAGCCGATGTTTAGATGTTTTACAAAGGTTTATTATATTTTAATGAGGATCCATGTTATGCTTTATAGAGAAAATTTTAAATGAAACGAAAAATTTTAAAATTTGCTTTAACAGTTTATTTATAAAAAGCAAGTAAAAAAGTCTTTAACTAGGCTGTGCCGAATCTTTGAATACCCTCCACCAATATCCTAAAAAATGTTCTCTACTGTTTTTGATACAAACAATGTAAAAAACTTTAGAACTAAAATTATGGACATGGAAAAAATGTTTGAGGTGAAAAATTTAGTTTTCTGTAAAAAATTTTTGTGTTGAAAAAAATTTTAGTGGTAAAAAAAAGTTTTTTGAGATGAAAAATATTTAAGGTGAATATAAGATATTGTTTATTTCTAAGCGACTGTTTGGAAAACTAGTGAAAATATTGCCAGTCGCTACTATGAAATTGTACTAAAATACACCAAATTTTAGGAAAATTTAGAGGTACCTTAAAATTTTCACTCATAACTTTTTGACCGCTTGACTGATTTTGCTAATTTTCAATACCAAACTTTTCAGGAGGATGTTCATTAATTTAAAACAACGCGTCTTCGCGTTGTGATCGCCATTTCAACAGATAGACAGACGGACATCGCTAAATCGTCTTAAAATTGCATAAATATCACGAATATATGTATATACTTTATGGAGTCTTAGACCTTTATTTAGACATGTAACAAACATAAAAAACAAGACGAAAAAAATTAAAAATTATTTCCGTACAACAATTTAAATTACTTAGTCTTTACAAAAAAATTTAAAAATAAAAACAAAATAATCAGTAATTTCATAAAAATTAAATTTTTCTTATATAGCAAATTTTTTTATAACACTGATTAACTACAAGGTTTTTTGATTGTCAATTTTCCTTATGGCTGTGATATTACGTAGTAGTTCCTTTATTTAATTATTTAGTTGTTAATTGTTGAAATACTTTTTAAATAATATCTCGAAATATTGTAAATAAAATTTTTTTAATAATGAAGACTTAAATAAAAAACAAAAACAATAGTTTAAATAAATTAGTTTTTACATACAGAAGTTGCATAAAAGTTTTGAAAAAATATTCTGTAAAATAAAATTAATTAATTAAAAATTAAAATGAAAAGTGCTAAATCCACAAAAAGTTGACATGCCATATCTAAACATCCGATTGACCGATCTATTTAATTTCAGAATCGTCAAGAATTTTAACTATTTAAAAACAAATTTTAAATTCTTAATCATTCCGGAATTTTAACCCTTTGCGCTGCAACACCCATTAACAGATTTTTAAATACATATATACTTTTAACTGATTTGGAATATTTTCCCACATTTTTTTCAAAACAAAATTTTATAATAAACAAATAATATTAATTCAATTTGTTTATATTAAAAAATTAGTATACAAAAAAAAGTCAATTCCATACATAAAATTAAGTAAGCTAATGTTTAAATAAAAATTAAAAATACATACAAATCTTTTTGAAAAAAAATACATATCAATGGCTGTATTTACGAGTGCGGATCAATAAGTCCTTGACTTTTCAAACTTCCCTCGTAGTTATATGAAATGCAACACTGCTCCCATCAAGTACCACCTGTTATTGGACTACTGTCAAATTTTGAGCAAGTTTCGTCATTTACTTTGCGTTTAACAGCTGTTTAAAACATACAACCTCGCGGCTTTTTTTAAAAATGGGAATTTCGAACCAAGGAAATGCTTGATATATACTATGGGGCTCTGCACCAACGATTTCAATGGTGAAAAAGTGGTTTATTGACTTTCGTTGTGGTCTTATAAGCACGGAAGATGCCGAACGTTCTGGACGCCCAGTTGAGGTCTCTACACCTAAAACACTTGTAAATATTCACAATATGGTGTTGGCCGATCGGAGATTAAATGTGAGATAGATTGTGGAAGACATAGGCATCTCACATGGCTCAGTGATTTCAATTTTGAACGATCACTTGGGTATGAGAAAGCTTTCCGCAAGATGGCTGCCGCGTTTGTTCACAATCGACCACCAACGGAATCGTGTGACAGCTTAGATTCCATAGCAAAATTCCATGAAGTAGACTACGAATGCCCCCTCATTCGCCTTATTCTCCGGATTTAGCCCCCAGTGACTATTTCCAAACCTTAAGAAATGGCTCGGTGGAAAGAGATTTAGCTCCAACGGTGAAATTATTGATCAAACAAATGCCTATTTTATGAACCTCGAAAAATCATGTTGTTTAACGCAAAGTAAATGACGGAGCTTGCTCAAAATTTGAAAGTAGTCTATTTACAGGTGATACTTGATGGGAGCATTTCATATAACTACGATGGAAGTTCGAGAAGTCACGGACTAATTGATCCATCGTAGAAAAGGCATATCTCGGTTTAATAAGGAAAAAACTAATCTGGCTTTTTCTGTACGTTTGCGGTCCGAAAATACGTATCCGTCAAAGCTTGTACGAAAATGGAACATTTACGGGTTCAACGATTTTTATCAGTTTTTCTTCCATTGCTTTTGGATTCGTTTTGTTGTCAAAAACGAATACATAAATTGGAAAACAACGCAAATATATTTAACTTAAAAGTGAGAAAGAAATTTGTAATGTAAAATAAATTACTTGGATGCTCAATATTATGGTGCGATTTCCATTGGTACATTGCCTGTTTAATGCACAATAAATATGATGACAAAAATTGAATTCATATCATAAGAATGGTATGTGCCATCCATTATGGTTTAGGCAGTTTATCTGGATATTTATCTGACAGTGTGTTAGATATTGAAGGTTTAAATATTAAAACTCAGATATTTGCTGAAGCAACCCGTATTCTGATTCCATTTGAATCGTGATCCTAAAGCTCCCGAAGGTGCGGAAATTATATTTGGCGGTTCTAATCCTAGTTATTACACGAGTGATTTCACCTATTTGCCTGTCACCTGTAAAGCTTATTGGCAAATCAAAATGGAGACAGGAGGTTTATCAAGTTATTGCCGACACATGCACTTCTCTTATTGCCTTGCCACCTACAGAAGCTACTTCGATTAGTAAAGCCATTGGTGGTACTCCCAATATATTGTTGCATGTGAAGCTATACAAAATTAATAACTAAATAAAATTTGTTTTGGGTGGTAAGACCTTTGAACGTTAAATGTGCTGAAGATGTATATAGCAATTAATTATGTTTGTTATAGTATTGCTATTTTTTCAATATGCTTATAAATAAATTTTAATAAAATAAAAAATAAAATTTGTTATTCACAATTTAGACATTTACACAAACCCATTTTAGTAGAAAAAACGGTACGAATACGGATCCGTAAACGGTCCGTCCTTAACGGATTTTTAAAGGACAACTTCGTTTTTCATCCGTCATTGACGGATTTTTAACGGACGGTATTTCAAAGGATTCGAATCAGTTTCGATGTTCCTTAAAATCCGTTTTTCGTATACTGAACCAGAAAACGGTACGTAACCGGAGTTGGATCCCGTTTCTGCCTTACCGAAAACGGAACGTATTGTTTGTTGGGGTGTGATTCGACTATTTCGAAGAAATTTCCGTTGATAATACGTATACATTTGCATGCCACTACTTGCATGTGTAAAGGAAGGGTAACAAAATAATAATCAAGTCTAATTGTACAGATTACGTGGGATTTTGCTTCAGCTTAATGACAAAATTTTACATTCTTACATTTCATAATTACACATCTGTTACGTTCATGGACCTATATTAATGTCTTTGTATTTTGTTTTATAAGTTTTTATATTTTGTAATATTGGTATTTGGTCTTATGTGGCTTTTAATATTACTTCAAATGAAAAAAATAAATAAGGGATCTAGAAAGAGCCACATACCATGGAAATTTTTAAGATCCTGAAGAAATTTCTTTTCATTTGAGTACCCACACATATGTTACTACACGCACCGGTTTTTGGTGCCCTGAGGCCTAGGGGCCTGGGCCCCAAAAATGAAGGATATAAAAAAAATAATTTTTTTATTTATTTTTTAGCAACGCCCGACAATGTGCATTTCAGATTTAAGTTGATAATTCCTAGAGTATTCAAAAACCGAAACCGAAAACCGGTCAACCGGTTTCTTTATTTTTAAAAACCGATCGGTTTCGAATATTTTGTAAATTCGAAGAAAACCGAAAACCGGTCTTTTTTGTTCGGTTAACCGGTTTTTTTTAATTACATCACTAACTGGGTTACTTGTCCCTTTTATTTTTTCCGAACACTTTTATAATCGTTTGTTTGGTTATGAAGATTTAGATGTAAGTCCGATAGATTCCGATGAACACTTTGGATATTCCAAATTCAAATAGTTTAATTTCTTATCTAAATAACACAATAAACAGTATTCAAAATCCTAAAAAAGAGACTGTACAAAATCATTCATCATTATATGATGAATATATCTTGATAGATGCGACCAAAGAACTGAAAAGATGGAAAACTTATATAATTGTCTTTTGACTATTTGTCCAACATCTACTATTAGTGAAAGAGTATTTTCCACTTCTAGATTTATCAAAAATCGTCTTAAAACGAAACATTGAAATTGCATATTATTTCTAAAATATTATTTTAGAACTGAAAAATAGATTTTCTTTTTACATATTTAAAATGTAATATTAAAAAAACTTATTTCACAGGCTCAAGATCATAATTTTTTAATGTTACTAACGAATAGTAAACACTAATTTATTTTATTAAATGGAAAAAATTGTAAGGATCAGCGCTTAAGGGAGTGCACACTTTCGACCCGCACTCGGGTCTGATAAAATTAGAAATATATACTTATTCGTGTCGAAAGTGTGCACTCCCTCTAGCACTGATATTTACAATTTTTTCCATTTAATAAAATAAATTAGTGTTTACTATTCGTTAGTAACATTAAAAAATTATGATCTTGAGCCTGATAAAATTAGAAATATATAATTAAAACAGATAGATCAAATAATATACAAAATTTAAACTTAAAAAAACTTATTTAATGCCAAACGTTCAAATTACTAACGTACCTAATTTTACCCAATTTACAAACTTAATAATCTGTATTCATTTGATATAAATATAGTTTAATAATATTAATTTTTAAGATATTATATTAAAAAACATTAAAACCAATAAATAAAATGTTAAAATGAAATACAATTAAAAAATATTATAAAATATATTTTTTTAAAAGAATGTGTTTTTTTATTTTTATTACTTTATGTATTACATTTTTTTGTTTGTTTTGTTTGTAATTAAAATTGATAATTTTTTATTACAACATAATTCTTTTTCTCGTTTCAATTTGGGATAGCAAAATATTATATATTTTATTTATACAGTATCAAATAAATAGTTATCAGGGTTTTAATTTCTAAATTTTAAGGTATCCTTAAGTGAGTGGAATATTGTAATTTATTAATTGGCCTCTAGGCTTTGAAATTACAAAATGTTGAATAAAAAAAAATTATAAGCTTTTTATTTAAATTAAAAAAAAAACCGAAAAAAACCGGTTGACCGGTTTTTTCTGCAAAAACCGAAACCGAAACCGGTTTTTTTAAAATTCGATTTTTCAAAGAAAACCGAAACCGGTTTTTTAAAAAGGCCGGTTTTTTGAATACTCTAATAATTCCTATTTCAGTTAATTAAAATTTTTAAAAATTTAACTGAGGTATCCTTTTATTGAGCAACTGTGAAATCTTATCGGATTAGTGAACTCGTTCTAGGCGTTCTGGGTTTGTTTCAGTGTTTTTATTTTTGTTTTGTTAGCCATATACGTAAATAATCACATGAGTGCTCAAAAAGTACAAAGGAAAAATAATTATACTCTTAGTAACATTTTATACAACTGGTCAATAACTTGAAAGCAGAAATAATTTTTGACATTTTCTTTTTTAAATATTCGGGGCCACGCAGCTAGGCGTCTGCCCATTTTTATTTAAACAAATTACTTATTTTCCAGGTAAAAAGTTTGGAAAACTGTGACAAATGTGCCAATTGACAATATTTAGCAATAGTGATTTAAGTTTCAATAAGTAATTAAAAGAAAATTGATAACATATTTGTGTCAGAAGTTGAGGTTATACACTCGCTGCAGATGTATGTATATGCAGTGGTTGGTTTCAAACAGTGCCCGAATTATTCATCCACCCCCTCTCAAATTTAATAACTTTTGCTTTGTTGTCAATTAAAGTGCAGCTAATTTGTTAATTTTAAATTTTTTTTTTATTTAGAATGGCTAATAGAAGGGACCACGAGGAAACGGATAAGCAGACGCGTATTGCCATTGTAAGTGATGACAAGTGCAAACCAAAACGTTGCCGTCAGGAGTGTAAAAAGTCATGTCCGGTGGTGCGTATGGGAAAATTGTGTATAGAAGTCAGTCCCATTTCCAAAATTGCATCCCTTTCCGAGGAGCTTTGCATAGGTTGCGGTATCTGTGTCAAGGTAAGTCCTATTGAACTTGAAAATTCAATGCATAATTAAGTTTTTTTGATTTATTTATAGAAATGTCCCTTTGAAGCCATTACCATTATTAATGTTCCAAGTAATTTGGAAAAGCATACTACACATCGTTATGGTAAGAATTCCTTTAAATTGCATCGTTTGCCCATACCTCGTCCTGGGGAAGTTTTAGGTCTAGTCGGACAAAACGGAATTGGCAAGTCGACGGCGCTTAAAATATTGGCAGGCAAACAAAAACCCAATTTAGGACGTTATGTTGATCCACCAGATTGGACAGAAATTTTGGCTTACTTCCGTGGTTCTGAATTGCAAAATTATTTCACTAAGATACTTGAAGACAATCTCAGGGCTTTGGTGAAACCACAATATGTGGATCAAATTCCTAAAGCTGTACGTGGGGCTGTCGCTGAATTGCTCGACAAAAAGAATGAACGCGAAAATCAGACAGAGATTTGTAAAATGTTGGATCTAACTCATATACGTGATCGTAACATTGCCGATTTGTCGGGAGGAGAATTGCAACGTTTTGCCATTGCCATGGTGTGTATTCAAGATGGTGATATTTTCATGTTCGATGAACCTTCTTCGTATTTGGATGTGAAGCAACGTTTGAATGCCGCTTTAACTATAAGAAGCCTCTTACACGCCACCAAGTAAGTTTCAATTTAAATATTTTTCATCGCTTTATGTATAGTTTAAATTTACTAAATTTTAAGGTTCATTATTGTCGTTGAGCACGATTTATCTGTTTTGGATTATTTGTCCGATTTCATCTGTTGCTTATATGGCGTTCCCGGTTGTTATGGCGTAGTTACAATGCCTTTTTCTGTGCGCGAAGGTATTAATATTTTCTTGGATGGTTTTGTACCAACCGAAAACATGCGTTTCCGTACAGAATCGTTGACATTCAAGGTAAGTGTTTCTGTTGTTGTTGCTCTATCAGCTTTATCGTCAATTTGCATTTCAAAATTAATCTATTAAAAATTGGATTAACTGCTAATGGTTGCACTGAAATGAAGCTGTTAATCCACTTTTTTTAGATTAGCTCTTCCATTTTTTGTATTTTGATTAGTTTTTAAATCTACAATGTGTATACTCACAGTCTATGGACACATTTTGTGTGAATGACCATATGTGTGTGTTTATGATGTTCTTGAAATTAGAATTGAAATAATTATGTACATTAGAGCGATTCACTTTGTACGATTGCGAGTAAAAAAAAATGTAAATATATATGTCAGTATGCATTACCATATATAATTATATATTACCTTAATTTTTTGAAAAATACCATATTTTACGCCATATATAACCACATCTAGTTTATATTGATCTTAATGAAATTAGGTATGATTTATATGATAAGATATGCTACATATTCTATTATACAAAATTATATATAACACTTTATATAATTATAAATTGCTTACACGTGACCATATTTACTTATATATGACATTCAAAACTATATATATTTATATATGGCTTGTACTAAACTATATTTAATTATATATGCTCTTTTATATCTGAGATATAATAATATATGGTCCATTATCAGAAATATTTTTCAATAAAGTATGATATATAATTGTATATGGTCCAACATAAGAAATATTTTTTAATATTTATAAGATATAATTATATATGGTAAAATATTTGTAAACAAATTTTACATATTGTTATAGTTGCCTATCTTAAGTATTTTTGATAGGATATGATAAAAAATATAATTAGATGTAATTATATGTGGTTTCAAATCAATGATTTCGAATCCCAGCCATTCCATGTTTTTTTAAATTTTTTTTATATTAATATTTTTTTACAAAACTCAAATTTTAACTCATTTCGGGGCAACCCCTAGAAAATTTTGATATAAGATAAAATTAGTTTAAAACAATCCAGGTACATATAAAATTAATAAAATTATACAACTGAACAAACACATTTTTAATAAGGCTACATAAAAATTAAAAAATATAATATATAAATTTGTTCAATATTCAGCAAAGGTTTTAATATACAAAATGTTGATTTAGTGCTTAAAGATATTTAAGATGATGTAAACAAAAACAGACAAAACCTAGCTGAATATAAACATGCATTAAAAATGTCAGTTAGAGATTTGAAATTAAACAATAACTAGAAGCGATAGAAAAACGGTATGAAGACAGGTTAAAGAAAAAAGTGTATGTTCAGGTGAATAAATTTAAAAATAAAAATGAGAAAATATGCAACAAAATTGAAAACTAATGTAAAAGTGTAAATGAAATAATAAAGGCAGTAACGGAATCAAATGCTAAAAAAATATCGAATGCAGAAACACTGAAAGTGCTACCAGATGTTAAGTAACAAGTGCCGTTATTATTAAAACCAAAAGAAAAACAAGAAATTGAAAAAACAAAGGAAGAATTAAATCAAAAAGTTAATCCGGTTAATTTAAAAATAATTAATGTTGAAAACAGAAGGAATAAATATAGATTGGGAAAGATGTCGGGTGTTCGATGCAACTGATGTAAAAAGATGCTTTAAATGTAATGAGTATAATCTTATATCAAGTGAATGTAAAAATAAGGAATATGTGTTAAATCTCATGGAAATCAGAAATCCAGTGAATGTAACAAGGAGCCAGTGATAAAATGTATAAACTGTGTAAATATGAATCTAAAATTAAATATGGGCTAAGATGAAAACCAAAACTTATAGTGAAGATTGTCCAGTTTATCGAAATAAATTACAAACGAAAAAGAAAAAAATCTGTTTATCGTTTTAACAATTAAAGAGCATATATATTTTATATACAAACGTTCGAGGTTTAACAAATAATTATATTCAATGATTTTTCATACCATCGGAAACACATATGACAGAAGATGAAGACGAAATTGGTTTACACGACTACGAACAAATAATACAAATACAATTTTTTTTAGAAATTTATATAAAGTAAAGATTGAAAATGAGAAATATAAATGCGAAAGACCAAAAACAAATGTGGAGAGAAATAAAAGGCTTAGTGAAGAATAAAAATCCAACTCTGATAAAATCTTTGATATTTAGTATAATCTATATAACAGTCAAATAGCTAATCAATTTAAACAATATTTTGTAAATAGTGTTAGATATAAAGAAAATCAATAGAAGATGTGTAATATACAAATCAATAACAATGTTAAAAATAAAAAATATAATAAAACAAATGAAAAACAAACCGGATTATTGTAAGATATCCACAAGAATAATTCTAGATAATTGGCATATAATTGGAAAAATTCTACCAGACATAATAAATAAATCATTAGAGACTGTATATTTTCCAAAAAACGGAAAGGATACTATGGTAACTCATATTAAAAAAGCGGTAAAAACTAAAAATTGTGAAGAGTATCGTTCTATAAATACAATAAAAACATGTGAAAAAGTATTAGACAAAGTCGTGAGAGAACAATTGGAGAACTATATAGAACTTAACAAACTTATATCAAAATACCAATCGGGTTTAAAAAGAACATTTTCGTTTGAAACTGCTATAAATTATGTAATAAACCGGTGGAAGAACATTGAAATAATAAAAACTATATATGTATGATATTCAGGGAAAGAACTTGAGTGGTTTAAATCATACTTGAATAGGAAACAAATTACGAAAATTAACGGTAATAAATCAAAAGTAATTGATAATGAGTTTGGAGTTCCACAAGGGTCTATTTTGGGTGCTTTATTGTATACATAAACGGTATTCCAAAAGTAATAAACAACTGTGAAGTAGTTTTATACCCATATGATACTCTATTGTATGCGGAAGAAGAAACTAGTGAAGAATGTCACAACAAGATGTTGCAAAATATAAATAATATTAATATATGGTTAAAAATGGATAAACTTAAACTTTATGAAAACAAAACAAAAATTTTTAAAATTAATATAACTATAATAATATATATTAATTAAAATTAATGATAAAATAAAAGAAAAAGAACATATTAAATAAATTGGTTTTATAATAGATAACAAAGTAAAATGTAAAAAAACATAACGAATATATCTGTAAAAAGATCGGAAAAAATTTGTTTTTTTAAAAGTATAAGAAATAAAATCTCTTTAATAACGGCAATAAACATATACAATACAATATTTAAACCTCGCTTTGAATTTGGCTCGACAATTTTATATACTTGCTGCACTAAATCACAAATTGAAAGACTACAAAAATTACAAAACAAGGCGATGCGTTCTATCTTAAAATGCAATAGATATACCCCGATACGCACAATTATGGACACTTTTAGATGGTTAAATTAAAGCAAAGGCTGAAATAAAGAAGAAAATAAAAGGTTGAAAATAAAAAGTTGAAATGCACCGGAATACCTTATCGATCAAATTAGATATGTAGGCGAAGTTCAACCATATATATTGAGAAATGCAGTCGAGTTCAGGCTTCAGAGAACAACAGCGGCAATGCAAAGATCACTTTTCTATAAAGGACTACAATTATTTAATTCACTTCCCAATGATGTAAAATCAGAGCAAAATAATATTGTATTTAAGAAAAAATGTGTTAAATTTTCGTTAAAACTAATTGAATCTAATCTAATCTGTTCCGAAAAATGGCAAATCAAATTAGATTCAGCACTATATTTAGAGATTAAGTAAGATCCAAATTTATCTGATCAAATTAGATTCAGCAATATATTTGGGGTAGGCTAGTTGGTAGCTTTTAATTCCCACCAGAGGCTCTGGTCTGTTTTCGCTACAACTTTGCTAGTGCTCTGAATCTCGTTTAATAAAAAACGTATTAAAAAATATTAAAATTGTAACAAACAATGCCTTCGCCAGGAGTAGTGACGTCTGCCGGAGTTGTAGTGAAGTTGGGAAAAATTTCTACATATCATGGCGGAATTAATAAGACTAAATTCGTTCTCTAATCTGATTTTATATAATTATATAAAACTATACATAATATTAATTATTATGGACTGAGAAAAAATGTAGATAATTTTATTTAAAACAAAAAAATTTAAAAATTTTCACCCTTATATAATTTTATATGCACTTAGATTGTTGTAAACTAGTTATATCTTATATTAAAAATTTCTAGGGGTTGCACCGAAATGAGTTAAATGATTGTTTTGTTAAAATTTACTATAAAAAACACTCAAAAAATTATCTCCCTGGCTGGGATTCGAAACCATTGATTTGGAACCACAAATAATTATATCTAATTACATTGGCGAGCAGATATGGATACATCCTTACTAAAAATGACATAAAAATTACATAAAACCCAAAACACATAAGAAAAATAATACTGTTTTTTACTGAACATATTCGATTACATTATAAAATAAGAAAAGAAAATGAATTTCATAACTATTAAAAACTAAATTTAAGATTTGGGCCATTTTGTGAAAAAGTCAATGTATCCACTTTTGCCCGTTTTAGTTCCGTTTTAAATTCCTCCACTCAGGCAGCACTAATAAGTGAGTTTACAACAATTGGATTATTTACCGTTATTTGAGTTGTTTTTAAGATAATCAAAACAAAAGTTATTAATTATAAAATATATTCATCTTCAAATAAAAATGAGAAAAATATCTGATATAATAGAAAATAGAATTGTTGAAATGACAAAAAACAATTGTTCAGCTCGCCAAATTGCGAAGACATTGGGAATTTGCCACAGAACAGTGCTACAAACCAGAAAAAGAAGAAACATTAGCACGCCAGAAGCAAAAAAATCGCGACCATGTTTGCTTACTGAGAGACAATAAACAGGCCGCTATAAACAAGCCAGTGAGTGAGTGGACAGCACGCAGAGCGCTTCCTAGAATTGGTATCTTATCAGCTGTAAAGCAGAAAAAGCCAGCACTATCAGCAAAGAATGTAAAGGCGCGCCTCAAGCTTTGTAAAGAGCACAAAAATTGGAGTGCAGAAGACTGGAAAAGAGTTATATGGTCAGATGAAACTAAATTAACCGGTTTCAGTCTGATGGCAAGAAGTACTACTGGCACCGCCGTTATGAAACTTTAAAAAAGCACCAAGTCAAAGAAACTATGAAACATGAGGGTGGAAGCTCGATGGTTTGGGCCTGCTTCACTTCCATTAGTCAAAATCGACGGTATAATGAAAAAAGAAGATTATCTTTGTATCCTAGACAATTTGCCCGATTTTGTGGAACCTTGTGCCTACCCCGAGGAAGAAGTTGTATTTTAACAAGATGGGGATCCAAAGCATACAGCAAAAATCGTCAAGGAATTGCTTTCAAAGCAAAAATTTTAGACAATGCAATGGCCATCGCAAAGCCCAGACCTCAACCCCATTGACAATTTGTGGGCTTTGTTAAAAAACGTCTTGCGCAATACGATAATGCGCCAACAAATTTAAATGGTCCCGAGTCCAAAGGGAATGGGCAAATATTCCAAGCCGGACCATCGAGTCTTTGGTCTTAAGTATGACGAGACGCATTAAAAGTGTAATCAAGGCAAAGGGGCTTTGGACGAAGTACCGAAAAATTCAAATAAAGAAAATATATTTCAAAACATGCAAAAGTGAATACATGGACTTTTTCCATAAAATGGACTTAATCTTAAGTTTAACTTATAATATTTATGAATTTCATTTCATTTTACAAAGCTATTTTGTATACGTATACATTTTATGCCAGATGAATCATTCTCGTGTGTTTTGAATAGATTAAAAATTGTGCGGTTAAATAATGTGTGATGGGTCATGTGTATAACACATAAGACTTAACGGCCCTTTCATAAAAAAAAACTTGAATATAAAAAACCACTGCAGTAAGATCAACATTAACATAAAGTAAAATATGCAAATATACAAAATATGACAATAACAAAAACATAGGGCAAAACCCCTGAGGGAAATGTCTATAGTGAAAATGTACTGATTCACTGTTGACTTTGTCACCAGTACTACTGACTAATTGAGCCCCAGACAACTGTATCTGCTATAGACATTTAACATGTGCTTGTCATTGCGAATCTACACAAGTATTGACTAGGTGTAGACATTGGAACCAGAGATTCACTAGAACATTTTAGTAATTCTAGTCTAAACTTTAGGAACTTTTTACAAGATTTCCACACTCGGAAGGAACTAAGATTAAACAGGTGCATTTATTTCGGAAAATTAGATGTTTTATTAATAAATATTTATAAATTTCATTAAAGTAAATAAGTTTTTAAAATTTTCATCACGCTCAACAAAATATCTAGAGTTACAACTTTCAATAAAAATTGTTGCCTCTTTCTCGTTATTTTTATACAACATTGATTGTTTTTTCACAAGTTTTTTTTTTCAATTGCTTTTGCTCATTATATATTTTGTTCAAATTAGAAATTTACTTTTCTTCATATTTTTTTCAAAAACATTAATTTTGCAAGCAGCTATGGACATTAGGCATGCGATAGTGAGCGATTTTTCGATTTCGAAGCGCTGGACCCTCCTATTTTGTGAGGTTCGTAAAAAAAATACATGAGCCAAAAATTTGGAGGGGTAGAGTGGGGGCAAGTGGCTCCTCGTCGGAGTCAAAGTTGGGGGTGAAGTGGGAAAAATCGACATAAAGAGACATAACAGCCCCGGCGTCATCCCTAGTGGGGTCAAATGTATGACCGACCCCACTTAACTTTTTATCCCCGACATTTTTCCCGAAGTAACCTACCACCCATCTCCCCTTCTTAAGGGGGCTCCCCTACAAATGTTTAATTTTATAAATTTTCTTCTCACTGTTCTAACTGTCCACCGGGAGCCCCTAGTGAAGTCAAATGTATGACCGACCCCCAATATTTTTTAATTGCCAACATTTTTTCAGAACATACCTACCCTGTAGCTCCACTCCCTAAGGGGGCTCCCATACCAGATGTCATTTTAGAAATTTACTCCAACCGCTCTAACTGTCACTAGGGTAACCTTAGGCAAGTAAAATGTATGACCATCCCCCAATATTTTTTCATTACCAAAATTTTTTCAGAACATACCTACCCTCTAGCTCCACTCCCTAAGGGGGCTCCCATATATTATGACATATTTCAAAATTTGATTCCAACGCTCTAACTCTCCCAGCAGTGCCCCTAAAGAAGTAAAATGTATGACCTTTTCCCAATATTTTTTTATTATAAAAATATTTTCAGAACATACCTATAACCTATTTTAATAGTTAAGGCGATACCCATATAAATTTATTATTTTTAATGCATTTTTAATCAATAAAAGGGCATATGTTCTTATAATTCATATTTAAGGTATAACATTTTTATTATATTAATTTATTTTTATCATGAGATACATAATTTTTCCTATTTTCGGCTACGACCTGTAGCAAAAATATTTTTTCCTCCTCGTTACGGCACAACACGTTGCTATAATCTTCTATTAATTTTACACCCCCTTTCGGCTGCATCATTTACAACATGTAAGTTGCTCAATATTTCTAGAGACTTCTGGAAGTCTTCGCGATCTTTCCAGACATCTGGATCTGTGCTAATAAAATCGGCTGATAATCCGAAGCGGGTAAAAAAATTAGCTGTCTCAGGTGTGACGAAATGGCTCAAATCATTCTGCATTACCTCTTTATTTATTTGCTTTGAGGCCAATGTAATTCTTTTAACTCCTTGGAAGCCAAAAACATGTACAGAGCGAGCACGATCTGGATTTCCACTGCTGCCGCTAGCCTCCAAATCGTCTTCCTCGATTGCGCCAACGTCGCTCTCTTTCTCACTGGCATCGACGGATGATTCGTCCATCTCATCGTCAGATAACTCTTCCTCGTATTCCTCTTTCTCTTCTTCAAATATAAGAATTGCTTTCGCCATTTTGCGCTTAATGTCACTGGGGATATTCGGATCAAATAATCCCAGAGCCACAGCTTCGCCGCTAAGATACCAGAGGTGTCCACAGAATCTCTTTATCAATTGGTGCGATACGATCTTATCAATTGAAGCATAACAAGCAATCGCTTTTAAAAAATTCAAATCATTGTTTGGAGCTTCGATTGCTTTGGTGCTGCTGAACCAAGCTTTCACGTAAAGCGCAACGATGAAAATGGAAACATCACGAAGTCCATTTAATTCATTTGTATTTAAATTGAGATGTTTTCGAAACAGGAACATTTTTGGGTAGTATATGCCTTTTGCCATCCATCGAGCATGACTGACAGGCCCAGGTGGACTGAAGTGATAATTGGGAATATTTTGACCAAGAAATAACAATACGATTTGAAGGAACTCCTTGTAGTCGTTTCTGGGTTGTTTTTCTTTCAATTGAGCTAAACAAAAGGATTTGATGTCAATTTGGACTTCAACTGATATTTTGGCTGCGACTTCATCGTCTTCAATGCCTGGACTGTATGGTTTGTCTTTAATATTTTCCCATTTCTCTTTGAAACTGGAAAACATTGGCACTCCTGGTCCTGAAGTTTTGCCGAATTTGGCTTCGAATACTTCCTTCAATTGAAGTTCATAAATATGATGTCTGCATGGCAAATAAAAAAGATCTCGTTCCAGCATTTGCTCAAGCATAAGTGACGCACCTTGGAATTTGCCAGTGTTCGTTGATGTGGTGTCGAAAGAAATAGCTTGAACGCGGTCAGCAATTTTCCACTCCAGCAAAAGGCAATAAATGGCTTCCGCAATACGTTTGCCTTTTCCTTTACCCGATGGTATTGCAGGCACTCCCAAGAGCTGTTCCGTCCTATCATATGTGATGATAACAGGAAGTCTATCAACTTTTTTACCGCCGCCTTGCAAGTCCACCAACATTTTTCCATCCCAGTGCACATTGAAAAACTTGGCTTCAGACAACTAAAAACGTGTAATTCAAACATATTCATTACAAATTTTAAAACCTTATAATTATATTTTTAATTACGTACTTGATGGTTTTCGTTCAAACATTGAGCAATCTGCTGCCGATTTTGTGTACGGGCTTGTTGAATGGACTTCCTGTTAATAATATAATTTCGTGGGTCACGCTGAAATGCGCGTGCTGCAGAAATCAGTATACGAACTGCTGCTCCGTCAGAAATCTTCCACCTGTCAAAAACTGATACCAGCTCCGGAGTGATGCATTCGATACTGCCCCTAGTTCCCTTTGGTACTTGTGCTCTCAAAACCATTTCGTCATTGGCAGCTGCTTGTTCAGTGTTTAACTCACTCGAATCGGTAGATGAAAAGTAGGTGACTGAAAATAATGCTTATTTATTATATATTTAAAGTTATAATAGTAAGACTTACCCGCTGTTGCTGCTTCGTTGTGTTGTTTTGCGCGTTTCAGACGTTCTTCTTCTTGTTCTTCTCGTTCCGATCGTCTTTTCACTTGATTGGTAAAAATTGTGTCAACGCCGGCAATGGTTCCTTTACGCCCCTTCTCTCTTTGCATTTGCAGAAACACAGCGTCTTCCGGATTGACTACCATTTCGAGGGCATTGGCATGTGCGATGTCAAATAGGTCATCCAATTTGTTGACAAAATCAGCTTCCTTTCTTTTTTGTGCTTCACCCCCTCTCAAAGTATTCCTTTGCAAGGCTATCCATTCAGCGACCAATGACTGAACTTTTTTTTTACATCGCCTCTATGTCTTGTTGGAATAAACGCTTGACGCCAAAAAACCATGACCGTGTCAGTCACCAAGTACGAACTGTCGTTAGCATTCATTTTACGATTTCCAGTGCCATAAAAGTACATTTTGAGTACTTGTCTTCGGGACGGCAATTTCGTTCCCATAATATTTGAGCACGGTTGCCCGATTAAAAAAAGTTCAGAACGCGATCTTAAATTTCTCACAGCACTGCTCGATGTTGATGCCATTTTTATTTAAATAACTCACGAATTTATTTAAAAATATTTAAAAATTAGTAAATTAGAAAGTGTGTTTTTTTTTTTTTTTTTTTTTTTTTTTTTTTAGATTTGAATGGACAATGTCTTTGCACGTTAAGCCAGGCTTAACGCCAACTTCTCATTTAAAATGTATAAACAAATTTATGAAAGCCATCATATTAAGTGTAAATAGAGGATATGTATGTTTTGAAAATATTTTAATATTAAAAAAATATTGGGAGGCAGTCATACATTTTACTTCTCTAGGGGCCCTGGTGGGAGCGTTAGAGCGTTGGACTCAAATTTTGAAATATGTCATGCTATATGGGTGCCCCTTTTTGGAGTGGAGATAGGGGGCTAGTATGTTCTAAAAAAATGTTGGGGCTGAAAAAATATTGGGGGTTGGTCATACATTTTACTTGCCTAGGGTCACCCTAGGGACAGTTAGAGCGGTTGGAGTAAATTTCTAAAATGACATCTTGTATGGGAGCCCCCTTAGGGAGTGGAGCTAGAGGGTAGGTATGTTCTGAAAAAATTTTGGTAATGAAAAAATATTGGGGGTTGGTCATACATTTTACTTGCCTAGGGTTACCCTAGTGACAGTTAGAGCGGTTGGAGTAAATTTCTAAAATGACATCTTGTATGGGAGCTGCTTCAAGCATTCGCCTATAAAAAATGAACCAGATAAGATTATGTTACTGGAATGCAAACGGCTTAAGCCAACACAAAATTGAAGTGGAAAGTTTTCTTAAATCTCAGTCTATTGACATATTGCTGGTTTCTGAAACACACTTTACAATAAAAAACTGTTTTAGAATAAAAGGTTACTCCGTATACGATACAAAACATCCCAGTGGCAAAGCATGTGGTGGTGCAGCTATAATAATTAGGAATCAAATTAGTCACTTCCCAATGCCGGAATATAAAACTGATCACATTCAAGCCTCATCAATATGCCTCTCGGCCACAAACATCACCATATCTTCTATATATTGCCCCCCCAGACACAAAATTACTGATGATCAATTCGTTACTTTTTACAAAACGCTAGGCAATAAATTTATAGCGGCAGGAGATTACAATGCAAAGCACACGTTCTGGGGCTCACGACTCACTACTCCAAAGGGCAGACAGCTATTAAAAGCTATCTCATTTCTTAAACTTGACGTTATATCTGATGGACAGCCCACTTATTGGCCCACAGATCTACAAAAGACTCCTGATTTAATAGATTTTGCAGTCATTAAGAACATCAGACGCGATCAACTTTCTACAGTCTCTTTGTTCGACCTGTCCTCAGATCACTCTCCCACTATTATATCAATGCTAAATGGCCAAAATATCGAAAACCCTTTTTGTTTCCCCAATAAACATACTAACTGGCTCAAATATAAAAAGTATGTAAGCTCCCACGTATCGCAAAATATTTCACTTAAATCCTATAACGAAATACAAGATGCTATAAACGAATTCTCTGAAACATTATCAACTGCAGCTAAAGTAGCTACACCTTTTAAATATTACAACTGCACTAAAAATAAATGCTCAAAAACTATTCAAAATCTTATAAAGGAAAAGAGAAACCTTAGAAGACAATGGCAACTACACCGCTCTCCTACCTTGAAAACTCAACTAAACCTCTGTCAAAGAGCCCTTCATAGTGCTCTTTTGGAGGAGAAACAGTCAGCTCTAAGGGCATATTTAGAAGGTCTAGACACAACAAAATCAACGGATTATAGTCTTTGGAAAGCCACCAAACGACTTAAAAATCCGATTAAATGCGAGTCTGCTATTCGTTGTAGTGATGGTAATTGGGCTAGGTCCCATAAAGACAAAGCTGAAGCTTTTGCCGATCACCTCGAAAAAGTGTTTACGCCTAATATTTCTACCTCGGACATAACTTTACCAGCTATTGAATACCGTGTTGTTTCCCCGATGAGAATTCGTTTCTCATCTCTAACTGCAGCAATTAAAAATATTAAAACAAATAAATCCCCTGGCATGGACAAAATTTCAGGAAAAATGATCCGTGAACTACCAACACCTGCCCTTAGGCTAATTTTATTCATTTTTAATTCAATCCTGCGAACGGGTTGCTACCCTAAATCATGGAAAACATCAGAAATAATAATGATACCTAAGCCAGGCAAGGACGCTAGCCAAGTGTCATCTTATCGCCCGATAAGCTTACTTTCAATTTTATCAAAGCTCTTCGAGAAAGTATTTTTAAATGCGTTGACTCCATATCTAAACGACCACCACGTCATTCCCGTTCACCAGTTTGGTTTCCGAAAGGATCATGGCACCATAGAACAGGTTCATCGCATAGTAACTCTAATCAGAAAGGCTTTTGAGGACAAACACTATTGCTCAACACTCTTCATAGACATTGCTCAAGCCTTTGACAAAGTCTGGCATGATGGGCTATTATATAAAATAAGCTCTTTGTTACCCCAAAATACCCACAAGTTGCTGCGAAATTATTTACTAGATCGTTCGTTTGTAGTAAAGTATAAAGACCACATCTCAGACTCAAGAGAAATTGCAGCAGGAGTTCCCCAAGGCAGTATACTTGGTCCTTTAATGTATATACTTTATACCTCAGATATGCCCACAAATAACCTAATACATACGTCAACTTTTGCAGACGATACAGCTTTTATAAGTGTACACAGAAATCCTGTAATTGCTTCTAGTTATCTGCAGGCTCATATCAAAGAACTCGAAAAATGGCTTAACAAATGGAAAATAAAAGTAAATCCGGTAAAGTGCGCACATGTTACTTTTACCTTGAGACAGGGAAATTGTCCCAAACTGAGGATAAATAACATCGATATCCCCGAGCAAAGTCATATAAAATACCTTGGTATACACCTTGATCGACGCCTTACCTGGTCTCAACATATTGATTCCAAATCAACACAACTTAAACTGAAAACACTACAGCTTCAGTGGCTCCTTGGTCCCCATTCTGCTCTCAACCTAACCTACTAGGTTCTTCTCTACAAAGCTATTATTAAGCCAATATGGACCTATGGTATCCAACTATGGGGAACAGCTTCTGCATCTAATATAGAGAAATTACAAAGACGACAAAACAAAATACTGCGACTTATTACTGGGGACCCGTGGTATATTAGAAACGCGAATATTCACAAGGATCTTAATACTCCATTTGTTCGCGACGAAATTAAAACCTTCTGCTCCAAATATGTACGAAAACTGGCAACGCATCCAAATCCTCTCGCACAGGATCTACTGTATTATAATGGACATACTCGCCTAAAGAGGGTCGACACATTGGCTCTCGCCGAACCGCAAGAAAGATGAACTCTATCGAAACAAAAAATGGAGTTTCTATTGCAAAGGCAATAGACCCAGAAATTATTCATTAATTTAAGATTTTAATACTTATTGTTATTTTCTTTTATAAGAAAGATCCAATAATAAATTAAAAGTTAAGTACTTTCTACTACTACTTGTATGGGAGCCCCCTTAGGGAGTGGAGCTAGAGGGTAGGTATGTTCTGAAAAAATGTTGGCAATTAAAAAATATTGGGGGTCGGTCATACATTTGACTTCACTAGGGGCTCCCGGTGGACAGTTAGAACAGTGAGAAGAAAATTTATAAAATTAAACATTTGTAGGGGAGCCCCCTTAAGAAGGGGAGATGGGAAAAATGTCGGGGATAAAAAGTTAAGTGGGGTCGGTCATACATTTGACCCCACTAGGGATGACGCCGGGGCTGTTATGTCTCTTTATGTCGATTTTTCCCACTTCACCCCCAACTTTGACTCCGACGAGGAGCCACTTGCCCCCACTCTACCCCTCCAAATTTTTGGCTCATACATTTTTTTTACGAACCTCACAAAATAGGAGGGTCCAGCGTTTCCAATTCCTGTTACTAAGAATCTCCATATATCACTATCGCATGCCTAATGGACATGTATTTTAAACAAAATGAAGCAAAAAAATCAAGAAGAAGCACAGCCTTGTAGCTGCAAAGAAAAGAAAGTTAAAAATGTAGTAGACCCTGTGTTGACAATGTCACCAAAACAGGAATGTAAAAAGTGTAGACGCTTTTTTGACATTGTCACCAAAAAGTCACCCAACATAGTCGACAAAAGTGGTGACTTGGAGACACTTGACCCCAGGCTTCTTACAGGGACGTTACTTTAAATTGTACATTAGGGAAGATCGCAAATCATCATAATAACAAAATACAAGAATTTAATATAAATTGACAAACATTCGAAATTATTTAAATAAATAAATTTATTATGAGCCATTTAGCGATATATATATATAATTATATCTTATAAAATATTTTTATGTTGGACCATATATTGAATCATATACAATTATACATCATACCATATTGAAAAATATTTTTGATAATGGACCACATATTATTATATCTCAAATATTAGAGAGCACATATAGTTATATATAGTTCAGTATAAGCCATATATAAATATAGATGGTTCTGTGTAAGGCATATATAAGTAACTATGGTTCCGTGTACAGTGTTATATATAATTTTGTATGATAGAATATGTACCATAACTTATCATATAAATCATATCTAATTATATAAAGATCAATATATAACTAGATGTGGTTATATATGGCACAATATATGGTAATTTTTAAAAAATTAATGCTATATGATAATATTTTATTAGATGAAGACACATATGATTATATCTTAATTTTTTACTCGGATTGCTACTTTGCATTATTTGCAGTCCAGTTTAGTTGCCGGATTATATTAGCAAACACAGCAATATATTTTAATTCGACTTAAAAGAGGTTATATAAAAACCTTTTTAATTTCGTGATAGGTCGCGTTTTACAAACAAATTTTACCAAATACTCGTATATTATAGTGGTGTTGAAATAAATTGGAATGTTGCAAATTTACTACATTTTTCTTGGTGCTCTCGAGTTGAATATTGAAGATATTATTTGCAATAGGTTTAGTTTTTGGATAAGATAAACAAAAAGGAATTAGATCCCCTCAGCGCGTTATTGTCGTCAACGACAATATACTAAAAAGTTAACTTCTTCTTTTAACGGTAACATATATAATATAGTTTAAAACCTTTCCACATTCTTTGGGATATTTGATATTTTGAATATCGACGCTTTCTAATGTTGCCAAGGACCAAGGACCATGGCCTCAAAAGACTGCAAAAAACAGCGAACTAGCACAAGTATCAGAAGAAAATGATTACATAACATCTTTTAAGTCAAACAGTGATTAAAATATGTTGCTGTGTTGACAAAGTTTTATTTAAGTTTTTATGCAAAACCCCTAAAAATATGCGTATAGTCGTGATCAAATAATTAAGTTATTCTTACGTTATTTCTATGAAAAATTAATATTAATTTTTGTTCATTTGTCTAAAACCTTCTAAACTAAATTAAACAAAAACAATTCACGATTACTTAACTGCTTTTTTCAACTTTTTTAAATACACTTTTAATATTTTGTGGACAAAGAATTAGGTCATTTAATAAAAATATTATTTGAATTAATTGAAATTAAAATAATTTTAATTAGTGGTACATTGCATCTTTAAATAGTTTGTGGGAAATCCTTTTTTAAGTATTAAGTCGGCACATCTCTTTGTCATTGTTTTGACAATTTCACAACACTAATCAGGAGTGATATTATACCACTTTATAATCGCCCACAGATCGTTTACAATTGTATGTTTCCTTGCTGAAACAGTCCGGTTTATGATTCCCCATATGTTCTCTATTGGATTCATATATGGGCTTTCTGCTGGCGGCTCGAGAACCTTAATGTGATTCCTCTTCAGCCAAGACTTGACGACTTGAGACTTGTGCTTCAGGTCGTTATGTGGTTGGAATATCCATGCTAGTGACAAATTGTCAGCACAATCACTATCTAGATTATTTTTTAATATATCCTTATGCATTTCACCTGTCATTTCGCGGTCTTTTTTCACTATTGGACCAACTCCAGATGAGGCAAAGGATCTTGATAGCATCACCGACAACCCACCGTGTTTCACTATTTTTGTTTTATATTTCGGATAAAATTGAGTGTTTTGTGGACATCTTATATGCGGTCTGTCTTTATTACCAAAATTATTAAACTCAGATTCATTGCTCCAGACAATCAGTTTCAAAATATTTTGGTCACAGTGGAGATATCCTTTTGTAAACACTAGACCTGTTTAATATTTTTCTTTGACACATTCGGCTTTCATCTTACTATGCGACCATATTAATTATTATACCCTCCACCATATATGGTGAGGGTATATATCAGTTTGTCATTCCGATTGTAACATGTCGAAATATAGGTTTAAGACCCCATAAAGTATATATATTCGTGATCCTTATGCAATTTTAAGTCGATTTAGCGATGTCCGTCTGTCTGTCTGTCTGTCCGTCTGTCTGTCTGTCTGTTGAAATGGCGATCACGACGCGAAGACGCAAGCGGGGTTGCCTATTTTTACCCAGATTATTGAACATCCTCCCGAGGTATTTAAAATGAGCAAAATCGGTCAAGCGGTTCAAAAGTTATGAGTGAAAATGTGAAGATACCTCTAAATTTTCAATACAAATTGGTACAATTTTTCTGTATCTATTTTTTTTCTGTTAAGTAAGTAAAAAATGTTAAAGTCGCTAACAGAGCAGACCTCTGTAAATAACATTACTAAAACTAAATAACAAAAGTTCTGTTACATAAATCAAAGACATTAATTTGTTAAAGAAAGAACATTAGTTGAAACTATTTTCCCAATAGGTGGCGCATCTGAAAAAAAATTCTCCCTATTAGGCATATTCTGCTACAATATACAACAGGGTATTATTGATTTTCTATTTCGTTCGTAACATAAAAGAATGTTTGCCAAAAGCTTTGCAAAATATATGTTTTATGTGTATATTATACTTTAATTTTCTAAATCAATATTCATTTAGATGTTTAAGAGCACAGTATTGCAATTTTTCGTATGTGTATTTATTTTTTTGAAAGAAAGAATTAACATAAATATGGATTTTCCAATGCCTCAATACTTCAAAATTATACAAATTTAACGAAAAAATGCCATTTTGATCGATGAAAATTTGTTTTTTTTTACAGAAAATGTGAAACAAATGCTTTCATCACGTCGAACATTTCAAAAATTGACTTTAGTATTTTGAAATAAGTCTGCTAGTGACAGCTCAATGCACTAGAATTTTAAATATGTATTAAATCTCATATCTGTGGTTACTAAGACAATTGAAAGCCAAATCCAGGCCAATGCGACCTAGGCATGGAGCAGGGTATTGTTATCTATTTACTTAAGCGCCATCTACTGCTAAGTATAGACACTAAAGCAATTATGCATTTAGCTCTATCTTTATGTATAAATGGCTTTGGCCCCATGGCTAGGTCCAAAGAAATTTATATATAAAGAAAGAGCAAAATGCATAATTGCTTTAGTGCCGCTACTTTTGAATAGGTGGCGCAGAATTACATTAAAACTATATCCTGCCCCATGGCGATATAGCCTTGGATTAGGCTTTCAATCAATTTATTTACCAAAAATATTAAATTAAATAAAAGAATTTTAAAGTCAATTTTTGAAATGTTTGACGTAATAAAAGCATTTGCTTCACATTTTTGTGTCAAAAAAAGAAATTGTCATAGAGGAAAATAGTATTTTTTAACTCCATTTGTATTTTTAAGAATTGAGGGATTGACAAATGTATATTTATGTTAATTTTTTCTTTTATAAAAAAATACAGATGAATAAGTGCGATATTGTGCTCTTAAACATCTAAATGAATATTGATTTAAAAAATTAAGGTATAATATGTACATAAAACATATATTTTTATAGTTTTTGGCAAATATTCATTTATGTTACAAAGAAAATAGAAAATCAATAATATTCTACTGCATATTGTAGCACAATATGGCTAATGGAGACTAGCTCTGCAGCAAAATATGCCTAATGGAGAGAATGCACCTTCTGGTGGGCCATCTATTGACAAATAGTTACAACTCATGTTCTTTTTTAACAAATAAATTTCTTTGCTGTATTCTCTCCATTAGACAAACACACTTCAATTTTTTAAAGAAAGAACATTCGTTGCAACTATTTATCAATACGTGGAACATCAGAAAGTGCATTCTCTCCATTAGGCATATTCCGCTGCAGAGCTAGTTCCCATTAGCCGGAACAAAATCAAGTATTTGACACAAACTATGCTTTAAAATGTGTTTTTTGTGCAGTCCATGTTTAAAAAAACTAGTGAAAATGTAAAGGTGCCTCTAAATTGCCCATACAAATTTAGTACACTTTCATAGTAGCGACTGGTACATAACATATTTTCTCATATTTTTTCACCAGTCGCTTAGCAGTTAATATTTTGTATTTGAGGTGAACATTTTTCCACCACTAAAAATGTTTTTCACCACAAAAAATTTCTTCACCTTAAAAATTTTTTTTACCTGTGAATTTTTTTTCCACCAAAAAAGTTCTTTTCACATCTAAAAAAGTTTTTCACCTCAAAAAATTTTTTCACCTACATAATTTTACTTTTAAAGTTTTTTTATATTATTTGTATCAAAAACAGAATAGAACATCTTTTTAGGATATTGGTGGAGGGTATTCAAGGATTCGGCACAGCCGAATTTAGCCGTTTTTTACTTGTTTTTAACCAAACGCCTTCTTACAATTTTTGCTAATATTTAAACATTGTATTTTGACTCCATGCTAGACTTGATTTGCGTAGATGTTAAGAAAGAGTAATTTTTCTCATTCTCGTTATTAACCTATCTGCGGATAATTATTGAAAGTTTTATATTTTTATTATATTTACCGCATTAACCACGTAACCAAAATTGTAGAAGCATTTTCAAATGAGTTGCCTCTCTGCGGGGGTAGTATTTCTATTATTACCCGTTAGTTAAAAATATCACTATAATCGACTTAGAAGGTGCTAAAGTTTTTAATACAGTCATATTGTAATCAAATATTTGTTTTTCTGATCTTTCTCGTATTTACCTAATTAAACTTAAGTGACTTAATTATGTGTCCACTTAACACTAAATATTCTAAGACTTACTGATTGCTAGTTTGAACATTTTAACATCAAATCGCTCAATTCTTTTTTGTTTAAAATGAAAACTAACAGGTCTATATATTTGATATGTTTTGAATGACCAAAAATGTTAGTACCATGACTTAATTGTGTGACCACAACTGAATGTTGTAGAAGAAAAAAGTTGAAAAATCGGCCAAAAACTAAAAAAAAAAATAATTTTTTAAAAACGGTCCAGCTCATGAACGGTTGCCGCTAGACTCAAAATATTTTTGGAATCATCATAAAACAAACTAAGGCACATTTTCAGGGGGCACATTTTTTACTTTCTTCTGTGAGTCGCTCTAATGTATATAAACAAACAATTTAAGTAAAACACAAATTGGATTTTTTATTTTTGAACATAAAATTTTAATTTTATAATACATAACTGTGAGTAAATTTCAAACAAATGTATGTAAATCATTTTGAACAAATGCATAAAAAAGTTGAAATAAATATTCTTTAAAAAATTAATGTATGTTCCTTTACCCAGCAAAATTTATTAGAATTGGTTTTCTTGGAACTTATTCTAAAATAGGTTATTTTACCACCGGTTCTATGGAACCGGTTTCAGAACTGATTCCCGGGATTCAAAGTGTAAGGTTTCATTGACCCAGAAGCAGTTCTATAACTAGTTATAGTTTGGGTCAAACGAACCTATTGCTAATGGGTCAAACTCCGTACAAAAAGAACCAGTTATAGAACATAAATTCGAACCTATGCTAATGCCATATAAGTTGTTCTACAACCTCTTCTTTAGATTCTTACTTTTTATTCCACAGGGGTCTGGAGTTGGTTCCATTTTTTGTATAAGAGTTTTATAATTTGATTAATAATAACTCGTTTGAAACATTTAATCGCGCACGATGTATACATTTTGTTTACTGTTAAAAAACATTTCTTTGAACATACAGTTTTACCTTAGTTTACACGGTGGGTCCACCTACCGAACTGTCAAAAACAACTGTTCAATTTATATACATTTTTGTTGTTTGTGAAGCAATTATAATAAAACAAAATAAAATTTTAAGTGCTGCTACATTTTCATCTTCTGTCGATGAGGAATATACCACGGTGGAGTTTAATGCTTTGTGTGCGAAGACAATTACGGAATACGAAAACTTTTACTTTATTTATTAACTAGAATCATACTAAATTTTAAAATGTTCGTTAAAACTAAGAACTTAATTTAAATATGATATAATATTTGATTTAATAATGATTTTATTCTCTGGGTATGCTGTTACTGTTGTTATATTGATTCCGTACAGAGTTGCCATGTTAGCATATTTTCTGCTAGTTTTATTAGATTGTTCAGAAATTGCACATTTTTCCAAAAAAAAAAAATATGTTAAATGATTTTTAGCATATTTCGTTAACAAACAGACTTTTAGAATATTTTTTTTCCAAAATGATTTTAATTTTTTTCAACAATAATTACACTACTTGTATTAATTATTAAATGCGAATGTATCAAAAAAACTGCAAAAAATGTTTAACTTACACTACAGGTTGGTTGAAAAGTTCCTGCGCTCGAAATGAAAGAATACTGTTTTTGTTACGAAATATATTTTTTTATTCAATATAATCTCCTAGAAGCTCAATACACTTGTTCCAATGATCTTCCAATAATTTTATCCCATCCTTATAATGGTTTTCCGGAAGCTCTGCAAAATAACCGTCTACGGCTGCTATGGCCTCTTCATTCGACGAAAAATGCTTTTCACGAAGGAATTGTTTGAGATTTCTGAAGTGATAGTAGTCACTGGGAGCCAAATCTGGTGAATACGGTGGATGTTCAAGCAATTCGTACTTTAATTCTTTGAATTTAGCCATCGTCAAAACACTTTTGTGAGCAGGTGCATTGTCTTGATGAAAAATGATTTTTTTCTTCTTTAAACCAGGTCTTTTCTCACGAATTTTTTCATCCAGCTGATCCAAAAGGCTGCAATAATATTCAGAGTTTATTGTTTTACCTTTCTGAAGATAATCAATCAACAAAATTCCTTTTGCATCCCAAAAAACTGATGCCATAACCTTCTTTGCTGATCGTTGTGACTTTACCTGCTTTGGAGCTGAACAACCAGCTTCAGTCCACTGTAAACGTTCTTGTTTCAATTTAGGATCATGGTGGTAGATCCAAGTCTCATCCATAGTTATAAAAAGACGCAAGAAGTCGGTTATATTCGGCTTTAAACGCTCCAAATTACGCTGAGAAATTTGTTTTCGATCCAGTTTTTGTTGAATTGTTAATGTGTGCGGCACTAACTTTCCAAACAGTTTTTTCATACGTAATTCTTCATGTAAAATATGGAGTACTCGTTCGTCTGAGATGCCTATGGCATTAGCAATTTCACGCTTAGTCAAACTTGGATCTTCACTAACCATATTATGTACCTGCTCAATGATTTCTGCTGTGGTTGAAGTTTTTGGTCGTCCTTCGCGTGGATCGTCTTTAAGACTGGCTGGTACGACCACGTTTAAATTCACCAGCCCAAAATTCAACGGTGCGTTTTGAAGGTGAGGACTCCTTATACACTTCTAACAATTGTTCATAAATTTCCTTTGCTTTTAATACCTTCAAAACAAAGAACCTAATGACTGCACGATACTCAATTTTTTACATATTAAAAAAAACCAATGACACTTCAACTTAAAATGGCTTGTAAACAAAGAAAGAATTGACAGAATGACTTGCAACTTTGCATGTGTTCTCAGGACAGTTATACCAACTTCAGAAAAAAAAAGTTTGGAGCTAGCAGTGCCATCTCTTGGTGAGCGCAGGAACTTTTCAACCAACCTGTAAAACTTAACTAAAAATGTGGCTTGTAGAGCACAAATTTTAATACTTTTTGTGCAGCAGATATTAAGCATAATTTAACCGCTTTAAATACCGAACGAGTTGCTTTAACCTTTATAAAAATGACGGTAACGGTTACGGTATTTGAATTGGTTACAGTTTTCAATATGAATCAGCTTTTAGAGGATAAGGACACCATACTTGGCACGAACGGAACACGAACTAGTTTTTACTTGTCAAACTCCCGGTTCACACACAGCAATATTCGTTGAAGCAATTCTGAGTTTATGGGTGAGGGAAGGAAGAAGAACGGAAAGGGGTACCGACTTCTTTATACGTAAAAGAAACTAAAATTGCCATGAGAGACATTCGCTGTGTGGACACGAATGCAAGTTCAAAAGAGGAAAAATTGCTAAAAGAAAAATTGCTGGATGTAAACCTAAACAAAACATATAAATAAAAAGCAAGCAAAAACTAATTTTGTACCAAAAATAGTTATTTTTTGCTCAATGCAAATACTTTATTTAGTCTTGAAACCACACTGATTTTTTGTTTTATGAAAATAAAATCTAGAAAAAATTGACAAGCTTTTGAAAAGGCAGATAATAGTCCTTCTACCGCAATCTCTCTAAATCATTATGTGTTGGAATAGTTCACAAACCAATTCGGTAGTCAGATTATTACATATCAGATTTCAAACCACAGATGCTTGAGTGTTGAAAATCATAAAATTTATTAAATGTTAAGAAAATTATTTTAAACAAAATTAATGTTAGTGTTCTCTTTATTTCAAAGGTTTCTGAATCAGCTACGGAGGAAGAAATCAAACGTATGAATCACTATATATATCCATCCATGAGCAAAACTTTGGGTAAATTCTCATTGACTGTGCAAGAGGGACATTTTAGTGATTCCGAAATTCTTGTATTGCTTGGTGAAAACGGTACTGGTAAAACAACTTTCATTCGTATGTTGGCTGGTAATTTACAGCCCGACACTAATGTCGATTTGCCCGTATTGAATATATCTTACAAACCACAGAAGATTTCACCTAAATATCAAAATCATGTACGACATTTATTGCATGAAAAGATACGCGATGCCTATGTACATCCACAATTTATTGCTGACGTCATGAAGCCAATGAAAATCGAAGAAATTATGGATCAAGAAGTGCAAAACTTGTCTGGTGGTGAATTGCAACGTGTTGCCTTGGTCTTGTGTTTGGGCAAACCAGCTGATGTTTATCTAATTGATGAACCTTCTGCCTATTTGGATTCAGAGCAACGTTTGGTAGCTGCTAAAGTTATTAAGCGGTAAGTTTTCAAATGTAGTAAATTTTTAATCAATTATTTAATCGTGTTATTTCCTTTTGCATAGTTATATTCTTCATGCCAAACGAACTGGTTTTGTAGTAGAGCACGATTTTATAATGGCCACTTATTTGGCGGATCGTGTTATTGTATTGGAGGGTCAACCCTCAGTAAAGACAACCGCCTATTCACCACAATCTTTGTTGAATGGCATGAACCGTTTCTTGGAATTGTTAGGTATTACCTTCCGTCGCGATCCTAACAACTTTAGACCACGCATTAACAAGAATAATTCCGTAAAGGTAACGATTTGATTAACAACACGCCGTTTGCTATTCTGTAATAACATTTTCTTTGTATATTTTAGGATACTGAACAAAAACGGTCCGGTCAATTCTTCTTTTTGGAAGATGAAGGCAGATAAACATCCTACCATTGTTTTTTAACACCTCAACTACATACTGCAGCAAATAAGTCAGACATTTATTTACAACTGCTCTATATATTGTTTTTATTTACAAAAATTGTCGTGGTTATCAATATCAAAATTATGGTCAACATCCTTCAATTTTTGTTTTTAAGATATTTTTCAATTTTGTATTTTATGTAAAGGGTTAAATATTTATATAACGTATATTATTTTTTTAGTTAACTTAATTTGTATTTTGTTGTTTTCAATAATCGGTAAATGCAATAGCAAAACAAAAACATAAAAAACAAAGAAATACAATTTAGCAAAAATAAATCGTAACAAAAATATTAAAGAAGCAAAATAAAAATACGCAAAGCAAAACAAAAAATTTTACTTTAATTTTAATTTAAATGTATTTCATTTTCCAGCTAACTGGTATACTAAAAAAATGGTTTGCCAAAGCTTGGTGAAATAGGATCCACCAAAAACATTGCAAAATCTACAATGTTGGGAATAAATTTATTTGTTTACCAGCCATTAAGGCCTAACGTAGTTAATGTCAATAAACAATTTTTATTACATATCTTTTATCTTGGATGCCTTTTCAACTTAAAACTTCGTGTAACCAATTTTTTCAATTAAAGCATAGCAAGTAATTTGAGTTCACGTGAAAAAGTGTTATACTTAGGGACCCGTTGGACAAACAAACAACGGAATTTTGATTCAAAAAGCGGACAAAATACAAATAAAACAAAAAAATCAAAATTTAAGGAGACTGTTGGGAGAAATTTTTGAAAAACGTTATTAGACATTCTTAATGTCCAGTTAATTCTTAACCACCAGTTAAATTCAAATTTTATATAAGAAACAACAACAAATGTGGTAGTTATATTCTCCTAGACAAGAACAAGAAATTCTCATTGAGTTTGCAATTAAATTCAACAAATATCTCTAGAAATTATAATAACATCGTTTTTCTGATGATTCCTTAGGCAAGAATGAAATTCGGATATTGACTATTTCACAATTTGCTACAAGTTTTGTGGGATTTTTGCACATTTAATTACTTTAAATTATTTTTTCAAAAACAAAAATACTATAAAGGAGAAAAATATATATAAAATGTTGCAAATAGGGATATGCAACCATATTTGTCTGAATTAATAAACGCATTGCATTGCATAAAGTTATTATTGAAATATTTATGGAATAGCCCATATACAATTAGCATTCTAAATTCATTGATATGGCTACTTTGTAGATCATATGTTAATCTTTTGACATCTCTACTATTGTAATTTAGCTTTCCTTTTTATCCCTTTCTCTTCCGGTTTAAACTTTGTAATAGAAAGAAGTGTTTTTAATAAAGCTTGATTTTTATCCAAAATATATTTAATCATCCTAGCGTTTTTCTTCAGTTATAAACGAAGTTGCCTTTTTTTTGGTAATGCCGTGAGTAATGCATGGTAACCCTTTTTAATGCGCAACAGCTTTCAACTTTGTGCAGTGTTTTCATTCGTGATGCTTTGTGATTTTTGGGGATTGAATTATATTCGAAAATTGCCTTTTCAGAAAGAAATGGCATTTTTGATAATTGTAACCGGATATATTTATAAGTCAAGAATGCTCATTTTATTAATTTCACTTCGAAAAAAATTTATTAGTGAGCATATTTTAACCCTGCTTTACTATCGTCTAATTAACTTATTTCATTACTACCGTTGGGTGTAATCCACACAAACCTTTATTGAATCTGCCTTTCTCATTCATCTCTTGAATTCAAATACACAAATAAAATATATTTTTTTTTAAGAATGAACACCAAACTACTGAAAAAAATTGTATTTTATAATTATGTAAATTTATTTATTTTTAATTATATTTAAGGTCCGTTTGCGTACTTTTCCAGTAAAGTTTAGTAAAAATTACTCAGTAACAAAATTACAGAGAGTAAGATAAAATTTACTCTCAAAAAGAAAAATATCCAAGAAAGTACGCAAATGGAAAATTTGTAAGAATTAGTAAGATAGTTAAAACAGCTGATTGAAAATACCAAACAAAAAAATAAAACGGTGGAAATGGAAAATATAAATTAAAAACGGAAGCACCGTGATGTCAAGTTGAGTTTTATTGTACACAGCCGAGTTGTTCCAAAATAAAATAACAAAAGTTAACAAATTCTAAATCAGTTGGCTTAATATTGATAAAAAAAAAGAATTGCCCTTGCGTCAAATTTATACCATTATAAAAAGTATTACATCAGTAGGTGTTTTTTCCTAACCCAAAATTTATCAAACAATAAATTAAGCTGTCACTAATACACTTGCAACTGTAGTTTGTAATCCTTACTCAATATCACATAATAGGTTCATTCGTTTACTTTTCTCAGTCAAGTCCAGTAAGAATAACTCAGTAACAAATTTCCAGAGAGTAAGACAAATTTACTCTCAAAATGAAAATTTTCTAAAAAAGTACGCGAACAGAAAATTTGCAATAATTCACAAGTTTGTTAAACAGCTGATTGAAGAAACCGAATGCAAAAATAAATTTGAAAAAAAGTATAATTGTTGTAAAATCTTAAGCAGTAACATTTTAGAAGGTTTTCTTATCTTTTCTATAATTAATTTAACAATATGTGTTGCTTTGCATTTGCATAAAACAACGTAGTTGCAAAACATTTTTTTTTTTTTGATTTACAAAAATTTAAACACATTCTTTTTCAATCATATGTTTTTTCTGCTTTTAAATTCTTGCTGGCAATAATTTGTCCAGTAAAAATTTGCAGAAAGAAGAACTCTCAACATCAAACTGACACATTATTTTCTCTTTTTTCTTTATGTTTACTGATTATATGTGTAAACGAACGACATCCAGTAATAATTTGTAAAAATTATTGGGTAAACAAACATACTTAATGTTTATGATACAGTTCTCTGTGGTCTATCCTCACATGTGGCAGAAATGTGTGTATAAGCACACATAAATCAAATTAACGTGTAATAGAACAACAAATTTTCCTATAAGTCTGTAATCAACTAAGTGTTTATGCATATGGCAGTAAGAATACGTTTTTTAGCTTAAACCAGACATAGGGAATACTAACTACTATATGTATTTAATTACAGAGCAATTGTTTCTGATATTACATATAATTGGATGTCATTATACCTTTAACATGGTAACTATAGACATGGTAAATACCTGGGTATTCAAAACATTGCATTATGAAAAAGTTACACAACTAAATAAAAACAAAATATTATTAAAAACGCCTTGGTCTGAATGTACTTTTTATTATAATTTTTTTAATAATATTAAGGGAATATTTTTAGCAAACAAAATTTTTTCATGCGTTTTCTTAAAATATATAAAAAATATAGCAAGTATTAAAAATAAATATATAAAATATATTATAATAACAATAATAATAAAATATTATAAATATAGAATATGTTATATAAATTTATAAGTAAAGGGTGTCCCAAGAAGAACCCAATTTTTAAATCTGGCAACATTCGAAGTGTCATTGTTTGACATTTGAACAATTGTTATTGTTTGCTAGTAGAAGGTACGAGGTTAGTAAAAATGGAGCGCTACACGAATGAACAACGCATTCTCATTGTGAAATTGTTTTACCAAAATGGTGAAAGTTTTGCAGCTACAGTTCGCAAATCGCGATCAATTTGGGGTCACAATAATGCTCCAAAAGAGTCAACTGTAAAGAGATTAATGGATAAATTTGCCGAAACTGGGTCTGTTAGTGATGTAAAGACAACAACGCGCCATCGACCAGGTCGATCGACCGAAAATGTCGCAGCTGTACGTGATGATGTCGCTCAAACTCCATCCACCTCAATTCGACACCGAGCTCAACAAATTGGTGTCTCCAAATCCACTTTGCAGCGAATTTTGACGAAAGATTTTCATCTTCATGCATACAAAGTTCAATTGACTCAGGAACTGAAGCCAACTGACCATGGACAGCAAAGGGAGTTCGTTAACTGGGTATTGGAGAGACAACATGAAAATGCTGATTTTGCCGATAAAATCATCTTCAGTGACGAGGCCCATTTTCATCTTGATGGCTTCGTCAAAAGGCAGAATTGTCGCATTTGGGGTGAGGAAAATCCTCGAGTGATTCACGAGAAGCAAATGCATCCTCAACGTGTCACTGTGTGGTGTGGTTTTTGGGCTGGAGGAATCATTGGACCTTTTTTTTATGAAAATGAGGCAGGTCAAGCGCAAACATTCAATGGTGTTCGGTATCGTGAAATGATAACCAGTTTTTTCTTGCCTAGAATTGAAGAAATGAATGTGGAGGGCATGTGGTTCCAACAAGACGGCGCCACATGTCATACAGCCAGAGAAACAATTCAATTGCTGCATCAGTCATTTCCCGGTCGTGTTATTTCGCGTTTTGGAGATCAGAATTGGCCGCCTAGATCGTGCGATTTAATACCATTAGATTTTTTTCTTTGGGGTTTTTTGAAGTCGATGGTTTACGCGAATAAGCCGACGACGACTCAAGTCTTAAAAGAGGAAATTGGACGCTGCATTAATAAAATACCGCAGCATTCATGCAAAACGGTCATTGAAAATTTCATTAAAAGATCGCGTGCATGCCAGCAAAGCCGCGGCGGCCATCTGCACGATATATTGTTCCATACATAACCTCATTCTGTCTACTTTACGATATAATAAATTTTCACGATTTTTTTTTTAAATATCTGTGTTTTATTTAAAATTTAAAAATTGCGTTCTTCTTGGGACACCCTTTATATAATATACAAGGTATTCAACAATACGTGTATTGAACTTAAATTTTACGTTGAATTTAAATAAAATTTTGTTTTTTCTTAGTTTTTAAGTTGAAAGTGCTTAAATTGAAAATGAATTCAAAAATTAAATATTTAGTTAATTATTTTTTTTTTAAATAACAAAACGAACAAATCAAAAAATAACAAAATAACAATAGTAAATTTAAATTATATATAAAATGAATATTTTTTTTATTTAAAATGTTGGATTATAGATTAGAATAAATAAAGAAATAAATAAATACGTCTTTTCGTTTCAAATTCCATACAGACTTTAATATAATAAAAAAACAAGAATACAATTATAATTAAACTATTTAAGAGTTTTTATTTTTGAATTTGGTGAATTTTATTTTTAAAATTGACGATAGAAATTTATTTTACATTCCTCATACAATAAAGGCCACCTTAATATAACGTGTATTTTAACATCACCAACAACAACAAGTTTTACATACTGAGCATCCATGAAAATTTCAACAGCATACACACACACACTCCTACCTACATATTCAATAAAAACAACAACAAAATTTAATGCACATTTTGATATTTGTTGTATCCTTTTTTATTATATATTTTTTGTTGTTAAATGCGACCGAAAAAGAGCGTGGCTTTTTATATCCCAGCAAAACCACATATTACCAAATAATGTGTAAAGTATTGTGTAGCCATAGGGGACAATGCATTTCTTTACACCTTACTTCATTGATGAATTTTACAGGCGATGAGCCTCAAAGTAATGTATGGACCCATTAAGTTAAAGGTGATTAAGTAAGTGGTTACTTATATGGTTACTAGGGCGGGAAAAGTAATGTGTCTACAAATATATTTTAATAAAAAAAAATTTAATAAAAAATTATTACAAATATTTCAAACGTTATTAAATATAATGTGGTCACCTGGGAACTGGATGCCAGCCGAGAACTCTACCCACTGAGCTATCAACACTCTTCATGTTTTCGTTCGTGATGTCGAAACGCACATACATTACAATTTTGTTTACAAAAAATAAAAAGTAATGAGTCTTAAAATAGATTTTCAGAAATATTTAGATTTTTACTTAACGTTTATGAATCATGCAATAAATTATCAATGATCGGTAACTTATTACTTTATGCTTGCAAATAATCAAGCTACCATTACAAAGTAATGCATGAGTATATCGTACTCATTACCAAAGTTTTGCTGGGATTCATAAAAGTGTTGTATACGAAATATTATATGCAGGCATTTATAAACTAAAATTAAGAAAAATTTATGGATTTTATAAAATCTATATTTGTTTATAAAATTTTTAAAAAATTTTGTATTTTTTAAAAAATTTTCGAATTTTTACTAATTTTGGATTTTTTTTAAATATGGATTTTTATAAAATTTGTGAATTTTTATATATATTCATAATTTTTCGATTTTTAAAAAAATTTTCGAATTTTTACTAAATTTATGGATTTTTATTCATAAATTTTGAAATTTTTTAAGTTTAAAAAAATTTTTGTTTTTTAATTTTTTTTTATTTTTCAAAAATTTTTCGGTTTTTTAAATTTTTTTTCGATTTTTAAAAAATATTTGATTTCTTCAAACTTTTTCGATTTTTGCAAATTTACACGATTTTTAAAAAAATTTTCGAATTTTAAAAAAAATTTTCTAAATTTTTATAAAATTTTTTTAGTTTTTTTTTTAATTTTAATAAGTTGTGGCAATTTCTCTATTATTTAATTAAAAGTACCAAAAGCGTACATTTTGAAAAAGTACTAATACCCGGTTAACCGGGTAGACCGGTCTACCTGGTTGTCCGCTCTAGACCGGGTAGACCGTGAAAACCGGTCTTTCGGTCATCCGGTTCTGACCGTAGGCTCTAGTCTTTATCATTACGAAATAAATTTTCTATCAATTTTAAACTAATAACCAAAAAAGAAAAAAAAAAATACAACGGTTGGTAGAACTCTTTTCGTTAGTTGGGCCTTGCGACCGAGTTGTACAACCGGAAAAAAGATCAAAACCAGTTTTTAGACCCTGGGAGGCCCCACAGGCCCCGGCCCCAAGAATGGAAGATAGAAACAAAATTTTCTTTTTCTATTCCAGAGGGGTCATATTTTTATTTTTTTTTTAAGCAACGCCCGAAAAAGTGCATTTTTGCCAAAAATGGTTACCTTAAAAATAAATTTTATGAATATATAAATAATATACATTAACATAGCAAACCATTAACGAAATTATTGGTAAAAAATGAGTGATCTTGATGAAACGATATGCAAACAAATTGAAACATTAATCACAATCGATATTAACAATAAATTTGCTAGTATTTTAAAGAAAATGTAAATAAAATTGAATTAATTGTAATATAAAAACAAGTAAAAAAGGCTAAATTCGACTGTGCCGAATCTTTGAATACCCTCCACCAATATCCTAAAATATGTTCTCTATTGCTTTTGATACAAATGTAAGAAACTTTTGAAAATTATGGAGGTGAAAAACTTTTTTGGATGTAAGAATAATTTTTTTATGAAAAAAAAACTTGTGGGGAAAAAAAATTGAGGTGAAAAAAATTTTTTGAGGTGAAAAAAAATTTTAGAGGTAAAAAAAATTGTTTGATTTGAAAAATATTTGAAAATATTATTCCTTCACCAGAGTTCTGCAATGGTTAGTGTTTTTCACTGAATTGAGTGAGTAGAGTTGAATGATGATTCATGATTTGTTGTACTTATACGCTTTTATACTTATTGAAATTTTGTCGAACCTCATATTCATTCTAAAGTTTAAAGTACACATCATACTCATAACTTATAGCATTTATGACGTTGTTGATTTTGACTTTCCTTCACTCAATGTGTATGTATGCGCGATGCAAAATATGTAAGAATCGAATACGAACAATTAAATACTCATTTTGAGGTTGTGTGTTTGATCTGTTGTGTTAGTACGGTACTTCCCATTTTTAATAACAAAGTTCAACAAAGAAATAAAGATTTGTATTGCTTATTTCATTTATTTTTTCTTTACTTTTACATTTATTACAATGGTTCACAAATTTAGAACAATTTTGCGTATCACGACATATTCCATTAATTGCCCGCGATGAATCCGAAAATGGAGTCCAAAAGTGCAACGGTAGAACAGTTTTTGGGATATTGCCAATTTTAATTAAAAAAAAGGGATTTTACAGATTCATTGCTGATATCTGGTAGGTACCTTACAAAGCCATTTGGACATGTCTGCAGGTAAAAGAAATATAAATTGTGTTTCATTAATTAATAATGTTCATTGCAAGTTTGTAAAAAAAATATTGTATTATTTCTTCCGCTTATGTTTATCGGATGTGTTGATAATTTCAGGTGGAATCATACTCGTAATAAAATTGTTGGAAGTACAACATATACAGTATTTTTTCCATAGTTGTTTCTATTTTTCTGGACTTTGTATATTCCTTTTGCTTTTCTTCTTCTATTGTGGACATGATCAATGTGGTGTAAAAATCTGGCATCATCATGAAATTTTATGGCCAGTGTAGTGTAGAATATGCTTCTTATGTTTAGTATATGTTTGTCGGTGTTGTGATTTTGTTGTTGGATGGTGTAATTTTGATGATGGTTGTTGTTTCCACAAGCAGTAATTACGTGTCGTATTTGTGATTCAGCAAGTGCATAATATGCCTGACGTAAAACGGAGTTGTTCGAGAAATTTCTCACTTTTTTCTTAACTTTTTGCGTACCTCGTCTATATGAATATTTCACTTAAAATTTAATGTATATGAACTCCTAGATATTTATAAGTATCTACTTGTTCATTTACCATAGAACACTTGTCATTATAATATTCAAAGTCTTGTAATCCGTTTTTGTGAATATATTCTAAGCTATGGAAACTCAAATGTAGATAAGTGTATCGAAAGTGTGGGAGTTTCATATGCATTAATTACCAAAAAATAATCATAACACCGCTTAGTTGTGATGTCAAGTTGGTGTTGCAGGATCCGATTGCCACAACAATCACAGTTTCATCAGCATACGCAATATATCATTCGAATATATAAAATAGGTCCTATCTTTGAGCTATGAGGCACTCCATAATATATAGTTTTCAGCCATTCTAAACATGTACACCGATTTTATGAAGCTACAATTTATTACCATCAATACACTTAACAACTGACTGAACATTATATGTGGTCTTCTTTTGATCGAAAATAAAATTCAGAACATTTTACATAATAATATGCATTTCAATGAATTGTTCATACATCTGATTGGTTGATTTTTTTAACATTACTGATCAATAATGCCTAAAAGTTTTGGCGTATGACAATAATTAAAATGCATTAAGAATTTTTTTACAAGATTTATATTCATCCTTAATTGTTAAAGTCTTTTAAGATATTTAGATAGAGAGAGCTTTAATAAATAGTATTTTAAGTTTTTAATTTTTTGACTTGAGCATCTTTAAAACTTCATTTGCCAAATCGGTTGCTTGTTTTCGTAATTTTAATGCCTATAAAAAACAGAAATAAATATTTGTCTATTAACTTAATTAATGCTTTCTTTAAGAATACCCAAACCTTTGTTCTTAATTCCTTTTCACTTGTAACAAGTTCTTGAATTTGTACCATATTATTTTCATTATTCTTTTGATCCACAATCCAACGTAGATACAATTCTAGAACAAAAAAAAAATATGTAATTTTCTTTATAAACGCAAATATCAACAACTCACCACTCCACAATTCTAAACTAATAGGTGCTACCGATGGCCAAATAACATTAGGATTGGGCTCATATAAAGCATTTAAATAATTTTTCAGAACTTCTGGTCTGTTAAGATATGACCATAAACTTGTAGTACGACTGTGAACATTTAACGCATGACGTTCCTTTTCAGAATCACAAAGAAATGTACCGTATTGTGAGAAATAACTGTGTTCGAATAAGAAAATTAACAACTGCGTGCTAAACTCGAAACTGCAAGGAAATTGTTTATGCAATTGATGTATGCAATCTAGAAATAAAACAAAGGTAGCACCGGAACTTCTAAGACGATTTTGTGAGGGAGTATAGCACGAATAACGATGACGCGAAGCAAACGGATGTCCACCTTGTATCCATTCACGTTCAATTAATGCCTGAATTCTAAACGAAACAAACAGATGTATTTAGTTAATGGAATACAATTAAAACTAAAGCTACCGCTTCACAATAGGTTCATTCGTTTACTTTCTCAGTCAAGACCAGTAACAAACAAACAAACAAACTCAGTAACAAACTTACAGTGAGTAAGATAAATTTATTTAAAAAAAAGAAAATTTTCTAAAAAAGTACGCCAACGGAAAATTTATAATAATTTACAAGTATCTTAAACAGCTGATTGTAAAACCAAAAGGATTCTTGATGTAAAAAATTTAACAGAAACATTTTAGAATGTTTTCTTATCTTTTCCAAAATATATTTTACAATATTCATTCCATTGCATTTGCGTACAACAACAACCTTCTTTCTGCTTAATATTTTACATCAAATAGAATCCTCTTTTTTCATATCGACCAGTTATAATTTATTATTGCATTTAGTTTAACTTTCAGCTATATACTTATAAATAATTTGAAATTTTGCATTCGCAAACTATTTTAGAAGATTTTCTTTTTGAGAATACATTTGTCTTGCCCTCTGTTTGTTACTGAGTAATTCTTACTAGACTTGATTGAGAAAAGTAAACGAATGGACGTATTGTTAAACAATTTTATTAGAAATTTTAATTTTAACGAGACATTGTGAAAAATATTGCTTAACATAATGTTTTACAACATACCCTCGTACTGTACGACAATCAGGATTTAATATAATTTGTACTAACGATGTTACTATCAATGTTGAATCTAAACCTTTAGCACCATGTACCAACACCGGACTTCCCTCTTGATCGAGACACTGAGCAACGACACAAGCAGCATTTAATGAATTCAGTACTAAACTTAACCAATTACTACTTTCTAAACGCGATATCCATTTATCGGGTGAACATGTTATGTCATTGCAAGCTAAATTTAAATTGTATGTTTTAAAACAATCTACTCTAGAGAATATATAATTGTTTTAAAAACCTTCGATTAGTTTAGAAAAACAGTCCAAAATGGCAGCCGGTGATGAAACATTGCCTATGGAACGGTTTACTTTTTTCCACTGCGAATAATGTTGATCTGTTTCTGTGTTCGACTTTCCTTTGCCCCATGTATCAACAATGAATCCCTTTTTGCTGCGTCCTAAAACAACGTTTAATATTGCTTCATCGGCCCTACATCTCTTAATTCCCTGTGTTGTCAATGGCTGAGCACTGCGTAAAAGGGCAGCCTGAAAATACATAATGCAGATCACACTTTGAAAGAGATTTATTTTTAAATATATTTTTGTTCATTACGTCACAACTATTTGCAGGTAACGGCTACAAATTATGCATGCCTTACCAAGCATCTCTTAAAATAATCGCAAGCAGAAAAAATAAATTTTTTAATGTTTACAGGCAATTATATATTTGTTTAGAAACTACCATATGTATGTATGTCTAAAATATGCTTCTAAGTATTTTATTGTTATGTTTCCAGGCAAACATTGGAAAGTTTGTATTTTTCCACCTAAACAGAGATATATTTGCAATTCTCGATTAAAAAAGTTTTTATATAGGCATATAACATATAACTCGATGTTAGGGTATAACTTAAAAATGCAAGATTCACAGCAGGTTGCGTATATTTTTGTGTCTTTAATAACATATTTCATTTTGGAGCATAAACACTCATTTATTTATTATTGAGCCTAAGAAAACAGTGTCATCTGCAGGATTCGAACCGGACTGCCAGACATGAAGTCGACCGCTTACCTCACTCAGCCATACACAGCATATATAATAGCTGGCTTTAAAATACTTCATTGTTCTTGTAATTGTGTTATATATACATAATATCTTTGGGCCTTATATATAATAATAGATTTGTCTTTTCGAATTTTATATAAATATTCTATACAAATTTAAGTAGATATAGAATTGTTAAGTAGTTATAGCTATTTAAAAATTAAGAATGTATAAAAATGCTGCCAAGTCTTAGAAATTATTGGCTTTTCTCTTTTAAATGTAAATAAAAATATTTGTATTTTTAATTTGATAAAATATTAAAAACAACAAAAGCTAACACATAAATTATGCGTTTGTAAGTAAAGGTAGAGCGGGGCAAACAATATAAATGTTCTTATATGCACGCGACATCCTTGCAACTGAAAGTTGTTTAAAATTGGACATCTGCATATAAAATGTTGAATAGTTTCATCTTCTCTCATATTGCATCTGGTTGATCATGTTATTAATATAAAATTTTCCCATCGAGAAATTGAGGTTTCTATAAAAGGTTTCAGTGCTTGACGCTCTTTGCCAGCAATCTTGATTGAACTGTATATTGGGAGTGTTAATAATATTGAATTGTTTTTCATGCCATTCTTGGTAGGTTAACCCTGGCCTTGGAACAAAAAATACTTTTTTCTAAGATCTTTACACTTAACTTATGCGGAAGGCGAGATGATGAAGTATCAAAAAGTGTACTATATAAATATTTAAGGTTCAAATTAAGCTAATAGAGATGACTGGGTAATGCAGATTCTAAGTAAAGGGTATAATTTGGAGCTAAATTTGGGAGGTTTTAAATACGTTTTATAAAAAACTTAGAAGTTTATTAACTTCTTCGAAATGGGTGTAACCTCAGACTTTTCCGCCATATAATTGAAAGACTTCGAGGTAAAATTTTTGCTGCTTTTTGCTATATTATATCTATTCCGAATGTGTTTTGAAAAGAATATTTTCGGTGTCAATGTCATACCAAGGTTTACTATTCACTTTTTCTCGATATACTAATGTTCTAAACACCATTATTTTAGATTTTGTAAGATTAACCTCTAGATTCCAATAATCACAATATTATTCTAACTTAATGATCATTTCCTTCAAAATCATAATATCGTCGTAAGGATGTCGCGTGCATATAACAGCAGCCTTAAATGAATTTCTTCAATAAATATGCCTCCTCCAAGATATTCATGAAGATCGTTGATAACATATAATGAAAAAAGGAGCGGCGATAGCAAGCATCTCAGTTTAACACCTGAGATAGTTTTAAAAAGTTCTGTAAGCTCTGATCTGATATTAATAAAACTGTTATTAACGTAAATTCTTTATTCCGTATAAATAATCATGGAACTTTTGAATATCATAAATTATTTTTAAGCCAAAGCTTCTTTCTCAATTTGGTTATAATATTTCTGGCTTGTATTAAGCGTTTTTGAAGCATGTGCAATAGGTTTTGTAAAACACTTAACTTTCAAATCACGACTGTATGGAACCTATTGGCTTTTTAGTTGGATTTATTATACCATTACTTCTACGTTAAATGACAGTTTTATCTTCATTTTAAAAATTATAATCTGTTCTTCTAAATTTAATATGAAAAGAATTTCTTCTGTAAGTTTGTTCATTAACCAAACTTTTTTCTACATATGATTTAGGTGTATTATGATATACAAGTATAAAGTATAAAATATTTTATAATACTACAGGTTTCTCTGGCCCTTTGTGAAAAATATGTAAAATAACAGCTCCTATAAACACTTGCCAGATATTTACTGCGATAGTAGTTTTCAATTTCATGCTGTATCTAAAGATAATGCGTATAGGTCAATTATGAATATTAAGTGTAAAGTTGTTGGAGAGGATGGATTGTCGATAAGGTTCCTAAAAATAGTTTTAGCTTTTGTGCTAGGTCCTCTCACGCATATTTTTAATTAATATGATGTATTGAGCTTGGTGGTTAAACAAAAAGTGATTTATTTTCATTATTCATTTAACATATATTCTTTTGTTTATCACTAATTTGACAGTTCTTATATACTAATTGTATTTAACATAGAGATTGAAGAGGGTGCTGTTATAGAATATCCCCATCAGATGGCGCTATATCACAATTATTATATAACTTCTTCTACCTTTCCAAGTTTATGGAAAAATCGGTAGATAAGTTTTAAAGGCTAAACTATCCTGTACAATAGGTCCCAAAGAATATAGGCCGATAAGTATTGCTTCTGTTTTGTCAAAGATATTTGAGTCTCTATTATCTCGCCAAATTAATGATTATCTTGCTAGTACTTCCTTATTACCGCCAATACAATCTGGTTTTCGTCCTGCACACAGTTGTACAACTGCGGCATTAAAGGTACTGGATGATATACGACAAGGGTATGATATAGGGCATTTGACATTTATGTGTTTATTGGAATTTTACAAGACTCTTGATAGAGTAAATATTATGCTATAGTTACTGAACTATAAAAAAACAAAATTCTGGTTTCTACTGTTAAGAACAAACCTAAATTATATTTTGAGTCACAACAAAAATGGTTTAATTGGAAATGTGCCCGTCATCGCAAATCAATGCTAAAAAATCCTAAGAAGTACAAACTCCTATAAATTGAAGTATAAGTTATCCAAAATCAAATATTTGAATGTGTGTCCAACAAGTAAAGTTCTATATTACAATTCTAACTTAAATAGATTGAACAAACTAAGGTGCAGCAAAGAGTGGTGGAAATTAGCCAATGAGTAGAAAACAAGTTCACATTCATATCAATATCAACTGGCTGGAATGACACACTCATGGTCGGAGACCAGAAATTTAAAATATCACAATCAAAAACAAAGTAATCATAGTCAAAAACAAAGTATACTTCAGGAGTTCTAAAGCAGTGCTGTTCAAAAATAAAAATGTAGTTGTGTTCGTGAGAAAATGAGAATTGCACTGTAAGAAATGTTCAATGGGTTAAAAGCAGTGCTAGTATCTGAATGAATTTATTTTTTTATTGAAAATATGAAACTGTTAATGTTTTGTGTAAAACTATTTTAAAGAAATAAAAATAAAACAAAAATTAAATTTTTGAAAGGAAAAAAAGAAATACATATATACATTAGGGTGTCTTTTTTATTGTATAAAAAACAAAAAGTTGAAGATTTTTTTAATCAATATTAAAGATTTCATTATATTTACATATAAATAAAATATCTTTTATATGTTGGATTTCTTATGTTATTCTGTTAAAAAAAATGCAATTTTTGGAAGGAAACACAAATACATTTGATCGGAATAAATGAATGAATGATCGGACTCAAATTTTTCAAAACATTTCAACTTTTATTTTAATTTATTAACTCTATTTTTATAGATCTTGTAGTATCACAAAATATTTTTCGTACATTGCTATTAATTTTTTTCAGTGCATTGAAAAAATCAGCATACATCCGCCATACATGTTCACTCGTCGCTGTTTTAGTGACGACTAAAAGCAAGAGCGTGTGAATACATGTGAGTTGAGCAGGGGACAATTGTCCCATGAAATGAACAGCACTGTTCTAAAGTATACTTTTCTTAAAAGTATGCTTTAGGCCTACTATAGACAAGCAAAATTATACTTTAATCGTTAAAGCTAGCTTTAAACTTAAAACAAGCTGAAGTTGGTTTTATCAAATTTAACAACACTTACAACAGCTATTTTCCGCCAAGAAAATTTTTGTGAAAATAATGTTTGAATTGCAAAATACTGAAAGGAAAATTATATCAATAAATAAGGGATTTTGCATTATTTATGTTATATTAATTAAATAAACTTTTATTAATAAAAATACACTTTTCTTTCCCTTTTTAAAGTTTTTCCTTTCCACATTTTTCCATTGCAAATTCTTTATTTACACACTTTTCTTTTTTACAGCTAATATAAAATTAGCTGATCAATGTTGCCACTTGTTTATTTTTTAGTACAAAATGTATGTGGATATTTAGTACATTTGATATGAAGCATTTAAAGCCTGTTCAACTTAAATCTGGCTTTAATTCTGACTATAATAGCAATATAGATAACAGGTTTTTATTGGGTATACAAGTTAATAATGTCGATTTTTTTGCTTAAAAAATGCATTTATTATAATAACAAAATGAATTGATACATTATTCAAAGTATTGTCCATCGTTAGCCACTACTTTTTCCCATCTTTTTGTTACCCTGTTCTGAAGTGAAGTGTATTCCAGTAAGGGCGTTCTGCATCGATCGAAACAAATGGTACTTTGAAGGGGCAAGGTCTGGGCTATAACGCAGGTGAGCCAAAACTTCCTATCCACTGTTTTCCAAATAGTTTTTGACCGGTCTTGCAACATGTGGCCGAGGGTTGTCATGATGAAACATTATGGCCTCGTGTCTGGTCGAATATTCTGGTCGTTTTTCGTTGATTGCTCTCTTCAAACGAATCAATTGTGTTCGGTACAGGTCTCCTGTGATCGTCTGACCCGATTTCAACAGCTCATAATACAAAACACCCTTCTAATTCCACCAAATACAGAGCATTACCTTGGCGCCATGGATATTCGGCTTCGGCGTTGATTTGGCTGGTTGGCCGGGCTTTACATATGAGTTATCGTAGTATATCCATTTTTCATCAACAGTAACAATATGATGCAAAAATGGCTTCAGTTTGTAGCGTTCAAGCATTTTCGACATGCAAAATCGCCGAGAGGGCTTCAATTCATAAGGGACCCAATGTTTTTAAACGTAGGGGAATGGCTTGTTGTGTGACTCCCAATGATAATGCAAGTTGCATTTGACAACAATCTTCGTCGAGTAATGCTTCCAATTTCTCATCTTCAAACTTTCAAAATTTTTCGGCTGACAAGGAGAGGCCTGCCTTGTCTTCTGTGTCGAAATCACCACTTTTGAATCGCGCAAACTAACGTTCACAAGTTTTTTGAGTTGGTCCCTAGTTGACTGTAAACTTCTATCAACAATCGATAACTTTCAGCAGCCGTTTTCTTCAAACGAAACAAGGTTATCAGACTTCCCCGCAAAACATCTGTTTAGGAACAAAATTCGATATTATTATAGCGATTGAAAAATATGTGTGTTTACACTTTGGCGTCTATCGAATACTGAATTATAATGACAAATGTTTACCCTCAAAAATACCATATTTGTTATTTTTGACAACAGATGTGATAGTTGTGTCATCTGTTGTCCAAATCGACATTATTAACTTGTATACCCAATAATTTAAAGTTTAAGAAAAAAGACGATTTTAGTGCAGGCCTATGATTACGGGCCAATGATCTTTTATCTAATTCTTTAAAATATTTCAATTTCGGATGGCCCAAGTAACTTTAATGTTTACACGGAATACATTCGGATGTTATTGATTCCATGCAATGTAAATGCGTATAATGCTGTGCATAGCAACATTTCTTTGCTTTGCATATTTTGGGGTCATTCTTCATTTCATCATAAGTTCAAAGACCATTTCAAAAACGATTAGATTGTTTCAAAAACTTTTGGAATGAATTTTAATATTTTTTTTAATTGCGTTTGTTATTTTTTAATTTTAATTGATCTTTTAAGGTATCGACTGCGAATTTTTGAATTTTATTTGTAATTTTTTTAATTTAAATTGTGTTCTTTCCTTTCGTATTTTTTTGTAAATTCAGCTGTCATTTTTAGGCAATTTTGTCTATTTTAAAAAAAGGCTTTATTTTTATATCTCTATATCTATAACTACTTGTTTTCATATATGGACTTTAACGGAACACGAAATATAGCAATTATATTGTATGCCCTGCTCTACATTACTAACAAACACATAATTTACTTGTTAGCTTTTGTTGTTTTTAATATTTTATCAAATTAAAAATAGAAAAAATTTTAATATTTTTATAACAAATATTTTTTTGTTTACATTTAAAAGAGTAAAGCCAAGAATTGTCATTTTTAGGCAATTTTGTCTATTTTAAAAACAGGCTTTATTTTTATATCTCTATATCTATAACTACTTGTTTTCATATATGGACTTTAACGGAACACGAAATGTAGCAATTATATTGTATGCCCTGCTCTACATTACTAACAAACACATAATTTACTTGTTAGCTTTTGTTGTTTTTAATATTTTATCAAATTAAAAATAGAAAAAATTTTAATATTTTTATAACAAATATTTTTTTGTTTACATTTAAAAGAGTAAAGCCAAGAATTGCCAATACTTGGTAGCATTTTTATAAAATCTTAATTTTTTACTACTATAACGTCTATATAAGTTCTGTTTATTAAATATTTTCAATTTTAAATAACTACATATGTTTTAATATTAAAATAAACTCATATATCTGAAATTTTGGGGATTGCAGTCAAGATTTAAAAGAAAATATACAAATTAAATAATTCCGCTTAGGACCTGTGCGAGGTAGCTAAATAAATTCTAAACTAAATTCAAATTGACGAAAGATTTTAAAATTTATTTCACAAACTATTTAAAGAATTTTTAAAATTTCATAGAAATTTGGATATCTGAATTTAGTTTAGATTTTATTTAGCCAGCTTACACCCACACAAAATACAACATTTAAAAACAATTAACTACATATATTTTTTCTAACGTTTTTATTATTTAGTTGTTTTGCTGATTTTTAAACCCAATACTGAGTAATATCAAATAAGGATAGTCGACGTGTAAATCAACTTTAATTACTCCATTTTTAGAAAACACTCGAAATAAGATAAAAGGCGTTAAATTGAATAAAATAAGAATGAGTATAGAGATTTCATTGAAAGAAGCGGCCAAATAAAATGTTGCACATATCACAAGGTTAGGTAACTGAGAGAAAATTGAAAAAATTACATTGATTTCAAAGCAAATTTTTCTTATTTCTGCACAAAATTTCAGCAAAATCTGGTGAAACCCAATTTGACTTGCAAAAAATCAATTAGGCTTGCAAAGAAAATCAATTGGAAACAAAAACAAGTAAAAAAGGGCTAAATTCGGCTGTGCCGAATCTTTGAATACCCTCCACCAATATCCTAAAAAGATGTTCTCTTCTGTTTTTGATACAAATAATATAAAAAAACTTTTAAAGTAAAATTATGTACGTGAAAAAATTTTTTGAGGTGAAAAACTTTTTTGGATGTGAAAAGAACTTTTTTGGTGGAAGAAATTTAGAGGTAAAAAAAAACTTTTAAGGTGAAAAAATTTTTTGTGGTGAAAAAAAATTTTAGTGGTGGGAAAATGTTTGAGGTGAATACAAAATATTAACTGCTAAGCGACTGGTGAAAAGATATGAAAAAATATGTTATGTACCAGTCGCTACTATGAAATTGTACTAAATTTGTATAGGCAATTTAGAGGCACCTTTACATTTTCACTAGTTTTTTTAAACATGGACTGCACAAAAAACACATTTTAAAGCATAGTTTTTGTCAAATACTCAATTTTGTTCCGGCTAATGGGAACTAGCTCTGCAGCTGAATATGCCTAGTGGAGAGAATGCACTTTCTGATGCGCCACGTATTGATAAATAGTTGCAACGAATGTTCTTTTGTTAAAAAATTGAAGTGTGTTTGTCTAATGGAGAGAATACAGCAAAGAAATTAATTTGTTAAAAAAGAACATGAGTTGTAACTATTTCTCAATAGATGGCCTACCAGAAGGTGCATTCTCTCCATTAGGCATATTTTGCTGCAGAGCTAGTCTCCATTAGCCATATTGTGCTACAATATGCAGTAGAATATTATTGATTTTCTATTTTCTTCGTAACATAAATGAATATTTGCCAAAAACCATAAAAAATATATGTTTTATGTGCATATTATACCTTAATTTTTTAAATCAATATTCATTTAGATGTTTAAGAGCACAATATCGCACTTTATTCATCTGTATTTTTTTATAAAAGAAAAAATTAACATAAATATACATTTGTCAATCCCTCAATTCTCAAAAATACAAATGGTATTCAAAAAATACTATTTTCCTCTATGAAAATTTCTTTTTTGACATAAAAATGTGAAACAAATGCTTTTATTACGTCAAATATTTGAAAAATTGACTTTAAAATTATGTAATAATTCTACTAGCAACATCTGAATACATTATAATTTAAAGTATGTAGTTAATTTAATATTTTTGGTAAATAAATTAATTGAAAGCCTAATCCAAGGCTATATCGCCATGGGCCAGGATATGTATTTTGCTATTTCTTTATATATAAATGTCTTTGCTTACAAAAACAAAAAATACATTTTATGGAATGAAACGAAAAACCAACAAAGCTTAACAGAAAAAACCAATCTGGTTTACTATATCTCTTAAAGTAGCCAAAGAATTGGAGATATTTGAACGGAACATCCTAAGAAAATGCTTTGGAAAAAATTATGAAAATTTTATAAAACGATTTTCAAATAGTTACGTCTATGAAAATGCCGATGTTCTACCCTTCTGTAGATACTCCATGTCGTTGCACGCCAGATTTGTTGAGAAACTTGCGCTACACGATAATATGCTTGTCAGCCAAATATACGAAAGCGAGAAAGCACCATCTGGGCTGGATCTACATATCTTTCTCCTGTCGGTATAATTAATTTAATATGAGCCCAGCCTCCGGCAATCATAGGGGCTGAAGATGATATACGTATATACTAAATTTTGCATGAACTGTAATATGAATATGTTTTGTCAATTTATGTAGCAGAACTTTTGTTATTTAGTTTAGTAATGTTATTTATTTAGTCTATATTTATCCTCCTTTATTCGATCTGCAATATTATAATATATTATTACTTAAAATCGAGTTCAAGATCCTTTTATAAAAAATAATAATAATGATTATTTATTGTTTCTTTTCCTCCAATATTTCGTCACCACATTGGGTGACTTCTTCAGGGAAATTATATAATTTTTTTCCAACAATAAAAACTTATATATATAAAATTTTAAAAAAGGCGGGAAATCATAAAAATACTTTTTGACAATATGAAAAATATAAATATCATATGAAACAAAAATATTTTAAGTTTAAAAAAGATAAGGAAACAAAAATGTTTTTACAAATATTTAAAATGAAAATATAACACAGAACAAAAAACTATTTTGAATTTCATATATTATTTAAAATTAAAATAATTAGCTCAGTTCTTATTCTCTAAATGTCTATAATTTTGGGCTATATTCGCTATATCTGTTTTATAGTTAATGCGTTGTGTAGATGGTATTTTCTTTATCTGTAACATTTCTAACATATATCTACGTCTGTAATTATTTTCTATGTTCAAAATTGTCGTATTATCAAAATCAGGATAATGATTAGAGTTATTGCAGTGTAATGATAATGCTGTTTTTTGTGTAGGAATGGTGTTCTTGTATTTTTGATCTGATTTATGTCCTGCAATTCTGGTTTTAAGTTTATTTTTTTTGTTGTACCTATGTATACCTTATTACAGTTTTCACTATTATTACCATCACACGGTATTTTATAAACTAAATTTGACATTTCCGATTTATCTATTCTGTCTTTTGTGTTGCTAAATAGTCTACTTAATGTGTTATATGTTTTATGTGCTACTATATATTTCCTATTATCATAAATTTTTGATCTTTCTAACCTTTCAGATATAAGAGGAACATAAGTTAGAGATTTATAAATTTTAGGTTCAATAACGTTTCTTGTGTTAAAATTATTTCTGTTCTTATATTGCCTTATTAAATTACATGTTAGTTGAATTGGGTAATTATTATTGTTTAAAATATTTTTAATCTTTTCTATATTTTTTCCGTGAAATTCTAAGTCGCTAATATTCAATACCCTCTCAATTAGATTCTTTGCTGTATTAATTATGATTCTTCTTGGGTGTTTCGAATAATAGTTTATAATTCTTCCAGAAGCTGTGGGTTTTTGATACCAATCTATTAATAATCTATCACCTCTTCTCTTTACCAATGTGTCTAAATAAGGAATTTTAGAATCATATTCCGTTTCAATCGTAAATTTTATATTATCATGAAACGAATTAAATGTTGATAAAATATTATCAACCGAACTCTCTGAAATAATACAAAATAAGTCATCAACATATTTTGTTATGATTTTTGGTTTTATATCCAATTTTTCAATGCAAGAATCTAATAATTTCTCCATTACAAAATCAGCTATAATTGGAGAAGCTGGAGATCCCATTGGAAGTAAAAAGAGGTAAATAAGAAGAAATTTAATTTCCTTATTAATTTAAAACAGAATCAATTAAATATTAAACATAATAAGAAATGGTTTGTTAACAAATCAGATTTTGAAATCCCCTCTGAAGTAGAATGGGTTCTTTCGTTAGGACATAAACACGCACTTCCGGTCAAAAGGGAAAATTTTTCCGTTTTGAAAATTATAGCGGATGGTGAGGACTTTATACAGACTTTAACAGGAAAGGAAGAACAAGAAACAGCTAGGAATAGATTTACTAATATTATAAATGGTCATTTAAATAGAAAACAATTAACAAATATAGACAAATTTCTGTTAGATAAAGTGAATAAGACAAGAAGATTTTTGAAAACTAATAAGGATCTGCTTATTTTAAATGCTGATAAGGGAAATACCACAGTAGCTATGAATAAATGTGATTATATTTTAAGAATGGATAATATTGTGGGTGATATTACTACATATAAATTGACAAATAGGGATCCAACTTCCGGATTACAGAGAACAAATAATAATTTAAGTGAAGATCTTTTCAAATTAAATATTATTACATCTTTGGAAAAGAACAAACTTAAAACAAATGTAGCTACAGCTCCTAGATTATATGGAGTACCTAAAATTCATAAGGAACAATTTCCTTTGAGACCAATATGCTCATTTGTTAACTCCCCATCTTATGAACTCTGTAAATATGTTACTAGTATTCTAAAGAAAGTAACACAAAACTTTAAATATAATGTAAAAGATTCTTTACATTTTAGAGAAAGGATAAAAAATTTAAGGATACAAAGTGATGAGAGATTAATTTCACTTGATGTTGTATCTTCATTTCCAAGTATACCAATAGATATAGCTTTAGATATTATTGAAGAAAAATGGAATGTTATCGAAGAACATACTAAAATTGAGAAGAATCTTTTTCTACGTATTTTGAAAGTCTGTATAATGGACAATAGATATTTCAAATACAATAATAGAATATATATACCACAAAAAGGACTTCCAATGGGATCTCCAGCTTCTCCAATTATAGCTGATTTTGTAATGGAGAAATTATTAGATTCTTGCATTGAAAAATTGGATATAAAACCAAAAATCATAACAAAATATGTTGATGACTTATTTTGTATTATTTCAGAGAGTTCGGTTGATAATATTTTATCAACATTTAATTCGTTTCATGATAATATAAAATTTACGATTGAAACGGAATATGATTCTAAAATTCCTTATTTAGACACATTGGTAAAGAGAAGAGGTGATAGATTATTAATAGATTGGTATCAAAAACCCACAGCTTCTGGAAGAATTATAAACTATTATTCGAAACACCCAAGAAGAATCATAATTAATACAGCAAAGAATCTAATTGAGAGGGTATTGAATATTAGCGACTTAGAATTTCACGGAAAAAATATAGAAAAGATTAAAAATATTTTAAACAATAATAATTACCCAATTCAACTAACATGTAATTTAATAAGGCAATATAAGAACAGAAATAATTTTAACACAAGAAACGTTATTAAACCTAAAATTTATAAATCTCTAACTTATGTTCCTCTTATATCTGAAAGGTTAGAAAGATCAAAAATTTATGATAATAGGAAATATATAGTAGCACATAAAACATATAACACATTAAGTAGACTATTTAGCAACACAAAAGACAGAATAGATAAATCGGAAATGTCAAATTTAGTTTATAAAATACCGTGTGATGGTAATAATAGTGAAAACTGTAATAAGGTATACATAGGTACAACAAAAAAAATAAACTTAAAACCAGAATTGCAGGACATAAATCAGATCAAAAATACAAGAACACCATTCCTACACAAAAAACAGCATTATCATTACACTGCAATAACTCTAATCATTATCCTGATTTTGATAATACGACAATTTTGAACATAGAAAATAATTACAGACGTAGATATATGTTAGAAATGTTACAGATAAAGAAAATACCATCTACACAACGCATTAACTATAAAACAGATATAGCGAATATAGCCCAAAATTATAGACATTTAGAGAATAAGAACTGAGCTAATTATTTTAATTTTAAATAATATATGAAATTCAAAATAGTTTTTTGTTCTGTGTTATATTTTCATTTTAAATATTTGTAAAAACATTTTTGTTTCCTTATCTTTTTTAAACTTAAAATATTTTTGTTTCATATGATATTTATATTTTTCCCGCCTTTTTTAAAATTTTATATATATAGAGCAATTCCATATGAAAACGATCAAAATTGGCAAATTTTTGGACGACCCCTCTCCGATTTTAAAATAAATAGTCTCAATCGATTGCCCAGCAAAAAAATAATGTACCTACATATTTTTTTTTTTTTTATAGTGACTGGTTTAGTGGTGGTGTACACCACTGTCATGTGACTAAATTGAAGAATTCTTCATAAGGGACCTCATTGAAAGTTGTTTTAAAAAAAAGTACTAAAGCGATCGCAACGAGTGATAGCTCGTTGGAAAGGTATTGAATCAGGCTTTAATTGAAAAATAAAATTTTCCTAATTTTTCTCAGAAATTTACCTTTTTTCCCATGAAAATTAAATTTTCCCATGAAAATTAAATTTTCCGATTTTCCACAGAAGCTCCTAAATTTTCCGGCTAATTTTATTTTTTTTGGATTCCTCATAATTTTTGCTTTAAGAATCAGCAATAAAAAAATGGGCCCGACTCCTTGTTTGGACAGGAGAAGAGCATTTAAGAGACCACCTTGTTCTCATTGTTTTTATATTTTTTATAATTGAATTATTTTTAATTATTTAACATTATTTTATTTTATTATTAAAAATACATTTTAAAAATTATTTTACAGTTAAAAATACATTTATGAAGAAAAAATCAATTTTTTTTAAGAGCCCCAAGTTGAGTGTGTAGTGAATATGGTCTGCCTGCCTTCACAAGATCGGCCATAAATCCATGGATAATAGCAGCAGTGGCATGTAATAGCACACCAAACCCGACTGAGGCTACAGGTCATAAAATGTTTTGTAAATTTTTTAAATTACCAGGTAATAAATATTTCGCCTAAAACGACACGTGCAAAAACAAGTCATAAAACACGGATTTTCCATAAATATGGCGAAATATTTATAACCTGGTAATTTAAAAAATTTACAAAACATTTTATGACCTGTGGTCGGCTTATTGGCAGTAACCAATTAAGTCCCTCTTTAAAAAACATTTTATGACCAGTAGTTCACGCAAATTTTCCTATTAAAGAAAAGCAAATATCGCTTATTTTTTTTACCTATTTTTTACCAAAAAATAAATATAAATACTTCACACACTCTGAGTCAAATTTCAGTTGAATACTAAACGTGAAAGTGTTAAAGTGTTTTTTTTTTTGTAAAGTAAAGAGTGAAGCTGTAAAGACAATTTAAAGTAAAATGAATAAATTTTGCTGCAATCCGTTTAACAAGAGTGGACATCGTTCGAAAAAGATAAAAGTATTAAAATTAACTGGTGTTTCGAAGCGATACATGAATGAATTATATATACAATACGGTGAAGAAGCACAATTCATTTGCCCCAAGTGTAAAATCGATTTGTCTCAACAAGCAAATGCATTGAAACAAATGCAACCACAATCCGAGAGTGAAATGACAATTGAACAAAATGTTTCATCTGATAGTGAGGCAGACATTCCGATGGTCAATATGTCTTTGAGTCCTTTGAATGAGGCTATTACCACTTTAGGTGAAACGCCTATTAGAAAAAGAAAGTTGCGAAGTGAAAAATACAGGAAAGATAAAAAAGGCAAGGTTATGAGTGCAATCGCGACAATATTCGATGAAGGCTCTGATAACGAATGCAGTCAAGCAGATGACGTTGATGACGGCAAAAAAATGATTGAGCAGTTGAAAAGAAAATTCAATTTAGCGACCACTTTTCCGGAGAAATATCTCATTTTATCTGTGCTGCCTCAATCATGGTCTATACGCAAGATTTCTGAACAGTTTCAAACATCTTTTTACATCGCGAGAAGAAGCAAAGAATTAGTTCGACAGAAGGGCATATTGGCGACTCCCACCAAGAAATTTGACTCAAGGACCCTCAGCGAAGCAACGGTGAAATTGATTCAAGATTTTTACTGCAATGATGACAACAGCCGCGCCTGCCCAGGTACACGTGACTATGTTATCACACGTGAAGATGGAGAAAAAGTACACAAGCAGCGCAGATTATTATTATGTAATCTATCCGAAGCATACCATCAGTTCAAAGAGAAATACCCAGCAGAAAAAGTGGGATTTTCTAAGTTTGCCATCCTACGACCAAAAGAATGCTAGATGGCATTAGACAGGCACGGAACGCATTCAGTCTGCGTTTACATGTTTCATCAAAACATCAAATTAATGTTCTTTCCATGCAAGAAATTGAAAGTATTTCACGGTGAAATTGAAACATATAGGGACCTCCTGTCGAAGTCGTTGTGCGCATACCCCACGGAAAATTGTCATCTGTCCAAATGCGACATTTGTCCGAAGATTGACGAGCTAGAGCAATATTTGGCGGAAAAGTTTGAACAGCTGTTAATTCAGGAGGTGCATTTCAAACAGTGGATAATTAGCAGCGGCAGATGTTCCCTTGAGACCGTGGTAAAGCAGATTCCGGAATTCATCGAGGAATTCGGATTCAAGTTGAATGAACTGAAGGGGCGCACCATTTCATATCCGAGATGCAATCGAAATTTCTAAAGGAAAGTAAGGAGAAATTAGCCCAAAATGAATTCATTGTGATAAGCGACTTTGCCGAGAATTACACTTTTCTCGTTCAGGATGAAATTCAGGCTTATCACTGGGCAATCGACCAGGGCACGGTGCATCCTTTTTGCATTTATTTCAAAAACGAAGATAACGAACTACAGACCGTAAGCCTTGTTGTTGTCGCGGAGAGTTTAGCTCATAATTATGTGTCCGTTTATTTATTTCAAATGAAACTGTTTGAATTCTTAAGATCAAAATTCGATGCAATCGACAAAGTAACGTTTTTTTCAGACGGCGCGGCTTCTCAGTACAAGAATAAAAAAAATTTTTACAATCTTTGCATAATTGAAGAAGAACAAAACTGCAAGGTCGAGTGGCACTTTTTTGCGACGTCCCACGATGCGTTAGGGGGAACCCTAAAACGCATGGCGACTAAGGCAAGTTTGCAAAGGCCATATACTGACCAGATCTTAAATGTACAACATTTGTTTTCGTGGATTCAAAGCAAGGAAATTGCCTTTAACACAGTTTTATGCACTCAAAAAGAACACGATGCCATGGAGCGACGACTTCAAAACAGATATAATAATGTCAAAACTATAACTGGAACGCAAAAGTTTCATTGCTTCATACCAAATATTTCTGATATGTCAATTAATGTAAAGCGGTACTCTTCGTCTGCCGACGTGCTAAATTTAAAGTTACTTTAATTTTATAATGATGTCAAGACAATTAAATTTTTAATAAATATTGTAATTAAGTATAAGCAGCAAAATAAGAAAGATTTTTTCTTCATAAATGTATTTTTAACTGTAAAATAATTTTTAAAATGTATTTTTAATAATAAAATAAAATAATGTTAAATAATTAAAAATAATTCAATTATAAAAAATATAAAAACAATGAGAACAAGGTGGTCTCTTAAATGCTCTTCTCCTGTCCAAACAAGGTGTCGGGGCCCATTTTTTTATTGCTGATTCTTAAAGCAAAAATTATGAGGAATCCAAAAAAAATAAAATTAGCCGGAAAATTTAGGAGCTTCTGTGGAAAATCGGAAAATTTAATTTTCATGGGAAAATTTAATTTTCATGGGAAAATTTAATTTTCATGGGAAAAAAGGTAAATTTCTGAGAAAAATTAGGAAAATTTTATTTTTCAATTAAAGCCTGATTCAATACCTTTCCTTTTTTTTTAAACAACTTTCAATGAGGTCCCTTATGAAGAATTCTTCAATTTTGTCACATGACAGTGGTGTACACCACCACTAAACCAGTCACTATAAAAAAAAAAAAAATATGTAGGTACATTATTTTTTGCTGGGCAATCGATTGAGACTATTTATTTTAAAATCGGAGAGGGGTCGTCCAAAAGGTGATCGCTTTCATATGGAATTGCTCTATAAGTTTTTATTGTTGGAAAAAAATTATATAATTTCCCTGAAGAAGTCACCCAATGTGGTGACGAAATATTGGAGGAAAAGAAATAATAAATAATCATTATTATTATTTTTTATAAAAGGATCTTGAACTCGATTTTAAGTAATAATATGTTATTTATTTAGTTTTAGTAATGTTACTTACAGAGGTCTGCTCTGTAAGCGACTTTAACAATGTTGCTTTTTACGTTAGCTTAGTTATTAGAGTAACACACATATAGCTCTAAGAATGTTATTATTCTCATAGTATGTAAGACAATAAATGTAATCGAACAAGAAGAAGACTTAATAACATTTTTACTTAACAGAAAAACAAAGATACAGAAAAATTGTAGAAATTTGTATGGAAAACTTAGAGGTACCTTCACATTTTTAATCATAACTTTTGAACCGCTGAACATTTTGAATACCAAACTGCTCGGAAGGATGTTCAATAATCTAGGTAAAATAGGCAACCCCGCTTGCGTCTTCGCGTCGTGATCGCCATTTCAACAGACAGACAGGCGGACATCGCTAAATCGACTTAAAATTGCATAAGGATCACGAATATATATACTTTATGTGGTCTTAAACCTATATTTCGACATGTTACAAACGGAATGACAAACTGATATATACCCTCACCATATATGGTGGAGGGTATAAAAATACAAGCTATTTTTTATATACAGTTATGTGCGAAATAATTGGGACACTTGCATGCAACAAATTTAAAGTTCAAAAACACACATACATTTTGGAAAGAAACTAACAATATTATTTTTAGATTATAATACAACAACAACTCTTCATTTTAAGCAACAATTCAAACTTTGTTGTTGCAATTGAAAAAAACAACATTAAAAAGTATTATAATTTCCTATAGTCGAATGTGAATAAAAATAGGGACAGTAAGAAAATGGTTTGAAATATTATTAGTATTTTATATTTTTTTATGGAAATATAAAATTTGTAAATAATTTCCGATTTTCGATTGTAAATCAGCTTTCTAAGGACTTAATATTGATCAGGTCTTCTTTTGTTTGGCTTAGAATTGATAAACAATACCAACGATGTAGTTTGGCACAAACAAAATTTAAAAATTCCAAGCATATGACATTCTGTTCCGATTTTCTATATCCCATATCTTTTCTACAGTTGGCTCCATACTTGGTACATTTATTTCCATAAATATGATACAGAAATGAGTACATCTATTAGATACAATGACCACTGTTATATTTCCATAAAAAAAATATAAAATACTAATAATATTTCAAACCATTTTCTTACTGTCCCTATTTTTATTCACATTCAACTATAGGAAATTATAATACTTTTTAATGTTCTTTTTTTCAATTGCAACAACAAAGTTTGAATTGTTGCTTAAAATGAAGAGTTGTTGTTGTACTATAATCTAAAAATAATATTGTTAGTTTCTTTCCAAAATGTATGTGTGTTTTTGAACTTTAAATTTGTTGCATGCAAGTGTCCCTATTATTTCGCACATAACTGTATGTATGTATACTAAGGGCGACCAAGGTTATATGTCAAATTTTTTAAAGTGCGAATTTGAAGAGTGTCGGGGTCCAATTTGTTTCCTTTCTACATAAAAATAATAAATATGAAGTTTGGGGGCAATCGGATAAAGGAAGTCGAGGCGGAAATCAATTGAAAATTTCAAGAGTGTTTATATGGGAAAAATATGACTTTTTCAGTTTTTAGGAAAATTTCGTTCTATATTTTTATTTTTCAACTAGTCGTGTTATGAATCGATTTCAGTTTAAAATTATCTTTAAAAAAGCCACATAACTTCAAATTCGGTAAAGAACTCGCCAAGAAATAGCAAATTCCCCAGATCAATTTTGTGCCAAAAATCACCAAGGCATGATCGGAAATTGATTAAAGCAATAATTGTTTTTTGCTCTCTATACTTATAAATACTCAGATATGAAATATTGTTTTATTAAGCGTCTGTTAACCTGTCGCGCAATAAGGCAAAAAACGTATCAATTTTTTTAGATAATTTTCAAAACTCCATTTTCGATTTTTAAAAAATTTTCTTTACAAAATGGATTTTGCACTTCAAAGGCTTGCTCAATACATCCTAGAGATGAAGTATGCCAATTTTGAAGTAAATCCCTCCATGCACATGTCATTGACAAGCTTTTATTTCGAGAAAAGTGTGCTTTTTATAAAAAAAAATAGGTAAATTTACTCTTTTTAAGTACTTTGTATCAAAAATGAATCAATTTTGTACTTTTAAATAGCGGTTTTCACTTGGTGTTATATTTACAACGATTTTGTACTACAAAGCGTGAACGACTTTTTCGTGTATTTACTTCCCGCATAAACACAGCTATTGTAAATCAGCTTATTTTTGTTTTGTTTTTTTAAAACTTAAAATATGAAAAAGAATTTAAAGTTAACAAAAATATTCATAATTACGGAAAAAGATAAAATTATAAATTTTTTAGAGCAAAAAGCAATTAACCAAATAGAATTTAGAGTGATTCTGAGATTGAAGATACGGTATTACTTGTAATAATAAAAACCAATAGCTGCTAAATTTCACTATCGGTTCATCTTTTATAACTTATAAGAGAGAAGGGCTTTTAAAAATATATCTAAAAATTAAAACTCCGACACGAATTTATATGACTGCAAATTAAATTTTCTGAATGCCAAAAAAACTAAAGCACACGGTTTTTGATAGATCTTCTGTTTCTGTTTCCAGTTTTTAGCCAATAAAGATTGATTCTAGTGCATCCAAACCGGTTAACTGAAAACCGGTTAACCGAAAACCTCGTTTCGTCTGTTTCTGACCGTGCTAAAGAACAGACGTTAACTGTGATCTTTTTTCTATAATTTTGTTTCAAAGCAATAACATTTGTTATTGTTAAAAAAAACTCTTTAAACGTTTTGCAAATAACGGGATTAATAATCTGCATTACTAATCTATTGCTATTTGAAAACCCTTTCCAATAGTTTTTACTCTTTTTTGGTTAGTGATTGCCAATCATGTTTTTTATTCCCAGAAAAAACATGGTAAGGACCAGAGAACTGCAAAATCAACTTTTTTCTTGATTTAATCATACACAAAAATTCTTGTTCACATTTAATAATTCAACAAAATTCACTGTAGAATAAAATCAGCATCATGTTACTGAACGCGTAATTCGGATCAGTTTGAATCATATGTCGATTGTGTTTATTGCAAATTTAATCACTCAACAAAAAGTCAGCGTTGAATAAATCAGAAAAAAAACACAACGCGCATTAGTGTATTCATAATTAAAACAAAATAGAAACACATTTCATAAATGATATTGTTTACATTAGGGTGGGACTTAAATCCGCTTTTTTAGAATTTTTATTAGTAATAAAAATATTCTTCTTTGTGAAATATAAAAATTTTTTTGGAAAAAAAATTTAGGTCGATATCACAGGCTTGCCTAATCCGGAAAAATTTAAATATTGTCTAAATTTTTTCCATCTTTAACCGGAGATATCGACCTAAATTTTTTTCCCAAAAAAATATTTATATTTTACAAAGAAGAATATTTTTATTACTAATAAAAATTCTAACTAATTTAGATCGACATCTACCTAAATTAAAAAAAAAAAATTTCACAAAGAACAATATTTTTGGTATTCCTAATAAAAATTCTAAAAAAACGTATTTTAGACCCACCCTAATATACATATAACATTTATGAAATGTGTTTCTACAAAACCACCCCCTTTTTATAGATAAGAAACTATTTTGTTTTAATTATGATTACACTCATACACGTTGTTTGTTGTTTTTTCTGATTAATTCTACATCAAAATAATTATTGTTGGCTCGAATGAACAGAATAAAATCAATGGTTTAACAACGACCGATGATTATAAATCAGTTACAAAACAATTTGCACGTCGTTTGATTGATTTAAAATCATTAACAAATATGTGTGTTGGAGTTTATTCAGCATTTGAACGCAAACACATATTTATTCTTGTGTTGATTGCGTATGAACGTTTTGCAATCAGCAAATGCAGTTCTCTGGTAAGGACAGATCGTTACTGTGTAGATTACCTTGTAATGATAGGTCGCTACTTTTTCCATTTCTTTAAAAAACAAAATAATTACCTACTCATAATGGATGAAAGAAGTACATACATGTACACGCAAAATAATGATTTACTGGTAGTTGTTTTTTTACTATTCTATTCATTATTTTTTTTTTAAAAACTTTACAACTGTAAAATTGATTTAATAAAAATTTTAATATTTTACAGACTTCTATGAGAAATGTCATTGAATTATGAACTTAAGTTTTTGAATGCAAAAAGAAGGCATTTAAAAGATTTTTTTATGAATTTAAATACAAATTATTTTTGTCGATTTCATTAAGTAAGAAAATTTTACTTGATTAAGGTCCACTATTGTGTTATTAAGAGTAACTACTTACTTTATTATTGAAGGTATCTCATTATTCTCTATGTAACCGAGAGGGTAACTAGTAAAAAACTTTGTGTTCTACTTACTCCCTTAATTATGCTTGGTAATGTCTGTGACAGGCTTTTCGCTAAAGTACGAGCAAAAATACTGGCCGTATGCTTGATAAGAAAAAACCGTAAAAAGTTTGAAATTCGCAAATATTTTACAGTCATTAGAAAGCTGCAATTATAAAAAAGCAATGCCACTTTTTCGCTGCATATTAAATGTTATTGTATATTTAATTGATAGGAAAAAAATTCTACCGCAACTTCACAACAATTCCTATTTCGCTTTTTTTGCAAACAAATACTTCATTGGGTATAAACGGGCTATTTAAATATTGCAAAACAACTGTAAGTTACGAGCATTATAAATATCAATATCCTATTTTTTTTTATTCTTGTATTCCCCACTTCTATACGTAAACACTAAATATATTTAACAAACATTAACAGCATACTTACCCCATTTTCGTGCCTATAACTAAGAACCGGAAATCTACCACCATCTCTAAATGCAGCAGATTGCACTATTTGGTCGTCAGTAATTGATTTCGGTACTATTAAAACTGAGCCATAAGTTGGACATAATTTAAAATCCTTATTGATGTGTGTTATGCGCCATTCACAGCCCACAGCTGTCTCAACAAGTGCACAATTACCAGGAACTGTAAAATCATAACCATTAAGAGCGATGGGAAATGAAGAGGAGAGGGGACTTAAATTGTTAATGGTGAATAGATTTTTATTATTACTGCTATTGTTTGTACTACTTGTACTATTGTTGCAGGCACCGGTGGAAATAAGTTTTGAAAATTCTAATTCTGGCCTGTTAAAGAACGAGTGATGAGAATTGAAAAGGAAATAATTAAATAAAAATGTGTAAGTACCTGAATATTGTGTATCCATCCTCTAGGATGGTGTACATGGGTCGATAAAAGAAAGGATATTCCAATTCAGGATTATTTAATGCACTCAGGGCCTCCAAAGATGCTGCAACATTACAATATTCTTTGGCATGTTTAATTTTTAATGAAATAACGCGTAAATCCTTGCATTTCAATGTTATAAGGCCACCAACAACAGTATTTTGTACCATAAAAGGTTTCTTGTCCACATTATCAATGTTTTTGTGCATTAGCTAGAAATTGGAAATGTAATTTATTAAGTTTCTAATACTTCATAGGATGAAATGTCCGTGGGGTAATGCAACCGCAGTTTTAGCTAGTTTTCAGTCAAAATTTCGTGAGATTTCATTAATTAAATATAAACATTTCAAAAAGCCTTAATGATACTAGCTTTTTTCCTAAATTTTTTCTGATTTTTTTTTAGGATTTTCATTTAAGTTAATAGAATAGAAAAAAAAAACAAATAAAAGCCCTAAAAAAGTAAAGAAAAGTTAAGAAAAAATCTAGTGTAATACGAGCTTTAAAGATACCAAATACTTTTGAAGTTTAAGAAAAAAATTAGCTTCAAAGAGTTTCATGAATAAAAAACCGAAATTTTGTTTAATTTTCCATTTGTAAGGACCCCCAGGCCCCAAAAACCGATACACGTAGTAACATACATATAAGTGTGGGCACTCAAATGAAAGGAAATTTCCTAAGGATCTCAAAAATGCATTTTGTTTCATGATCCATGGTATGTGGATAGTTTTCTTTATTAAAAAAAATATTTTTTTGTTATCTTCCATTTTATTTTTTTTTTCAGAATAAATAAAGAACCCCTTTCGGAAGCCCGAAAGGGGGTCTTTAAATTAGAGGCAGCCACATACCTTTTATTTAAGTACCCACACTTATATGTTACTACGCGTACCCCGGCTCCAAAAATGGAAAATAGAAAAACATTTTCTTTTTTATTCCAGAGGGGTCATATTTTTTTTTAGCAACGCCCGACAAAGTGCATTATTTCGGTGAATCTTCACCTTCGTTCTCAATGATAAAAGTTTAACCTCATTTGATCAAAAACAGCTATGGAAATGATAATGGAAAAATTGAACTTGTTGCATTATAAACCACTTCCCCACCCCCAGAATTCTCCAGATATGGTCTCCAGCAACATTACCGACCTTTTTGCTCAGTGGAAGATTAGGTTCGTTGCCGGACTACATCCAATGACGAGCCTTAAATTTGTCAAGGGTATAAATGATCGAAACTGCGTTTATAATTAGTGTTTTCCAAGATATATCAACTTCCCTTAATATGTACAGACGATATTTAGCTATTTTTGTGTATTTTTTATTCATATCAACTCAAATTCTATTTCACGCGCACTTTGATTTTGTTGGTGGAGTGTGGAAATAAAATAGAATTTGGGCTACACATAAATTTAAAAAAATACAAAATGTATATAATTGGAGCTTTGTTTATAATGGGGAGGTGACATTCATAACAGATATTTTTTTATATTTTAAAAAAATGCAGAACACCTTTAATAACTTCACACGTCACTGACTGCATCCATATCATCTAGCCACAAATAAACTTTAATTTTGCGTTTGTAAACCTTTAATTGCCGAGGTGGTGTCACCATGACACCGCACATGTTGAAAGTGGAATGCTTCAACAAATAATAGCGTTATATACATGTATTTTTTAGTAGCTGCTTTTTTTAACTTCATCTTTTGTTAGTCGGTCGTGCACTAACAGCAAGTTCAATCGGACCTTCTATGTCACAGTGACGTAAGGTCGGTGTAAATGTCGCCGTACCCAAAATTGACCAATGCCCATATTTTACCGCAATCTAGATTTGAGTATTTTAAATGCATATCGCTCATTTGCGAAAAGACTGGCATAACTCAAAAAAAAAAGCGATTTCAAAATAATTACATTTAAAGTTTTCAATTTAGCGATTTAATGAGGGAAAGAGATATGAATACCATTTTCTGATATGTTTTAGATTACGGTGTGACCCACATTTCTGCATCAATAACTCAAAAATCGTGCTTTTTTCAGTTATCCCGGTCTTCTCGCAAATGTCCGATATGTCATCTATACATCATATACTACAAATAAAAGTGGAAGATTCTTGCAAAATCCAACTTGCCAAGGGAGCTGACGCTTACGATAAAACGTATTCTTGGTAACAATTTGGTACCCAAAGATCCAGAAGGCCATGAAGAAGTCCGAATCAACCAAGTTGTGTAATAATATGCATACATTCGTCTTCAATGCACCCAAAAAGTTTGCCAAAATTGTGCCTTGGAAGATTAGCAGACGTATTTATAACCAAAAATTAACATGGATTTAACATGCGTGTTATTTATAATGCACTTGTTATCCCCTCTGCTAAATTAATGTTAACGAACTACCAAACACTAGTGTTTCCAATTCGGTTAATCGATTAACCGATTCATCGATTAATCGCCTCTATTTTGATAAATAACGAAACAAGTAATTATTCGGCCCGAATAATGGATTAAAATAGGTCGGTTATTTTTTTAAAACTTCCTAATTTTCATAACTTTGGTCAGATAACTGTAGAAAAAAACAGAACTGTAACAAAAAACCTATTAAAATTTATATTTTTCCCCTTAGCAATTAAACACGTGACGAGGTATATTCCTAACAAGCACTATGACGTTTATTATGTTATAAAATAATAATATAAAATTGCTTTAAATTCGAAAACTGTATTTTTTAAAAAACAGTTTCATCTAAATGTCTATGAAAAAATGTATAAAAACTAAAAAATAACATGGATTTTTTTTCTAATTTGATTTATCAACAAATTTTGATGAAGTAGGAACTTCATTAGAATTAAGTTGTTGTCAAAAATATTTAAGAATTCGCTTATTTGAATTCTTAATTGCACAAACACAGAAAAATCAGTGTGGACTTGCCAGGGATAAGCTTAATTTTTATATATTTTTTAATAGATAACCTCTTTAACTCTGAAGCTTAAACCAGGTAGCAAAAGAGTCAGGGAACAGTGGCAGTTCTATCAAACTTTGTTTGTGAATTTCGCAAAAACTATTCATATTATATTTTTAAGAATTCGTTATTGAATTTTTTTTTCGAAGGCAGCTCTTCTTAATTTAGGTATTTTTTTTTATTCTGGACAGTGTCATATAAAGAAAATAAAAAACAATATTATCGACAAAATGTCCCGCTACACCGCGTTTTTAAGGGTTTACTTCCACTGAACACGTCTAACATTTTCTTTTTAAAGAGTCGTCAGATTCCTCTGAAAAACACGATATTATAAGGCATGATTCTTTAAAAACACTCAGGATGCTTTGAGTTGTCCGTAACAAACACTTAAGAAACCAACGCATTTAACTTACCATGATATTTCAGCAAAAAGCAGCTCTTTGTGTTCTTATTGATGAAAGAAATACATTTATTTTACATTAAACGATTTATCGCAAAATTTTGCGATTAATATACCCGAATAACCGATTAATCAATTTTCTTCATTTGTCGAATAATGACCTAGCCGATTAACCGGCAGGGTCGAATAATTGGAAACACTAGTATTTTTTGTTTGTTTTTTAATAATTAAAGTAATAAAAATTTTGAAATAAAATTAATTGAATTTTGTTGGAAATGTATCACTATATTTAGTAAAAATACTTGTTTATTTAAAATCGTTTAAATAAGGCCGTTAAATCTACCATGAAGTTAAAAGTGCTTGATGTGCCAATAATTTGTTCACCCCTGTATATGTATAACTGCGTGTAAAGAAAACGACTATCCCTACTTACCTGACTTTTCTTTATTTTTGTTAGATAAATAAATACAATATGAACATTTGGTGTCCGCTTTGTACGAAAGCTGTTTTCGTGTATGGACTTCGCCCTGCTCTACCTTTACTAACAAACACAATAATTTTGTTAGCTCTTGTCAAATTAAAAATAAAAAAATTCTAAGTATTTTTATGACAAATATTTTAACAGTTCTCAAGAAACATTTTAACAGACTCTCCGACACGTACAGATTCGTAAATCCAGCTTTTACTGTACGTTTACGGTCCGTAAATACGTATCGGTCAAAGATTGTATGTAAACGAACGGTGTGCCACAACCGCAGTGATGTGCTGGAGATGAATATAGAACTTAAATAAATTTGTAAGAGTTTTGTTATTTTTTTAATAACTTTATAAATAAATTTAAATAGAAAAACTAAAATTTGCTATTCAAAATTAAATACATAAATCGCTTTTTGCTGAAAAAAAAACGGTGCGAATACGGACCGGATACGGATCCGTAAACGGTCCGTCATTAACGGAATTTTAACGGACAACTCCGTTTTTCCCACGACATACGGCCGTAAACGTTCCGTCATTGACGGTATTTCAACGGAATCGAATCAGTTTCTATGTTCATTAAAATCTATTTCCTAGTCCGTATACGGATCCAGAAAACGGTACGTAAACGGAGTTGGATTCCGTTTATGACGAAACTATTTGTTTATTGGGTTATATATATAACTACTTGGAAATCTATATCTACTTAAATTCGTATGGAATATTTATATAAAATTCTAAAAAAAAAGAATTAGTTTTTTACTAATTTGAAAACTGAGTACTTTTAAAAATAGTATATTATTTAATTATTTGTGTAAAAGAGATATTGCATTTGTTTCATTATGAAGTGTAGTGAGAATAAACTTTAATTCGACCATGTGTATGCAAACTTCAACGTAATTTTTATTTAAATTTTTAACAATCCTATTTGTTTGGTTGGTAGAGGGTAATCAAAAAAAAATTAGTATTTTCATTAAATATATTGCCTTTTGGAAAATATCAGTTTTGTATTTGGAAAGTTTATGAGTAAAATGTTTTTTACTACCATAATGTTACCGTTGTATAGTAAGCGAGCATTTTCTAATTTGAAAACCATAAATGTCCACAAAAGAAAAACTCATTCTCGATTCAAATAGAGGCCTTCTTAAGGAGTATTTTAAATTCCCATGTAAGGTATAAATCAATTGGATATTATTGTTGCTGTTTTTATCGAAAACGACCAATTTTCTCTGTATTTAAGAAATTGGATTGGTGAGAAATACAAATATGTATTAGAGAAAAACATAAAAATTTTTATAAAATTTGAGATTGTTCAATGAAATAAAAAAATTTATGCATTCATTAATAAGGTGGATGATGAATGTAACTCTATAAAACAATATTTTACTGATGCAGTTAATGATTTTAAGAATGAAATGTCATCTTGTGTAAGTTCTATGAAAACTGATATTATCGACTGTAGTAAATAATTAAATCAAGTTGATAAATCGACATCAGCCAAAATTTCTATGCCTGAGGTTGAAAACAATTTATTTCATAAGAAATTGAATAGAGCTAACATTGTTATTGGTGGCATACCTGATGGCCTTAAATGTATTACAGATACTATTATTGAATTGAACTCGTTTTATTAAGTTCATATTATCCTGATATTTCTGTAGAGAAAATAGATAAGCGTATATTCCTGAACGGCCATTACGACTCTGCTGCTGGTAAGCTTAGCACATTATGCAGAAAGTTGATTAAGGATAAGATTGTTGTGAAGTTTAAGTTAAAAAATGGTGATAGACCTAGAGCTAAATTGACTTTCTCTGATGGCAAAGAAGTTGAATATGGGGCATTTGAATGTGCTGCATTGATAACTTCTCAGTTTTGGTTATGCTAAAGAAATTATATTATCTGAAATATGAAATCTTGTGTATGTACGTCTGATTTCTCACTGGTTTATTTATTTGTCATAAACTATTTCTTTAATTGTAACTATTGCTAAACTAGCTGGTGTGATTTTGACTGTCAACTATTTCAATTTGATTGATTAATATTTTTTTATTGCTCTCAATTAATTATTGATCTCAATTAACTTTTTTATTAGTCTCAATTAACCTTTTTATTGATCACAATTTATTTTTTTTTATTGATTCCAGGTATTGTGATAATTATAATAATAATTATGAATTTTGTAAAAATTTTTGATTGCTGTAGTGTTCTTCTGTTTCTATGGCTTTAACTTAATACTGTTACTGTGCTCATTTAAACTATCGAAGCATATGCCCTTCTGCTCATTCTGTTAAATTGATTAGCTAAAAACTATTCTTGTAGATAAGTTGTTCTATGTGTTTGCTATATCTAAAACTTGGTTGCATGATAAAATGTCCAATTATGCTGTGGGGATTCTTGGTTTTAAATTATGCCATAATAATCGTCTGGGTTCTAGAGGTGGAGGGTTGGTCCTTTATATTTCCAATAAACTTAAGTTTAAGGCTATATTTAGTGTTTCAAGACTAAAAAAAGTGAATCTCTGTTTGTTGAAATATTGCTTGGTATTGTTTACTTACCAAATGGTAATGTGGCGAAGTTTGAAAAATATCATCGTGATCTATTTTTAAAGTACTCGAAGATTAAAGTAGTTGGTGACTTCAATTGTAACATATTTAATATAAGTTTATTCCGATCCCTATGTGTGAGTTGCAGGGTGTCAATTGTTCACAACTCAAAACCAACACATTTTGACCTTAATTTTCACTAACACATCAATGTAGATCTAATTGACTTTGTGTTCTAATTTCTCTTGATCTGATGATGTTTTCTTACTTTCGATTTAAGTGATTATTTAGGTACGAATGAAACTGAGTTTGTTAGTCAATGCAGGTGTATAGGTGTTTTACTGTATAGTCGACTTTTGTTTAAATCTCACATCGATGCACTGTCTGGTAAAGTTTGGCCTACTCTTCGTAGAATTTATTTCTCGAATGTATATATGTTATACCTCTTCGTATTAAGCGTAGGTTAGCTATTGCGCTTTTAATATCTTAAGATTTTTATGGATTTAAGGTCTTCTCTAGTTCTACTGGAATGAATTTTATGAGGTGTAAACACTATTGTAAGATTTATTTATAATTTTATATGTTTACCGTTTTCTTGAGTTTTCGTTTGAAAATTTTGTAGAATATCGTAATTTACCAGTATTCCATGGAATTATTGGAAAATGCATAATCCTTCCTTTGTTTAGAACTTCAAATTTTTATTCGGAGAATTTTTAAATCATTGTATAAGAGATCCTTTGTAGTCAAATTGCCCGATGTTGGAATCGATTAACCCATGAATTACGTATTTTTTCACATTCAAATAATGTCTTTAAAACTTTTAGAACATTACTCTGATTTGGCTGATAGTATGTGATTTAACTCATTGCTTGATCACTTCAAATTGTTTTCTATAAGTTACTGCTAATTGGACTTTTGCTTATACTTTTTTGAATGCAAATTTTATTGATTTAATTGTATGTATACTATGGCTGGGGAGCTAAAATAATTTTTGTGAATGTAATTGGTGAATAATTAATTAAGTGTATTAATTTGATTTGTTCAAATTTAATTTAAGTATATCAGGATATTTATTTTTCTCAAATACGCTAAAACTAAATAAACACAGAGACGGCCGCAGTTCGACATTTTGTTAATAAAGCAGGTTTTTCCTTAGTCACTGTCGAGAAATTAGAACATTTTTAAAATAGACTAGAACTGTCTTCAAACTAAATGTATTAAAAAAATCTTAAAAGTATTGAATAGTTATCGCGAAATTCAAGCACAAAGTTTGGCAGGATTGCCACTGTTCACCGGAACTTTCACTATCTGATTTGAGATTAACTGTTTGTATAAATTAAAATGCTAGAGTTTCGAGTAGCAAATATCTGGAATAATTTAATACGATTAATATAAATATAAAATTGTTTAAAAGTAAATTTCTTAAAAAAATATTAAAGTTTGATGTATACGAAAGTATTAATAACACGGTGCTACACTGAAAAAGAACTTGTGAAATTACCTTGTGTAGGTTGTAGGTCTAGCTGAGTGTATTATATAACCGGTTTTGTAAGTTGCAATATACCCTCAAAATTTCGAGATATGGGGGAAAGAGTATTTTTTTGGACTGGCGCACTTAAACTTTTCTAACTTAGTCATTTTTTAACCGATTTCGAAACGTCCAACGGCATTAATTAGAAACGAACTTGCTCTTTCAAAATAACTCCAATATACTATATATATATAAATACGTAGAGATTTTTGCAATAATATAAAAGTTTTTATTTTTTTTTAACTTTTGCATTTTCTACGAGGGTTTTTTTTCGAATATTCTTTTAAAACAACAATAACCTAAAACCTAGTGTCCTTCGTGTAAATCGGCTAAAAATTAACAAAGTTTTAATAATTTTTCTAATCAGGAGATATTAGAATTCCTTAACCTTTTTTTTTAATTTTTGTTAACGAATCGCCGTTAAAACCCAATTAAAATTGGCTTTTGTTTTATTATTTACGTTTCAATTAACAAAGAAATTAAACATTTTTTGTTTTTTACTTTAGATTGTTACTCAAGTTCGGCGTATGCCAAAGACAACTTAAGGAACTTAGGTCAATTACAGTTCTATCTTTAGGACTTATTATACGAGTGTACTAAAAAAGAGATAGTATGATACAAACAAGACATAAGTGCGAAGGAGAAATAAAGAAAATCCATTCTGTATAGTTTAGTACTATATCATTGTAAATAAGGCATTATTTAAATTATTTTTGTAATAATATCGTTACTTTTTTTCATACTTGCAAAAAAGTTGTTTGCTAGTTAGTATTAGCTTCAAAAAACAACATATTTTATATTAGCTTATAACACAATTAAATAATAAAAATCATTTGATTTATTAAAAGTTGGAGCATGGATGAGTTTTATATCTTTATCTTTATTTTTTGGGTAATAAAAGAAGTGCTGACTACACTGATGTTGTTAGTGAGTTTCTAGAGGCGTATGGAGAAATCGATGCAGAATGTCAATCAAAATACATTTTTTGCATTCTCACTTGGAATTCTTCCCAGAAAATCTGGGTCAATTTAGTGACGAGCAAGGCGAACGCTTTGACCAAGAGCTATCAACAATGAAAATTGGTTCGAAGAAAAAAGTCAGATCAGAATGCTAGCGAATTACTGCTGGTCGCTAAAACGTGAAACTGATGGTTTGTCTTATAAACGTAGTAGATTAAGTAAACATTTTTAAAAAATAAACGTAATTAAAAAAAAATAGTTCGTACTTTAAATTATATCTTTTTGTTAAATCATATAATCGAAATCGGGTTTTCGTTGTTTATAAAAAGTACTATAACATTGTCATTTTTAAACCTATTTACACAAATATAAGCTTGTTTTACTCAAAAGGGCACTGACTTTGAGATTTGTTTTAAAAGAAAAAACTCTCGTAGAAAATGCAAAAGTTTAAAAAAAAATTAAAAACTTTTATATAATTAAAAAAAACTTTACATATTTATATTAATAGTATATGGGAAGTATATATATTTGGAAAGAGGACGTTCATTTCTAATTAATGCCGTTGACCGCTCGAAAATGACTGAGTTAGAAAAGTTTAAGTGACCCAGTCCAAAAAATACTCTTTGCCCCATATCTCGAAATTTTTAGGGTATATTGCAACTTATAAACCCGGTTATATAATACACTCAGCTAGACCTACAGCCTACACTATGTCATTGTAAATAAGATTACTAAGTGGGCCAATAGTAATGTTGTCATAATCCTCTGTGACTGACATACCTTAATTTCACAATTGCGGTGACGTGATAGAACACCAGACACTATTTCAACGGCTTATATTTTCCAAGTTCCGCTTTGTAAACATATTGAAATTATTTTTGATTTTAGTTTAAGGATGTAGGTTTTAAAATAATACTTTATATTTGTTAATTCACTAGCACGGCAGCATCACACAAAGAATGTGTAGACTCAAATTTTTGCACTAAACTTGTTATTGTTTGTCTACTAGGGCGAGAATAGCGACCGAAAATTGGAGTTAACGCTCTAAAAGTTGCGGTCACCGACTCCGAATTTCGGTAGTACATTTTTATAATTTGCATACGTTGTTCGTTTGTGTACTTAACTATGATGAAAATGTTGAGTTTACTGAAAAAAATGAAAGTAACAGTTAGATGATCAGTAAAATAGTGCGTTCACAAATTACATTCAAAGTTGTCAAGTACTAATTGAAAAACCCTTTATTTTTACTGGACATTTTTTTTCGAGCTTCTAACTTTTAAAGCTGTGTCACATTTTATTTTGTAAAATTTCTTATTATATAGAGAAATAACAAGAAATCAGCGCCTTATTATCTTCGTTAGATTAATATATATTTAATTGCCTGTTACTCACCCTATAGAAACCAGAACAGGGTTGCGTTTTACATGTTTTTTGCGAAAACTTTATCGATGCGGAAAACGAGAGTGAAGGACTGGAATTGTGGCAGGTTTGTCCCTGTACGCGAGAGATTTCACGTATCTCCATAAAAAAAAATAGTCTAGTGGGGTCACCTTGCTCTATTGGCGAATTGACAAATCGCGATCTTTATTGACACTGGGCGATATAGCAGCAATATTCTCCTCGGTACGCATTCTTAGCATACAGGAAACTGGTGCGAAATCTGGTCACAACAGCTTGTTCGGTGGGTTGATTATGAAGACCATAAAATGAACGTAATTTACGAAACACATTTCTCGATTTTTAATAATAAAATTCAATGATTTGCAAACGTTGTTCATTTGTTAGTATATTCATGGTGAAATGGCAAAACTTACTGGGCATTTTTGGCATTGCCACATATTACGAATCTTTTTTTACACTGAAAACCAAAATATCAAAAAAATCACCGTTTATCTATACAAAAACAAAAAAAATATTCGAAATATAAGATATCGAAACAATTTCACTGACGGGTTGTTTTGGAGACACTACCAAAATATAACAAAAATTCTGAGTTGGTTGTTTCTCCGACACCTACCTAAATACTGACGTTGTTCATTTGTAGACACTTTTCCGCTCATACGGACGCGTGCGTTCATCTCTTTCGTCACACTAACGTATGCATGACTAAGAAGGAACTGAGAATATCAAAACCGATGTATGTAAAAAAAACGGATCAAAAGCTTTTTTTTTGGTGTCTGTTACACTAACACGTCAGTCGCAGAAGGTTAAGATTCGACTTAATAAAAGACGAATTATAGACACAAATAAATATATTTTTATTTTCAATTTCTGAAATTTTTTAGAAGATTGTAGTCAAAAATAGTATTTACTAGAACAAAATAATCCCTTACAGTTACTAAATATCATACAAGCTTTTCAGAAGCAAAAGAATAAAATGTTTCGAAAAATTAACGAAAATTGGTTTATTTTACGAAAGTTTTTGTTATTTTGATATTAATTTCATATTTTTATGAATAGATTATCATGAATGCTTTTTTCAATTTTTGATTAAACCTTTTTTTATTGATTTGATTGCCAATATTAATAAATTTAATTCAATTATGATTACAGATATTTGTTCTTACATAACTTTTATTATAGTTTTAAGTTAGCTTTAGTGCTTTACTTGGGATAGTAAATTGCTGTGCAATAGGTTTTTTGGCCTGTATGGTTTTTTTTTTGCAATATGGATTAATAAATAAAAAAATAAAATTTGAATGGAATTTGAGTCAAAAACTATAAAAACGAAAATACGTATTTTGATTTTCAATATGAACGTAGTATTAGAAAAGAGAAAATGTTAACAAAATTTTACAAAATCCCCTGCGCAATATTTACTAAAATCGATGCTCAATAGAATGTTTCTCTTTATTTACGTTTTTGTATATATAAGTAACTGCTTAACTATAGCTATGAAATATTTGGAAATATCTGAGATCAAGGTTTAACTTTGGTTTTTTTAGATAAGCTACCCGCACTGGATGTATTATACAAGGCAACGATTACATTTGAATAACCGTCAAAAACATGGTATCGACTACTTACCAGCATATTTACGCGCTTTGTAAGTGAGAAGGTAATTATCACTCATTACTTTTGGGGTCATCGCGAACAAAAGTAATTAAGCGAGTAAATAGGATGGTAAGTAGTTGATGCAATGATTTTGCTGGGTAGTAAAGGCTTTACTTTAAAAATTGTAAAACTTACGAAGAAAGTGAGCGTGTGAATCAAAATGCGGCCCTTATACCTTAATGAGCATTAAAAGTGTTACTGAAACTGTATAATTTTTAAAATAAAATTATTAAAAATGCACAATTTTACATTAAGGGTATTCACGATTATGATTTGCACACGATGCAAAAAAAAACTCATACTGCAACTTGCATTTTTTAATAAGTTAAGAAAAAACATTAATTGTTGCGCGATTAAAAAAAGAAGTTGATTAATTAAATACCCATTCCCGATCTTTGGCACAATAACTAAAACTGGATTTTAAATTTGCAAACGAAATAAATGTACCAGCGTAAATTTTATGTGACAATCAGTTGAAAATATCTAAAAGCACAAAAAAATCTTTCTGTTTTAATGCTAGACCACCGTTGAAAGAAGCGCATTACAATGCAGATTCTCAAGAGACTTTCCACTCCATGTAGTAAATTTAAACTACTACTTACCCATAACTCTTGACTATTTTCCTGACGTGCACTGAGTAATAAATGATGCCCAGTGATGCATAATCTCCCCTCAACTGTTGCATTTAGATGGTCATGCAGGAATACTCCATCTAATTTGGGTGTCTTTATGAGCTCCACAAATTCCATTATTTTTAAAAATATTTATGTGATGATAAGAGAAGGATGTCAACAAAATAAAGAAATAAAATAGAAAAAATACCAACACACCGTTATCAGCAGTGTTAAAAAACACTCTGCAATTCAAAGGGGTTATAGAATTTCCTCTCCTTTGCAAAAGAGTTTAACCAAGTGTAAACAATACAATTGAATACGTTGTTCTGTATTGTAATACGTACTCGCCACCTATTTCCACCTCCTTTAAGCTATAATAGTAAACTGTGCTATAATATAGACTGGTTAATTATGAGCCTGTGTTTGATTCTTAACACTTTGATAACATATTTCTATTTTATCGCACTTTATAACCTTGCAATAAAACAGCCAATTGAAATCCCAATATACAAGTGGGTGGGTGGTTATTATTATATTATTGTATAGCAGTAGTTTACTATGCGATTGATTGGGTTAATATGTTCATATTTTATATATTTTTTTAGTAGACACCACACAGCGAATGTATTTAAATAATTTGATAAAAAGCGAAAGATACTATATGTAAATATTTTCTTTTTTCAATTGCACTTGTAGATTTATTATATTATTTCTTAATTTTTGATAACATTTTTAAAAATAATTTAATTATTATTTATAAACTTTTCTACGAAAATTGTTTATCTATTAATCTGACCACAAAAAACATCAACTTCCTTGTAAAAAAAAACTGTTTGTTTGGTCAACTTTTTGACGTTTGCTTTTACACGATATTCTCTTAAAAGCTTAAGCTTTTAATATAGGGTGGCGCAGAATGAGCATTATAAAATGAAACAATTCCTTATAACGTTTTTAATAATTCCTTTTTCTCGGTTTTTGATGGCAAAACAATACCAGTGCACAGATTCTATAAGACGAGCAAAGATTATTTTCCACTCCCAAAGTAAAAATTCTATCGTTTAAAGTTGGGTTCCCACTGGGCACTAAATTTCGAGATTTCGCTTAAAATCTCCAGATTGTCCCAAACGCAGTGTTGATTAGCAGGACGTTCATTAGATTTTCAAAAAATTTCGTCCAATGACGAGATTTCTATTTGAATGGGAAATCTCGAGATTTTTATGAGATTTGTGGCGAAATCTCATTTCTACGATATTTGAGTGCAGATGTAAACGAACTTTAAAGATGTTATGTTGCATGCAATTATTGCGTGCATTTCTTGTTTGGTGGCGAACGGGATAGAGAAGCAAGCGAGTAACAAAAAACGCACGGTTTTAGTTTTTGTTATTTCTTTTTCGCATTCATATGTATTCTTCTTTTGTTGCTTCATTCACTTTCGGTTTTAGTGCAACAAAAGTCACCGTAAAAACATACAAACTTTGGAAGCAACTTTGAAAAGGAAATTAAAAAAATTGGAAGCAATCAATTGCATCGTATAGATTTAAGGCTACAAAAAGATAATAAAATATGTTATTGTGATTTGGTTTTTTAAAATCATGTATATAGGTAAATTTATAAAAACCTTTACCATCAACTCATGACGACTGTAGACCGTTGATGCACAAGTGTAAATTTGACATTAATTCCCGTTAACGTTAACGCTTAAAATTATTGACGTCATTTTTAATATCTCACATATAAAGTGCTATCAGTTTTTAGTGAATATTCCTGTTATACCTTGCCGCATAAACACATCAACTATAGATGTGTTTTTGCGGTAAATTATAGCTATCAAGGTTGGCTTATATCATTTGCCATAATCAAATGCTGTACAGCATGCTTGTCGGCTATATGATTTTGATAGTGTATTGTCTTGTTTGATGGATTGGCAAACATGTTGAATGAAAACACATTTTTTTTAATGTTTGTCAAACTGATGCATCGCATAATGGCGTGTTTGTCAAACACATCAATCTTTCAAAGTATATAACTCTGCGGTTACACGTACAAGATTATTACCTTTAAATTTTCTCATATACTGTATGTCAAAATCTCTTGAATTAAAAGCTGTTACCTAGGCTGCACGCAATTTGAATACAATTTCGTTTCTAAAACGTCTTTATCAAGGAAAAAGGTACAAATTGTTTTACTGTGACATCGTTATATTGTGGGAGAGTATTTGTAGAACGAAATATGAAAATTTATTTACAAGAATTGTGTTCAGCTGTTAAAATTGCTTCTCAGATTGCCTTACGGATTAAATGAAAAATTGAATACCATCCAGTTTTCAATTTCAAAAAGTGTGATTGGGTTAGTTAAAAGCTAAATTCAAGAAATTGAACGTGTAACCCCCGGGTAAAGTAATATTTTTTTATGAAAATCATCCAACATGCTTGATAGTGTATGTCAAAGCAATTTTCATGTTTGTCAAGCATGTTAGACAACATGCTTGATAGTTTATGGCCGCTTTAGCGCATAACATTAGTTATATGGGTTTGTTTTTTGAATTTTACATAAATATTATATACAAATATATATAAACTTGCGGCAAAAATGCACTTTATCGGACGTTGCCCAAAAAATAAAAAATATATGACCCCCTTTGGAATAAAAAAAGAAAAATTTTTTCTATCTTTCATATTTGGGGCCGGGGCTTGTGAGGCCCCCGGGGCCCAAAAACTGGTACACGTAGTAAAATATAAGTGTGGGTACTCAAATGAAAGGAAATTTCCTCAGGATCTCAAATAGGCATTTTTTCACGAGTCATAGAATGTAGCTCCTTCTAGATCCATTAAAGACCCCCTTTGGGGTCCCGAAAACATTTACTTTGTTTAAAAAAAAAATATATAACTCTCTGGTTATAAAAAAATAGAGCTATAAATAATTTCAAACAGTGTTTATTATTTGCAATATAGAAAGAACTCGATTTATTTAAAAGGTAAATAAATCAACGATTTTATAAAGGGTAAAATCGTAACAACATTATTAAAATGTGTTTTTGTGTTTTTATTATTATACAAATTATGAATTTAGTTTAAAAACATTTTGCAGATTTTTAGGGGCCAGTAAAAACATTTTGGGGATTTTTGGGGTTGAAAAAACAATATTTGTTATAAGGCCTTAAAAATATGGCAACACAGCCATTAACTTTTACAAAACGTCGAGCACGTACAAATAATACTCAAAAACACTCGTCCGTGGCTAGCTGTACTTGTTTGACAGCTATCACTTCCGCCAACCCTGTGACTAGGGATGATAAAGTTGGTTATATATTGTACTTGACTCATTTGATTCTATTTAGAAACTTTTTTTAAGATTGTGCTTTTTTTGATTTTTTATACAAAATGTTGTTTTTAATATAAAATGCTTTGTAAATATTAAAATTTTGAATTGTGGAAAAATCAAGTAAACAATTTTTAAAAGTTGTGGGAAACCTAATCAGTAAATCAGATTCTTAATATATCTATATTCTATTAATCAAATTATGAATATCGAGTAACAAACCCAAATTCATTAATAGCATGAAACAAGATTGACTGATTTGTCTATCGAGTGCAATGGTTAAAAAAATTAAATGCGATAAATTAATTTTATCAATATTAGTTAATCGATTGAATGTTTGTTAATATATAATAAAAAATATTTTTTGGTACTATTAAGATTGACAGTACTATTTTTTATCGGGTTAGTACTGTTTTGAAAATTGTATTTTTCCCTGCGTGTGGCAATCACTTTCGTAAAAATTAGTTTTCGAAGCCAGGGATGGAAAATTGGATTTTTTTCGGTATCAAAAAAAATATTCAAGAGTACTATTTTGACCCTCAGAGTACTAAATTTTTAATATTTTTTTTAATAAAAAATGACAAAATATGAACACAAAACGTATATAAAATTTGTTGTTCCATAAAATTAACATACGTTAAAAATATATATTTTTAAAATAAACAAAAAAAAGAAACACATTCAAAAAGATATCAGGTTAATGTAATTAAACTTTAGTTACCTAAGCAAAAGAAAATTATATTTTTTTCAAAAATTAGCACATTATCACATCGGTGAGAACTTGTCTGGAATATGACTGATTTTTATATCTTTTCTAATAGATAATATCTTGGCCCACACGACTCCAGGCGGCATCCAAAAGATTTATAGCTTTTTTAATGTTATTTTTTTCATCGACTCGAGTAAATCTGATTGCGTCGCTGCTATTGATGCTAAAAGGCTATTTCTGTAGTGCAGCTTCGTAATTTTTATGGCATTCTGATCCATAGGTGGAATGAGAGGAGTGACATTTGGTGGCATAAACATTGCGAAAGTTTGCCCATCTTCCGATTTCAGTTCAGCTTCATTAGGATGGGAAGGTGCGTTGTCGATTAGAAGAAGAGCTTTTAATGGCAACTTTTTTCTTTTAAAAACGCTTTCACCTTAAAAACAAGACAAACGTATATAAAAAATGTATTCAAAAATCAAAGGAGACATTTACCTGTGGAACAAATGATTCATGAAACCAATCTTTGAATATAGTCGATGTCATCCAGGCTGACTTTTAACTTTTGTATTCGGTGGGTCACTCAAAGTTTTTAAAACAGCGTGGATTCTTTGCTTTTCCAATTACCAAAAGCTTAAGTTTGTGAGATCCAGTGGCATTTGAACCACACAAGAACGTAACACGCAGCTTTTCTGTCTTTACGCCTGGGGCTCTCTTTTCCAAACTCGATACGTATGTTTTTTCTGGCAGAAGTTTCCAGAATAAACCAGACTCATCAGCATTATAGAGCTGAGTCATTTTAGCTTTAAGTTTTTCTTTAAACGGCTCCACTAGTCGAGGCTGCGAAGATAGTTTTTCGCCTGAAATTTGAAGTAGTCGAACGCCGTACCTTTTCTTGAAGCCTTAGAGCCAGCCATCGCTAGCGTTGAAACCACCTTCGCTTTCCTTAAACTTTAAATTAAGTTGCTTTGCTTTTTCCTTCAGCATTAAAGCACTAACTGGCCAGTTTTTATTCCGCATACGAATAAACGAGCGATAAAGAGCTTTCTCCATTTTGGGCAACTCTGAAGTGCGCAGCGTTTTTCTTTTTCCAGGCCCGGATAATGTATTGTTTACACATTTTAAAATCATTTCTCTTTTCCGGTTAATTCCACAAATGGTATATTTAGCAACATTATATTTTTTTTCTAAGCAGGATCAAGTGTTACCTTTCTTCAAAAACTCGAGAATTTCTGCTTGTCGTTTTAATGTCAAGCACACAGGTTTTTTACAACTCATTTTTACGCAGCGAATATAAGGCGAAACGCGCAGTACAAAGCCAAAATTGCGACTAAAATGATTTGATGTTACATTTACAAACGAAAAGCCAAATAACTTTATATTAGGGGCTCCCAAGAAACAGAATTATGTATTTGAAATTAAAGCTAACTATGAAACGTATAAAACAATGTTCAACCTCTGAAACGTTGAAATGTCTATTTTTCACGTTATAGAGCTTTCTTGCTTTGTTCACGTTTTAGAGTAGTCAATGCACAAAAAAAATTGTTCACGTTTTGGAGTATCACGTTATCGAGCGTGCACTGTATTTACAGTGCGTTTTTAAGGGTTTACTTCCACTGAATACGTCTGACATTTTCTCTGAAAAAAGCCAAGACTATAAGGCATGATTCGCAATAAACTTAACTTGATATTTCAGCAAAAAACAGTTTGATGAAAGAAATACATTTATTTTGCATTAAACGATTTTTAAATTTTCGAATTCATCGACCCGAATAACCGATTAATCAATATTCTTAGTTTTTCGAATAATGACCTAACCGATTAACCGGCAGGGTCGAATAATTGGAAACACTACTAACAACTTAATGTAACGTTTATTGTATTTAATAAGTAAAAACGAAGCAGAATAAGAAAATACGAAAAGAAAAAATTCAACGAGTTGCCATACTATATAAAAAATAAGTGAATATCAAATTTTTATTTTGGAAAAATCTGTGAGAGTATCAAATGTGTCTCGGGAGTGTACCGTGATACTTAAATCAAACAGTTTTAAAAATAGTACAATTGTATCAATTTTTCATCCCTGTTCGAAACAATTTAAAATACAATTTTAAACCATGGATAAACAAAAAATATTGGAACATATTGTTGATATCACAAAACTGGCTATAGAAATATCAGATTTGGACAGCAGGGAAGATATTGAAATAATTTTAGGTTTGTTGGAATGCTGCAAATGTGCAAATAATATACCAAATGAAAAATTTGGCGAAAAGAGAGAGTGGGTAAAACCTTGGCGGCTAGATCGAGTGGAACGAGGCACATTTTCCTTTGTTATGAATGAGCTTAACAGTGGCACATCATCATTTTTAAATCACTTAAGCATGACACCAGAAACTTTCTATTTCATTCTTGGCAGAATTGAAAACGACATAAAGAAAGAAGATACAGTAATGAGGCAATCAATAACTCCAGCAGAAAAGTTGGCTGCCACACTTCGTTATATTGCCACTGGAGAATCCTATAAGAGCATAAGCTATCAAACGAGATTATCGAATTCATTTCTTTGCGCTGCAATTCCAAAAGTATGTAAGGCTATTTGGAATCATTTTAAAGATGAATTTTTGAAGGTTTGTATCTTTTTTTCTCTTGAGATGAAAAAGTACCTCTGTATGATCCCAAGCTGAAAACAACTTAAGCAAAATCCCTTTAAATGGCTTCTATGAATTTGTAGCTTTCCGAAGTATTTGTCCAGCAGTATTTCCTTGTTTTTAATTTTTTTATTTTTAAGCTGGCTTATTTCAAATCCCTCGTAAGCAGCCAGCCAATTGTAGCTTCTTTCTTTGTTGATGTCTGCTATAAAGCAAATTTTTCCCGTTATCTAGTTGCTCTTCCAGTTTGTTCGCTTTTTTCTAAAAGATAATAAAATAAATTATTAAAAATTGTCATGCGTCGGTAAATTTTACACAGCCAAGTATTAAAAAATTCGACCACAACGAATACGAAGCCTTTATAAATTGTCTAATAAAGTTTTATTCTGAAATTTATTTTTTTATTTATTTATAAATATTTATCTCAATATTTTTTAATTAAAATTCACCAAAATATTCTTAATGAGCCTTCAGATACCGGAATAATTTTAAAGCACACAATTTTTGTTTTGTTCGTAATACACTATTTGATCCAGGCGAATTTACTACAGGTAGTGTTACATCTTAGCTACTTTTTTACATAATTGAAGGCAGAAATGTTAAAAGTTGTTTATAGTGAAGTTTTTATTTTTAATACTTATATGTATGAAAATGTATTTTTAGTCTGGTTCGAGATCATAGAAAAAAATTGTTTTTCTTATTTTTATTTAGTAATAATGGAGAAAAAATTTGTTTATCTTTTTGTTTGTGTTTGTTTAAAAGTGCATGCATATATACAGACCTTGATAAAGATAAATCTTTATTGAATTAATTCCAAAAAAATAATTCTTTTTGTAAATTAGCTAGTTGATTCAATATTTTATAAATCAATTCATTAAATCAGATTTAAAATTATAATTGATTATCCAATTTCATTTGATTCTTTCTTTTTCGATTCAATTGAATCAAATCATTCCATACATAATTCTTTTTTAATTCGCAAATTAAAAAAGGATTGATTTGATTTGCAAATTAAAACAAAACAATAAACATTTAAATTTACCTGCAAATCCCGCTAAGTTTTGCCATTTCGTAAAATGATAATTTTTTAAAATGAGCGGTATCTCGAGAAAGGGCAACAACGGCCAAACGGTATCTATTTTTAAAAAACAACTACAGTTTGACCATTTTTATACGAACGAAATGGAACGGAAACGAAATTGTGTTAATTTATATTATTATGTAAATTGTTACTAATGGAGAAATGGAACAAATATTAGGCGTTCCAAAACTAGATTGTGGAAAAAGTAAAAACATTGCCGCGGCTGTTCAACAACTTCTGGTAGAATGTAAGATTTCGGATCGAGTTCAAGAAATGTCTTTCAACACGACATCGTCAAACACTGGTGAACTCGGAGGAGCTGCAATTTTACTTGAACAGTTATTAGACAGAGATTTGATGTATCTACCGTGTCGACATCACATATACGAATTGGTGCTAAAAGCAGTCTTCGAAGAAAAAATTGGAAACACTTCTGCGCCAGATGTTGGCCTGTTTCGGCATTTCCAGCTAAATTGGGAAAATGTCAATCAAAAGGCATTTGAAACTGGAGTTAGCGATGAAATCATTGCTTCGAAATTAATAACTGCACCAGATGACATCATTACTTATTGCATGGCCCAACTACAGAAAAGACAACGTCGCAACGACTACAAGGAACTATTGGAATTGGTTGTTTTATTCCTTGGCGGTGATTTGGGCGAATATAAGTTTAAACAACTCATACCCATTCACCACGCTCGATGGATGTCCAAGGCAACCTACTCGTTGAAAATATTTATGTTCAGAGACCAATTTAAACTGCCAAAGTCGCAATTGGATGGAATTCGAGATGTCTGTGTATTTCTTGTTCATCTTCCCCTTTTTGGAAAGTATCAAAAATGCTTAGGAAGAAATCGAAAGTAATTCCAATTCTAAAACACAATAACGTGGTATGTTGCACCCTGCAAGAAAAGTGTGGAATCCTGGCTCTATGCTTTAAATCGAACCACTGTATTTCGACACACCTAAGCGATACAACCACAGTTTCTGAAGTAAATAATACTGTTAATGAGATTCTTTCTGCAAATCCAAGTCCACAAGATTCTTACCTTATAAATCAAAGAACAACAGCCGACATTATAAAAAAAATAAAAAAAAAAAAACAAAAAATCTCCTGGAGGGAGAAATGCTTAAAAAATCTTCCAAACAAAGGAATACTTTTTCTTACAACAATATTCAACTCATGTTTAAAGCTGTGCTATTTCCCCGACTCATGGAAAATATCCAAGACCATACCAATACAAAAACCAAACAAGCCTGCAGATACTCCAGTGTCTTATAGGCCAATACGTCTACTCTCTTCTACAAGTAAAATACTTGAAAAAATAATTAAAGAAAAATTAAACTGTTTTATTAGTAAAAAAAATAGTCACCCTGTGGCTGTTTTAAAAAATTCCACAAAAACCTTCGGAGACCTACCGAATCTTTGCTTTTGTTGAGCTTTGCAAACATTTTTTAGGGTATTAATAGAGTATTATTATACTAATAGAGTATTAATATCTGCCAGGTCCGGAAAACATCCCGGGATCTTCCGGGAACGAAGAACGAAATTTGTTTTATCGGAGTGTGTTAATTAATATTATCATGTGAATTGATAAAAAAAATAGTTTATAAAAATTCCATGAAACTCTTCGGGTTTAGAATTAAATTAATTGTGATAAAAAAAATATATTTTAATTTGCAAATCAAATCATATTTGAGAATCAAAATAATTATTTTTTTGATTCGCGAATCAAATCAAAATTGATTTGATTTTTTGATTTAAAATTTAATTATTCGCATTGAGTTATTTCGTTGGATTTATAAAAATAATTATTTAAATTAACTTGATTTTCTAATAAGATAAAGATTGAAGCATGTTAGTAGATATTTCAATCAGAAAAATCAATTCGCGCATTATTTCGTCAAAATTTAAATCAGATTAGAAAATTGGGTTAAGGAATTATGTTTTTAAAGGTCTGCAATTGTGTTGATATAATTAAGTCATTGTTCTAACATTTTTTCTGAGTACATTTATAGCGGTTAAGCCTATATGACACTTGCTAGTTTCAGTATTAATAATCCAAATTAGAAAAGAGGCAAACCGATTTATGTGAAAAATAATGAGTATGAAGAGTTCAACCACATAGATTAAATAGCAATCTGTCAAATCGAGGTCGGTAAGGCAGTGCTCTTAATATGATTTGCATTGGTAGCAGAATTTAATAAGTCTTTGAGTAATTTGTCTGCTGACTTTAAACGTGTGCAGACAGAAATTAACAGCAAATTTGAATCAGCAATAAATGAGATTCGTACGGAGCTGTCTTCAAGCATTAAAACCCTAAAGGATGAAGTTTTGTCTTGCAGAAATTTGGTGGTTAATTGTGACAACATTATTAAAAATAAATTTTTTGAGCTAGAATTAGCAAACAATGCTCTTCAACATAAGTTTAACCGTTCTGATGTAATAATTTCTGGTAAACCGAAGGGGCTTGATGATCCTGTAAAGTTTGTTTTGGATTTGTGTCGCTACTTTAAACTCAGCATTAATATAAATAGTGTTATGCAAGTTATTTATATCAGAAGGGGCACTTCTGTTCTAGTGAAATTTAATAATATTTTACTTCGTGATAAACTGATGAAATCTTACTTTAAAGAAAAAAATCTAATATTGTTAAATTTTTATAATGGTAAAGCTGGTGAAGACATAAGGAATCGTGTATATCTGAATGATAATCTTATTCCAATGGCTGTTAAACTTTTCAAGTTTTGTCGATCTTTGGTTGAAAATAAAAAAATTCACAGCTTTAAAATGGTAAATAGGGCTATACCTAAATGTAAAAAGGATAACGACAAACTTCTAAATTTTCAACAATGTCTGGACCTTTTTGGTGAACCTGCCTGAGATGAGTATTCCTTTAGTACTAACTGCTTACTTTTTGTAATATTTTCATTATTTTTTGTATATTGATATTGATATTGTTTTTTTTTTTTTTTGATTCTCTAATATTAAAATTAATTTTTCTTTTTTATGACATCATTCATTAGTTTTTATGATTTAAAGTTTTCAGTTTATTATTTCAAGATATAATGAACTTTTAAATAGTATGCACTTTTTGGAACTTGTGAAAGGTGTCATAAATTGATTAATTAAGGTTATTTTTTTTTCTTGCTCACTTTAAATTAAATAATCTAAACTTTAAAATTTAATATCCAATTATCAGTATTTCATTATCTTGATTTATTTTTTATATTTTTCAAAATTTTTCATTGTTTTTTTTATATTTTTTTAGTTAATTATGTTTTTACATTTGTTAAATATATGGTTATCTCTAATAACTGATTCTCTTTTTAACTTTGATGTACCATAATGATAATTTGGGTCCCATAGCTAGAGATAATTCCATTCTTAGATCGTGTTTTTTAGGAAATCATAATAATATTAAATTTGGACATATTAATGCCCAAAGTATAAAACCTTCAATAGGATCCACTAAGTTAGAGAAATTTAAACACCTAATTTATAATTCTGGTATTGATATTGTAGGTGTTTCTGAAACCTGGTTGGTGAAGGAGACTTTATCTCAGGCTGTTGCTATTTCCGGATATAAAATTGTTAGGAATGATCGTAAGTCAATGAAGTTGGTGTTGGTAATGAGCGTGTGTTAAGGAGATGTGGCGGCGTCTGTTTATACATTTCCAAATTGTTAAAATATAAAATCATATATAAATGTGAAGAGTCTGGAACATGTGAATCTTTATTTGTGGAGATAATGGGAAATATGCCTATTTAAGTTGGTGTCGTTTATTTGCCTGGTGGTTGTTTTGGTACTTTCGAACACTTGCATAGCCATTTGTTTGAGGAATACTCGAATATTATTGTTATGGGAGATTTCAATTGTAATTTATTTGATCGCACATTGTCTAACAATTTCCGTCTCATGTGTCTTAGGATTGGATTGAGTATTGTTCATAATTGTATGCCTACTCACTTAAACTTGCGTTTTGGTACAACTTCACTTATTGATTTATTTCTGGTAAGCAACACTTCTTTGGTTGATACTACTGGTCAATTCTTTCGTCCTTTCTTTAACTCATATCATAGCTTTATTTATCTTTCTTATAACATGAGAACTAGTCTAGTCGATGGGGTTGTTGAATTTAAGGATTATAACAGAATTGATTATGATGAATTTGTCACACTTGTTTGCCAGTTTAACATTTCTGTTATTTTTAACACAAGTGATGTTGATGTTCAATTAGAATTTTTTCAGATGTTACTTAATGATCTTCATGATAAAGTTCCTATTTCTAGAATAAATTGCAATCGTAGACGTTTAGATTTTATGAAATTAAGAAATGTAGTACATGCAAGATCCTTGAGGGACTTGGCATTTCAAGCTTATCGTGAGAGTGATACTGACTTAAATTGGAAAATTTATTGTAAATATAGGAATAAAGCTAAGGCTTCTATTAGGAAGGAAAGGAGGAAATTTGGTATACGCTTGTTCAGTACTTCTGATAGCAAAACAATTTAGAGGAAGCTGAAAAATCTAGGTTGCGCTGGTGAAGAGGATAACCCATTAAATATAATTGATGTTGAATCATTAAATGATAAATTTTTGAATACTTTTACTCCAAGTAGGATACATGATTTCGATTTTAAGGGTTTTGATGACACAATTGAATCATTTTCCTTTCGTAGTGTTACTGAGGATGAATTGGTTCTCGCGATAACTCAGATTAAATCAAATGCATCTGGACATGATATGATTCCCATTAAATTTATTAAACTAAGTTACCCACTTGTATCGAATATATTATTGCACATTGTTAATTCTATGTTTACTACTTCAGTTTTTCCTAAAGAATGAAAATTAGCTAGGATTGCACCTATTCCTAAAAGTGGAAGTTGTGATATTGAAAATTTAAATTTAAATTTAATTTTTTATCTAAAATTTAATTTTTTATCTAAAATTGTTGAAAATTTAATAAAAGTACAAATTTTATGCCACACTAATGAGTCTAATTTGTTGCATCCTCATCAATTTGCTTTTCGAAAAAATTATAACACCACAACATTGTTGCTTTCTTTGACTGATTCTGTTAGAATGCACCTTAATCAACGTAAGTTTTGTGTAATGGTTTCATTGGACCTGAGTAAGACGTTTGATCGTATTGATCATTATCTTTTGCTTTGTAAGTTAAGGGATGAGTTTAAATTGTCTGTTACCGCTTGCAGGCTTATTTTTTCGTACCTTAATAATCGTTATCAATATACCTTGTTGAACAGCTTTGCTTCTAGTATTGCTGCTGTTACTTCTGGGGTACCCCAAGGCTCTGTTCTGGGCCTCCTACTTTTTATTATATTTTTTAATGAATGCATTGAAATTATGTGTAATAACTTTTGTAAGTCTTTTGTGAAAATGGTGAAAATTCCTTTAATTTATTTGAAGCATCAATGAATGATCATTTACGAACTATTTCGAATTGGATGTTAACTAATAATCTTTCGATTAATCCAACTAAAACTAAAGCCATCAGATTTGTTCTGAATAACCATGAAATTCAAAATCTTAATATTTATATTGCAGGTGAATCTATTCAGTTTGTTGGTAATTTAAAATGCCTTGGCATTTATTTAGATCAACATCTTTCATTTGAACGTCATGTTAATCACATTTCTAGTAGGGTGTTCTTCATATTGAGAAGGCTGTATTCCCTTAGCTTTTATATGCCAATGCATGTTAGACTTCGTGTAGCTTTTGCACTTCTTATGTCTAATATAAATTATTGTTTAGAGGTTTTTGCAGGTTCATCACGTGGTAATCTTGAGAAACTCGAAAGGATATTTAATAGACTTTTGAGGTTTGCTTAAATCCTTAGACTTCGTGATCATATTTCTAACTTTGCAATTGACTTTTTAGGTTGTACCTTTGATAATTATGTTGTTTAACGTACATTGCTTTGTTTTTTCAAAGCTTTAAAGTATGGCGTACCAATAGATTTATGTAATAGTTTTAACTTTCTTAATTCTAGTCGAAATTTACAGATTCACGAACCTCTTGTTCGTTATGAAATTTTTGCACGTTCTTTCTTAATTAGAATTGCTAGAAAATGGAATTATTTGCCATTGGAGCTTATATGCTTTTCAACTACTCTTATTATTTATATAAAAAAAAATATTGTCGTATCTTAATCTCTAGCTGGGACAATTTTTAATTTTTTTTTCTGATTTTTTCGTTTTTTAAAGAGATGATGTTGTAGGGAACCATATATTTTTATTTTTATATTTTTATTTTTTTATATACGTTATATCAAACATTGTATTTAGTAATAGTATGAAATACATGTAAATGTCATAGTTATTTGCTTAAAAATGCATTTACTTTCTTATACTTTATTTTGAATTAAATAAATAAAATAAATAAATAAAAACAAAAAAACTAGAAACTAGCAAGTGTCACATAGGCTTTACTTGACTTTTTGTTCATTCCAAGCTTATCAAATATATACACCTGTTACTTTTTATTTTAAATACAAAAAGAATTGATTTGCATTGGTGGCAAAAACAAAAAAACTAGAATCTAGAAACTAGCAAGTGTCATAATGCTTTACTTGACTTTTTGTTCATTCCAAGCAAATCAAATATATACACCTGTTAGTTTTTATTTTAAACAGGAAAAGAATTGAATTCGACATCACATAATTAAGACATTCAAGTTTAAGTAGGTAACTAAAGCCCGTATGACACTACATTTATTTTGTATTGGATTGGTATTGAAAGCAATGTATATTAAATGGGAGCGCTGCGTTACCGACATCCGTTTGACAGATACTAATTTGTTCTCTAGAATTGAACTCCTAACACTCATTATTTTCCCATAAGAAAATTTATCAGTTTTTGTCGATACGTGTCATACGGGCTTAGCTCGAAAAAATAAATATTTGATTACAAATTTACTATTAAAGAACTTCAGCACACCTTCTAAGGCGTTTATAGTGATCTTTTTAAATAACGGACAACAATAGAATTAGAACTCATTTAGAAAAGCTTCAATAATTTTGGTTCGGCTAATGTGGTGAAATCACTTTCATTGTTGCGTGGAAAAATAGTCAATGCAAATAAACATTAAAAATTACTCTTTATTTACATCTGCGCAAATGAGGTCTAGCCAGTGATGGTAGTGATGATCTTGAATATTGTTCAAATATAAAAGATTTGTTTTTTTTACCTTAATTACTGACATAAAGCGGATAATTGGAGGTTGTTTTTAGACGGATCGGATGGTTTTTTTTTAAATTTACAATCAGTGTTATAGCTTACACTACAAAAATTAAAGAGTCATATGCTAATGCAAAAAATACCCTATTTAATAAATTACAGAAATTGTCAGTTGCAAATTTTTGCAGATTTAAAAGTTCTGACAATATTGTTTGGAAAGCAAGTGGACATACTAAGTTCCCTTGCTAACTCTGCTAGTGGCATAGTCGTAGTAATGACCAATACAGGAGAAAGAATTGTCCTGCAAGGACATCTTTCAAAATAGGCCAGAAAAACGTTCAGAATATTCCTCTTGTACAAAAGATAAAATCATTTTACCGCCACTGCAGGGAGAACGATTTCACCAACAAATTTTACAAAAGGAAAAGCGTTTCGATGCAAAGAGCCCAAACCATTAAAAACATAATTCCTTAAATCAATTTTCAAATCTGATTTAAATTTTAACCAATTAATTTTTCTGTATGAATTATTTACTACAATAACTCAATCTTTATCGTATTAGAAAAATCAAGTTGATTTAAATAATTCTTTTTATACATCAAACGAAATAATTGAATTTGAATGATTTGATTTAGGAATAAAAAAATAATTATTTTGATTCTCGAATATGATTCGATTCACGACTTAATTTTTTTTTTTAAATCACGATTAATGTAATTTTAAACCCGAAGGGTTTCATGGAATTTTTATAAAACAGCCTCCTCGGGATGTCTTTCGGACCTGGCCCATTGTTAATATCGCAGTATATTAATACTCTACTAGAGCAAATATTTTGTTTATTTTGCCCTATCTCGCTTATTTCGAGATACCGACCATTTTAAAAAATGTTTTTTTTATATATAATATAAATTAACACACTCCCATAATACAAATTTCGTTTCCCGTTCCATTTCGTTTGTATAAAAATGGATCACCCTGTGGCTGTTTTACAAAAATAGATACCTGGGGATGTCTTGTGGACCTGACATATTTTCATTATCGCAGTATATTAACACGCTATTAGAGCAGAAATTTTGTCTGTTTTACCTTATCGCATTTAGTTTTCGAGATACCGGTCTTTTTAAAAAATTACCATTTTACAAAATGGCGAATATCCAGAAAACTAACCGAGATTTGCAAGTTAATTTAAATGTTCTTTTTTTATTTTGTTTTAGTTCGCAAATCAAATAATTTTTTTTTTTAGTTTTGCGAATCAAAGAAGATTCAAATGAAATAGATTAATCAACTATGATTTTAAATCTGATTTAATAAATTGATTTATAAAATATTGAATCAAATCGCTGATTACAAAAGAAATTATTTTTTCGCGAATTAATTTAATAAAGATTTATCTTTTTCAAGGTCCGCTATACCTTTAGACAAAATTAAGAAATTTTTATGAATTCCACCCTAATTCTTATATTTATTATTACAGTTTCCGACAACAAACACTGAATGGAAAGCTATTGCAGATAATTTTGCAATCAAATGGCAATTTCCGCATTGCTTGGGCGCATTGGATGGCAAGCACATCGTGTTTCAATCTCTTCGAAAGGATGGATCAGATTTCCATAACTACAAAGGTACTAATAGCATTGTGTTGTTGGCACTAGTTGATGCAGATTGCCGCTTTATTTATGTACACGTTGAATGCAATAGCGGCACCCATGATGCAGAGGTTTTTTTACAAAGTGATCTAAAAAAAGTTATCGATAATGCCGAAAAATACTTTCCAGCTGATGAAGTAATTGGAAATGGACGAAAACTGCCATATGTAATAATTGGCTATGATGTTTTCCCGCTTCAAAAGCATATTATGAAGCCATACTCACACAACACGAATAAAATAAAAAGAAAAATATTTAACCTTCGCCTTTCACGCGCAAGACATGTTGTTGAACATGCTTTTGGAATTCTGGCAAAACGATTTAAAATTATCCGTAATGAAATGAATTTATCTGCTGAAAATGTGAAGTCGGTAACTAAAGCTTGTTGCGTTTTGCACAATTTATTGAGCCATAAAAATGAAGATTATTTAAATATGCCATCGGCAACTGAAACTTCACCATTGCCTTCAATTAGTGCTAAAGGAAACCAATTACCAAATAGTGCAACACAGTCTATTCGAGAAGGGTTCGAAGAATATTTTAACAAAGAAGGAAAACTACCTTAGCTAGATAAGGTGTTGTGGAATTATAACAAATTGAATTTTAAACTCTTTTGCTAAAAAGCCAATAAAAATATGTATGTAAATTTGTATTTGTAATTAGTAAAACTTTGTGTTGCCAATTGGCCAATCGGTAACACTAATTCGTTAAGAAGTTTTTCTTTAAACTTTAACTTCAACCTCCAATAATTCAAAAAGTTCCTAACTTGAACCACAAAAATGAACATAATCCTGCCTAAACAGTTTAGCAAATAAACATCTTCCAGTAGAAACTTTTACAAATTTGTACGAGTTACTAAACAAACTTATTTTACAAATACTGTATTTTAAGTCAAGAACTATTTTTAGTGTGTAGAAAATAACCAAGGAAACCGCAAGAATGCAATATCATGTTTTTTCCTGTGCGTCGTATGAACCCATGGATAAACTATTTATCCGATTCAGAACAATTTAAGAATTCTGGCATCGATTTGTTAGAGCATACATATTTTATCCTTAAGAGCATATTTTTGCATGTTACAAGATATAGAGCGTATTTTGAGGTAAAAGCATATTTTTGGGGCATATTTCTACATTTTTAGAGCATATTTGTGTCCTTTAGAGCATATTTTGACTTCTTTTATGCATACTTTTTTATTTTAATATACAGTAAACTAATATTTGTCCCCCTCCAAAATCGCCATTTGTTGAGCAATATGAGTTAGTAACAGAAACAATCAAAAATATTAACAAGGTACCAAAATGCTATACCAAAAAATATATTAAGAACAAACTTGAACAGATTGTAACAAAAAACGATGGTCTACAAGTAATAAAAAGAACAAGCAAACAGCTGACTAGGTCTTCAATAAAATCAGTTTTGGCGCATGATGTTAAAGAAGTACTAGCTTTTAAATTCGCCCCTATTACATCAGTTGATGTTGAAAGAACTTTTTCAATGTACAAAAATATGCTTAGATTTAACAGATGTTTTTTATTTGAAAATTTAAGTAAAAATTTTTTATTTTATTGCAACTACGTCCTTTATGGAAAATTGTATTTTTTTTAAACCAGCCAAAAATTTAAAGCTGGCATGATGTAATTTTTAAACATTTCCTGTTCCTTTATACTACTTGTTTTAATCAAAAAGAAGAAACCATTAAAAAAAAAGATTTATAAAAAAATAAAGACGTGAAAATCAGAAAATAAGAAAAAAAATATTTATATTTCTTTTACTAAATGTAGAATTGACTAAAACATGGAAAAATTAACAGTTTTTCGTAATACCTTTTAAAAATTTAGTTCCTATTGTTTTGCACTCATTTGTTTTTTCGTTTAAGTTGTTATGTTTATCTTATTTTTTTAATACGCAAATTTTTTGTGCACTCACAATATTATTTCTTTAAAAACAATCTAAAATACACATTAAATTAATCGAAAATGTAATCAAAAAGAGGACTACTGATTTTTCATTATTTTCAGCCCATTTTGTTGTTTATTTTTTAATAACTATTTAATAACAGATGCAGTAAAAACAATCAAAAGTGGTTTAAAATAACCATCAATATTTAACTGACAAAACGGTAGAAAAAACGATTTTTGTGGTTTGTTTTTCAAATTGAAAGTTGTTTTTATTTGTATTAAATTACAAAACACAACACACACGTGTATGTATATTTGAATAATTTCTTGTAATTTTTATTGAAATAAATAAGTATTTAAACAAACTCCTTTCACAAAAAAAAAGGAATTATTTGAATTTCTCTTTTTAGAAACAGAAAACAAAAATTTTACCGAATGTCTGTATTTTTTATAGTTTGGTTTTTGAATGACTAATTCAAATAGTTAAAAAATACATTTCTATAAATTTCAATTGATTCTTCATTTAAAAACAAACTCTACGTATTACTTTTTAAATATACTAGTCAGTAACAGAAAATATATTGTAAGTGTGTATATTAAATTGAATTGTTTTGATATTTTAATAAAAAATATTTTTTTGTTTAAAAAAATATACACAATTTTTTTATTTTTAGAGCATATTTTTTAAATTTTAAGGGCATATTTCTATATTTACTAAAAATGCATTATGCATATGATGAACGCATATCGTCGCGTTTCTTTTTAGCCCACACCACGTAGGCACCAACAATTAATTTTTCAGAAAACGAAAAGAACTTAACTTTTTTTAAATGGGCTTAAAACAACATTTTTTTTACAAAACAAAGCCATGTGCGACTTTGTCATTTTTTGAAAAAATTTGTTACTTACTGTATCTAAATTTGTCGCTTACGTGTTTTTGGCGCAAACAGTAATTTGCAAATTTTGTTGCTTATATATTTTATTCTTATATTTTTCAAAAAAAAGGTTTATCCTCTTACAAAAAGTAGCGAAAGCTGTATCTAATAAAATGAAAATGCGACTTTAAAGAGTGTCAGAGACCAATGTGTTTCCTTTCTATATAAAACTAATAAATATAAAGTTTGGGGGCAATCGGATAAAGGTAAGTCCAGGCTAAATCTATTAAAAATTTCAGGAGTGTTTATATAGGAAAATATGACTTTTTTCAGTTTTTGGGAAAATATCGTTCTATATTTTAATTTTTTCAACTACTTGTATTATGAATCGGTAGAAAATAAATCAAATTATCTTTTCAAAAAGCTACATCATTTTAAAATCGGTTAAGAACTCGCTAAGAAATAGCAAATGCCCCAGACAAATTTTATGTCAAACAACACTTTCAGAAATTGATTAAAGTCAATGGTTTTTTGCTTTCTATTCTTATAAATACTCAGATATGAAATATTAGGTCTGTACGAGGTAATTTCGGGTAAAGTCTGGTAAAATGAGAGTAAGCAAAAAATTCTCTCACAAAACCATAAAAATTACCAAAAACTGCGAACGCACAAAACCACATTTCATACCCAAAAATAAAGTCAAATTTATTCATATTTAAAAACAGCTTAAATAATAAATATATTTGAAATGGCAAATATCTATTTACATTTTTAAATGTATTTTTCATTACTAAGAAGGAAAAGTTCTTTATAGTAAACTTTTAATTAACTTTAATTTTTTTTCAAAAATGCAAAACAGTTTATTTATTAGCAACAGCTGATGATTTGACAATTTTACCATTTTACCCAAACAAAAGGTCTGTTCGACGTACGTTACCGCGGGCACCCGCGGAAACCCAATCTTACCAGAAAGCGTTTCTTGTAACAAAAATTGGGTAAATGAGAGCGTTTATGAGAGAGTAATTGTGTTTCTCTTTTTACCAGAACTTACCTGCATTTCTAGTGTTTAATTGACTCTGATTAAAACTAAGTTTAACCGATCGATGTCCAATATTATTGATAGATTTGAGCACGTAAAATAAAACTTGTTTTTCGTACAAACCATGTGAAGGCAGAACAGTTTTACAATAATCTTTAAAAAGTGATACCGTATTGTGTCGAAGGGGTAGGTTAAACACACATTTTAGAGCTTTGTCCAGAATATATAATTATAACGCCACTTTTCTTTTTAATATAACTCTTTCAATATATATTGATTCTCTTCAGATGAATTACTCTTCTTTAACGACAAAATACCCTTATACGTTTTCCATTGGGTTAGGATCTGGGGAACACGCAGGACATTCCAAAACAGAAGTATTTTTGGAAGAAAACCAAACTATTATGGATAGCCGCGTTATCCTGTTGAAAAATGAAGCTTTTGCTTTGATTTTTTTCTAAAAATTAAACTAAACTCATTTCCAACGTTCTGATTTAGTCAGCACTATTCATTATGCATAAAACAAATTGAATTTCTAATGTACCATCGGCACAAAATGCTCCCCACACCATCAATGATGCTTCTCCAAAATTTCTCTTTGTAAAAGTTAGGGGTTCCTTTCTTTTGTCTCTCCAGTAGCCTCGGTTGCCGTCTGGACCATCTAAATTCCTTTTTTTCGTCGGAGCATATTACCTAGTGTGAAATGTTTGATGTTTGTACCCATTTTAAGTTTCATTTCAATTCTGTTTTTTTATAACTATACGACTTACCTGTTTCCAATCCGTACCCATGTTGTCATGTGCAAACTGCATTCTAGCAGCGATGTGACCTGAGCTATGGCCATTTTAGAACGAACTTTATTTTTATCTCCATTTAAAGCCCTCCATACAGTGGTTTTTGGCGCAATGACTCCAGATTGTGGTCGAATTTTTGCAATACTAGATGAGGAGTTGCTTGCTAGTCGGGTAATATGAGCTATTTCGCGCTGCGACAGAATTTTTTTGCCCTGCACGTTTTGATTTTCCATAATTTGTGGGATTCTTTAAACAAATTTTAACTACCCTTAGACTGCGACCCAATCTTCGAGCAATTTCTCGAAAACTCACATTTTCGGCTTTGAAAGCCAAAATTTGACCTTTTTTAAGGTCGGACAGTATTTTTCCATATGGTGACAGATAAAGAAATATTTTTAAATCGATAAAATTTCACCGAAGTCTTATCACTTATTGATCTCATTTTCCTATTTTTTGCAAAATGACGTTATAATTATGAAACACGAACAATCAGTAAATTACAAAAAAATACAACAACTACAACTTTAAATACAAAACAGTTATCAATCAAGAGCATATTTAAAGAAGAGTAATTCATCCAAAGAGACCTAAGGGAATCAATTAATATTGAAAGAGTTATATTTAAATGAAAGTGACGTTATAATTATGTAATGGACCTTATTTTAGTACAATTTCATAGTAGCGACCGTTAAGTAAAAGATTTCCTCTTGTTTTTCCACCAGTCGCTTAGAATTGAATAATATTTATACCCTTCACCACAGGTGGAAGGGTATATATAAGTTTGTCATTCCGTTTGTAATTTCTAAAATATTGATCAGGGGCAAAACACAATCGGCAATTTACACGTACATTACACGAATGTCGACAAATCTCACAGCTTAGTACGCTAAGAGACATGTAAAATGTTTTCGCAATGTACGGATCATTAAACTCTTTTGACCAGCGTTTTATATAACCAAGTGTACCCCTAGCCTTGTTTATTGCACTTGTAGTGTGTGCAATAAAATTTAGCTTAGGGTCAAGCAAAATACCTAGATCTAGGAAACTGTCAACCAAAGGATTTTAGCAATTGAAGAAAAAATAAAAGCAAAACAATTGATTTTTTATGTTATAAAAGATCACCTCAGAAGAAACCTTTTAGCTCTGTTATGATTATAAAGCTTGAGGATATTTTTAAGCAGTTTATAGACTTTTAAGTTCAATGGAATTAGTCAAATCCGGATTAAATCACTGAGCGATACAAAGACACTCCCGCACTATTACACTGTGACTACTTAGAAAGTCTATATCTACTTAAATTTGTATGGAATATTTATATAAAATTCGAAAAAAGAACTATTATCAAAAATGGATTAAAAACTTAATATTTCAAAAAACGCCCTGGAAATAATAACAGGGACGATAATTTTTTTTAAATATTAATTAATATCATATCCTCATATTAATTTAATATTTAATAGAAGCTCGATTCAGTTTAACAACCACTTGACATCTACAAGATTTGCACAAACCTGTGGTGCTATATAATATCAAGCCTCTTGAATTTTGCTCCACATTTCATGTTTATTTTTTGTTTTATGAATTCAAATTTTGTTTTTTAGGGCTCCCCAGACGTGCTTAATCGGATTTAAATCCGGTGATTGAGAGGGCCACTCTATTATTGGGATTTGATAATGCCGAAACCATGATTTTGCGATTTCGGAGGAGTGCTTGGGATCGTTATCCTGCATAAATTTCTCCTCAGCAAATGGAAGCATATGATTTTTGAGAATATTCAAATAATCTACAGCGGTCATTTTACACTAAACCCAGAAAATTGGACCAACCCCAGAAGTTGAAAAGCATTTCGAAACCATCGGTGATCCTCCACCATGCTTAACTATCTTTTTTGTGTATTTTGGGTCATATTCTTTGTTTGCCGGTCGTTGTACAAATGATTTTCCATGCTTGGCATATACTTACCTTTTTTTGTATATGTTGTTTGCTCAAAAATGGTACTTTTCTTGGACTAAGACCCCTTAGCCTTACTTCTTGTAGTCGGTTTTTGATAATACGACTCGACACCGGAGCACATAGTTGAGTTTTAAGTTCGTCTGATGACTCAAAAGGGTTCTTTTTTAAATAACGAACCAACAATTGATCAAAATGCGCTGAGGTTTCAGCATTTTCTTTTAAGTTGAGAATAAGTTTTCTTTCTTCTTAAAAAGGTGTTATTAAGCATGACGATTATGTTCCTATTATTTTTTCCAACACTGTATTGAAAACCCGAAACAACACACAATAAGACTAACATTAACGAAATTTAACAATTCTATATTTATCATCTGCATTAATTTAATGAAAATATTCAATGGACGAATTCCAGCGAAATTTCATTGACTTAATGTAAATATTTATTAATATTATGCAGATAATACTCTCAGTGTTCAACAACACATAATTTTCTGTGAAAACGTAACTTTTTATTAAAACCGATATTGATGTTTCGATACGAATAAATTATCGTTACCGAATCCAATAAACCGAAACAAATAAAAATCAATACCAATACCAACCTTGATTAATTTCTTGGTCAATACTGCTAAATCTTTCGGAGAACTGTAGCTTTTTCCCTCAACAGGATTTGAGAAGTAAAAAAAAATTAGGAATGTATCACGAAATTTCGATATATTTTAGTTTGCTTTCTTTTTGTTTTAACAGCTATAGTTTGGAATTTTTTAAAAATTGTTTTTTTTTTCTGTAAGAAAAATTTCAGAATTTGTACGTCATAACTTTAGTATTAGAAACCTAGACATTTATTTAAGTGCTTTTTTATTTTTGATATGAAACACTAACCTTTACACATAGTTCCAAGTTAAAAAGCACTGTTATGTGCTAATAAAACCTCCCATAGACTTTATTTTGTAAAGAATAAATTTTAATAAAAAAATATTCCAAAAAAACTTAACCAAACGCGGAAAAAAGTTTTAAAAAGAAATAAAAAAATATTTACGAGAGCCACACTCAAATAGACAAAGGACAGCCCTTGCCCACCATTGACATATACAATAATATTAGTGTTTGTTTTTATAATAATTCATTTTATTACATTGTATATAAGAAATTAAAACAAAAAACTTATTTAATAGAAATTAATGCAATAAATTGGAGTTAAAAATTTAGAATTTTTTTGTTTAGAATTATATCATCATTTAAGGTGTAGCATTTAAAATAAAAATACTACAATTGTTGTTTTCAAAGTTTTTTTTTTGTATGTTATTCCATTTTTGAACTTATGAATTTTTTTTAACATAAAAAAATTGTTCATTATTATAAATATATTCAGTTTTGTATACATATACAATATATGTAGTTATGTACTAAAATTATTTGTATTATTTTTGTTTAAATTTTTTATTAGTAGTTTTAAATATGTATAGAATTCATGGTATATAAAATAAATAGTTTATATTCTTATATATTTATTTGTTAAAAATTTTTAAAACAAAAAAATAATAATAATTTACAATTAATAACTAAAATTTTATAATGATAAAGTAGTATGTAGTAAAAGTAGTACAAAATGTATTAAATACGAATCATGTACAACATGTACATTTTCTATAACCTTAACAATATAAGATACATTCATATATACCTTTGATTAGACAACGTTTCTAATTGAAATTAAAAAAAAAATCAACTGTGAAATTGAATCTTGACAAAATAAAAAAGTAATAGGAAAGTTTTAGTGCTATTTTAAAAATCATATAATTGCTATACGTGTTACTACGGAATTTCATACAAAATTTGGCATTTAGAACGTTAGCTGGTAAATTTTACAAGCGCAAAGCCTTGCGTTATTTTTCTATACACAATATTTTTGTAACACACAAACCATCTCAACGCAATGTTGTTGGGATGTTTAATTAAATTAAAGATGTCGTCGTTTTCAACACATATAACTCTTTTTGAAAATATCAAATTGTATACAAAAATATTAAAATTGCTGACAATAGTTGAGCAGAGTAACAAAGCATAGCTATTATCGAAAATTTAATTAAAAAATCTGCTGAATACCCAAAATTTAAATATTAATTAAAACCAATTTATTTGAAATTTCTATTATCGGTTCTACTTTTTGAAGTAAATACTTTTTAAAACTTTCCAATCTTAGCAAGTCCAGAAAATGTATCTATATTTAAATACAATTTGATAGACTTGCTAGAGTTGTTGGATTTTTTTTAGTACAAAGAATGAAATTTCTGTAATTAATTTAATGATAGTGGAATCTTTAACATCCACTTTAAGTTTTTTTGTCAAAGTAAAATTCGACTGTTGGCATTTTCAAATTTTGTAATTCAAATAAATGAGAAATCAATTAAATTCCCAAATTACAAAAAAAAAATAAAACAAATAATAAAAACAAATTTTTAGCAAAAAATTAATTAAATTGAATTTTATATAAAAACGAACTAAAAAATTAAAACATACAAAGTTATGAATTTGGTATTTCTAATAACATTATAAGTGGTTATATTTGGTTCCGAAGTAATATCAATATATTACAAAGAATTTATTGGGATAGTTAATTATTTTTATAAATAGGGTACTTGCATTGAGTTTATAATCTACCAAATTACTATTATATTTATTGTTTTATTATTGATAGTTTACATTTGCTGTTTTGACATTTTGAAAGATTATGAATGTTTGACAAAATTATGGTTTTGTTGAAAATTACGAAAACAATTCAGTGAAGTTTGCTATAAAAAGCAATAAAAATTAGGCAAGATTTAGTTTTTTGTTTCTTCCATTTTTGGACATAAAAAAAGTATTAAATTCAATTAGTAGTAACATACAAAATAGATTCTTCAAAATATCTACGCTATAAATTATGCGAGAAATCTATGGATTCATCTTAAACGTCTGAAAAAGACCAAGTTATCATCTTTAACTCTATAGGCTATGCGTAATTTATCCGTGTAATCTCAAGTCCTGGCTTATAAATATTCAAGATAACATACATATCAAAACAGTTTGATACGAAACAAACAAAAATAAAAAAGATTAGAAGAGCCAATTTATACGATGCAATTAATTGCACGCTTTTATCTCAATTCTCTTTTCAAAGTTGCATCCAATTACGGTTACGGTTACTTTTTTTGCTCTATAACCGAATGTGAATGAAAGCAACAAAAGAAGAATACCCAGATAGAAATTGCAGATGAAAAAAAATAAAAGTACTAACAGAGCACTGATTTTTAATGGTACAAGAAATAAAGTGCTGGCAAAGCACTTTTTAAAAACGCTCTGTCAATGTTAGTAAAAAGTGCTTTGCCAATACTTGATTTATAAAATTTACAATCGTAAAAATAATAAAAGCGCTGGCACAGCCTTGGTTTTGGACGCTCTCTGAACATTGGCAAAATTTGCTTTGCCAGTACTGGGTTAACAAAATTCACTACCGTTAATGCAATAAAAAATATATATATAAAGCACTGTCAAAGTTCTGGTCTACAACACTTTCCCAAAGCAAATCAAAAGTGATTTTCCAGTAACCAATTAACAAAATTTACAACAATTTATGAAATGAAATGTACTCGTATATAAAGAGGTATGATTTTGTAACGCCCTCAACAGAGGATTTGACTTATTTTTCACATATACATCAGTGTAAATTTGACATTCAAAACTGCCCCACCAAAAATAGATTTTAAAGTTACTAATACAAAAATTTAATATTTTTAAAAAGGAAAAGAATAGTAATTTTTTGGTACTCTAAATATGCTGGAAATAGAATTTGAATAAAAAAAAAATAATTTGATTGGTTCCAAACTTGAAGCAAAATTCCAAAATTGGAGCTGGCAAAAAATATTTTGGTTATTATTCCAAAATCACTGTATTGATTGTTTTGCCACTGCTCTGGCAACATTTTTAAAAAGAAACGGCCAAGTCCAGGCCGGTGTTATCACAGCACTTACTTCTTTTGGTGTTGGCAAAGCACTTACTTCAACATTGGAAAAGCATTTCATTGAGCAAACACTCACGAAAACAATTATGTTGGCATAACTTGCCAGCTTGTAGGCAAGCGGGGCGAAAAGAATGGTTTTTGGTGGCGTAAAGTTTCAACCAGCTTCTACCCCGCATTAGGAGCACAAAACCAATACATGCACATTTTTAAAAAATACAAATGTTAAATGTATACAAAAAACACTAACACACACAAAGCTATGTATACGTATACATTTTACGCCAGATAAATATCATTCTCGTGTGTTACGAAATGAACAAACATTTGTGCGCCTAAATATTAGTCTGGTGTGTGTTGGCTGATTTATTGTTTCGCCAGTACTTTGTCAGCGTTTTAAAAATGAAACGGCCAAGCCCAGCCTGGTGTTATTATCTTGAAGTTTGCAAAGCACTATATAAATCTTTCGTTCTGATTGCAGTTCCTATGAGTGCAGAAGAGAAATAACAAAAACATGCACGAAAGACGAAAATCGTGCTTTTTTCGTTACCACGCTAGCTTCTCTACCCCGTTCGCAACCAGACAAGAATTGCATGCAAAAAAGTCACCGTGTAAATTGCCTCGAGGATTAGGAGCTGATCCGCCAGATTATACAATTATATTTTGTATGGCTAGTCGCTCAAATTTTAAAATATCGTATTCCATATATGATATCTACATTGAGTTAATAATTTCACAGATTATGTTTTTAATTATTATGAACAAATTTTTTAGTAAAATTAAAAGGAGTAAAATTTACCCCACGTCACTGCCTATGTCCAAAAATTTTAAGTTCAATTAAAAAAATTAGATAATAATTCAAATATGATAAAAATAAAAAAATTTGTTCATTGAAATTTAATTTTTCAGATCTTATTTGGTTTAGTGCTTCCACTCTGAAGAAATAAAAAATCGGGTTAGGACCATCTAGTTTAAGCCATCGATATAATTTTTCTGCTCTTCTTATCATCGACAAAAATGTTAGGTTGAGGCAGAAAGCATAAAATATTTTTAATTGTATGGTATTAATATGATTTAGGATCATATAATTTTTGTAACGCTTACGACCAATAAATTTTCATTTAAATTGAATTGTAAATTTTTTAATTTCAATTGAAGCATTTTGAATTACAACAATTAAACAGCCACGTTTTGCTGTCCTTTATATCTTTATCTTATCAAAGTCAACCAAAGGCAATTAATTAATCAAGGTAGCAAAAGTTTGTCCCTTATGTTAAACATGACCCATACATAACTTACAAATAACCCAGACTAGGATCAAATTCTGGGTTTCCATGTATACAGTAGAAGTTGCACAGACAGGCGAAAAGTTAGCAACTATAACAGTTTGATGTATCATTATTTGTTTAGGTATAAGAAATTGTATGATTTTTAGTTTATAATTATAAAATAAATGGTTGTATACTTATGGATTTTTGTAACTGTATATATAAAGTAAATGATATATAATATGTACGTACAACTATATTTAGGTATATATAAAATAATAATAATTTAAATCAAAAATTTACTATACATAATTTGAACTTTTAGCTTTTTTTTAAAGAATTTTCACATTTTTTTTCTTGTTTTGTTTTAGTAAACCTAAATGGTGTTGTCTGGTAACATAAACTACAATTTTCAATTGATACACACAGAAAAGGCATAGTTTTATTTATCTACCAATACTTAATCAGCAAATGCAGATCTAGTTTTTTGTTACAAAAAAAAAATTAATAATAATACAACTTAAAGTATTCTACAGTACGCCAACGAGGTATGTATTTGTTTGAGAAATGAATAAAGTCGCGTTTACAAAAACGAAAACACGAAATTTTGAAATTCACCACTATTAAAAAACAATGAAAAAAAAATCTTATAAACTTTTAATAAATGAAATTTAACGTCTATTATTAGCTTTTCTTAATTGTTTTTTCACAGTGGTGAATATAATAATGTCAGTTTTATTGCGCAGATGAAAACGCGTCATATGTTAATAAGTTACCAAGGATTCCGTATAAAAATATGCACTTTTATTTTCCTTTGGAAATCGTTATTTAAAAATTGAAATGTAATTGAGAATGACGAATGAAATTATAAGATATCTACTTTTGTTTAACTACGCAGTTAAAAATAAAATTTGAATTAGATTTTATTATATAATAAAATTATAATTGTATAATTGGATCAAATACAATTTTATAAAAAAATATACTTTGATTAGATTATATCGGAGTTTTGGTCTCATCTAATTAATCCATTTTAACAATATATATAGTTTTTTATTTTTTATGGCACATACATAGCTTTGTTTTTTTTCGAATTTTATATAAATATTCCATACAAATTTAAGTATACTATATAGGCTTACTAAGTAGTTTTAGATATAGCCAAGAATGTATAAAAATGCTGCCAAGTCTTAAAAATGATTGGCTTTTCACTTTTAAATGTAGACAAAAATATTTGTCATTTTTGTATTAAAATATTAAAAACTACAAAAGCTAACAAATGAAATGTGTGTTTGTAAGTAAAGCTAGAGCAGGGCAAATAATATAAATGTTCTATTTCGCGTTTCCGCGAAGTCCATATACGAAAACAGTTTTCGTACAAGGGCGGCCCCAAAAGCTTTGATTGTATTTGTTTACAAAAAATAAAGAATATTAAAGTTGATTAGAAAAGATGTGCTATTTGGCCATAAGTGGCCTATTTTCAGAAAATAGAATAGAAATTTTTAAAATTATGTTAACAATGTGGAATAAGTTTTTTCTTCAACTTCTATTTCCATTGTCCAGATAAATTAATATGGGTGAAATATTTTTTTTAATAAACAGTGTTGCCATATTCAAAAAACGCCCTATCTTCACGACCTTTCATCTCTCCTCTATCTCCTTTCGAAAGAAAATAAGTCTGTTCCCGTACGTTACCGCGGGTTCCCAAACTTACTCAAATTTACTCAAAAGCGTTTCCGTACTCGAAAATTGGGTAAATGAGAGCGTTTATGAGAGTGTATTAGTGTTTCTCTTTTTACCGAAAGTTACCCAAACTTTTTCTTTGGATAAATTAGGTAAATTGTCAAAAGAACAGTTGATAAACAAAAACAGCTGTTTTATAATTGTAAAAAATAAAACTAAGGAACCTTAGCGATGCTAATTTAGCCCTTTGCGTGTTACAATAAGCGGTTTTTTACTTTCTAAAAACTGCAAATATTTTCTGTTTATAAAAAAGGGACAGATCGGCACCTTTTAATTTTTCTTACCGCTTTTTTGGAAAATTGTAACCCCCTCTTTTACATTGGCACGAAATCACGAGATTTTTATATACACCACTTTGAAAAAACAATAAAAAAAAGCTTATAAACATTAAATTATGAGAAAAATATATTTATTAGAAATAACTATGTGTGTTTTTTCAAAGAGGAAAATATCAAAATCTCGAAATTTCCTGCCACTGTAAACGGCAATTTTAATATATATTTTTTTTGAGTCTTATTTCAATTTTCGCATTTCTCCATTAGCGCGTTTTCACTTGTCGTGTTACACTTATTGCACCTAAAAATTTGGCATAACTGATGCATTTTGACATTTTTTTTGGGTTAGAAAAGTTGCTTTTTGCGTTCCCGTACTTTTGGGTAATTTTGTAATTTTATGAGAGTATTTTGTGCTTACTCTCATTTTACCGAACTTTACCTAGAAAGTAAGGGAACAGAGCTAATATCTTAAATTCGTTTTTGAAAAATAAAATTTCAAAGAAATTTTAAACAAGTTTCAAATTTATGTCCTTATAAACAAATCCAAATCGTATAAGACGCTTGTAGAATTACAACATGTTTTTTATTTTTGGATTATAAAAAAAGTTTTTGTTTTATAATTTCCAATACTGCAAATTCTATTACCTTTTGTTAACTTTTGTATTTTATGTGTCATTAGTGTTAGTAGATCATGTTACCATTTGGAAGATGAGAAAGTTTAAGTGATGGAGATGAGATGATTGTGTGGTTAAACCTATCAGTTAAAGAGATGATCATGGTGATGATAATAAGTACCATTGTTTGAAAAGCCAGTAGTAGTATTAGTTATTGTAATTGTAGGCATTCTAGAACGAACGATTTTGAATGTTTTAACATTTGTTAGCATACCGTTCACTTGCTGGAAGGCTGTCACGTAAATAAATGCTAGATGTGGGTGTGACTGATGTGGGTGCTACACTTGAAGTGGTGGAAGAATTACTAGAGGAAGGCGTTGCTGTAGAATGTGAGTGATGATGATGCACCATGACAGCGGCACGCATTAAATGCTGACTGTTGTTGTTGTTGTGGGATTGTTGCTGTGGCTGCTGTTGTTGTTTTTGCTGTTGATAGAAAGGAAGTTGTTGCTGCTGCTGCCGTTGTTGTTGTTGTTGCTGGGCAGTTTGTAAATTATGCATAAAATATGCATTCATATTACCATGTTGTTGCTGCTGCTGCTGCAACTGCTGCTGTAATTGTTGCTGCTGATGATATGGATATGCCATTACCAATTGCATTTGCGGCAGCACTTGTTGCTGTTGCATTTGTTGTTGTTGTTGTTGGTGTAAATTCATATGCCCTGCAGCGCGCATCATATGTAAATAATTATCATCGCCTATCGGAGCCTGCCGACTGCCATACTTTAATTCACGCGCTATTCCCTGTTTATAATTTCGATGATCCTTATCAATAACATACGCCACTTCTCTCAATTGCATTATGGTTGTCTTGAATTTTCCATACACATGTACCGATTGCTGTTGCAATGACATTGCGGTTGATACCAGCGGATTGTGCTGTTGTTGTATTTGATGAAAGGCAACTGTTTGATCTAGAAACGCTTCCAACTGTGTCATATGTGACATAATCAGGGTGTGTATTCGTTGCAAGTCTAGAGCTGGATCTAGTGCTGTTATTAAATCCATTTGAAAATAATCCATTGCTTCGGGTGAGACATTTTTACAACCGGGTGCATTTTCATCTGATCGATCACAACAGCTATAGACGCCATTAACAAAAGCCGATGGATGAAAATATTGCGATCGTATGGAATTGGTTAGGCATATCTTGTGCAAGAGATCAATCCATTCGCGCTCTTCAACACAATTTGTTGTTTGTACAATAAGTGAACGATCCTTTCTTATAATCTATTAAATAAAAAAAAAATAAAATTTAAAATGCAATGTACAACATTTAAAAATTAAACATTTTCGATAAATTCCGATAGCAACATAACCTCTGACCAAACATAACCCGACTTTTTAATAAAAAGTTCAAGTTCAAAATTTAAAAGGAAACACCCGATCTTAAACTAATCATACACGTCAAATATTTTAATCTTGTAAATATTCAACATTGAAATATAAATGTAATAAATCTATATAATCCGATTAAAAGAGCACAACACTCATCGAATTAACTCTGTTTTTATTTCCCATTTATTCGTTTTTGTTTAGGTACATTTTTTCTTGTTTCGCGATTAAAATTCACTTTTAAATTTAATGATTGTACAGTGTGGCACAGCACACAGCAGCAATTTGGAAAGAAGGTTTGGGTAATTTAATATGAAAACAATCCAACAACGTACAAAAATAAAATTTCGTACACATTCACCGAAATAAACAGTTCCTGACTGTTTTTTGTGGGGGATATATCAAATAAATACGTAACGCGACAAATCAGCTGATTCAATCTAAATGAATGAGCTAAAAAGAGACAATCATATGGAGATACGTCACGTTACGTATGACAAATTTTAACTAAAGAGAATATGTAAACATAAGCCAACTACAAATGAAATTACAACCGAAAAGCTATGGGAAATTTTTTACAAAGAGCACGTATGTATGTGCGAAGCAGAAATGGCAACAACTTACGGTATATTATTTTGTATAGTTAATAAAATAAAAACTTTCCAATATCATACTGTATTTAAAAAAAATTACTTACAATCGCTTAAATAAAAAAGTTATAAACAATTTAAACTTATAGACTATACTCTAAAAGCCTTGGTCATCTAGGTCAGTAGCAGTGTTGCCAAAACTTGATTATTAATATTGGCAAAATTTGTGAAAAATTTACTAAAATAAAGCTAAACAAGTAAAAAAGGCTTAAATTCAGCAGTGCCGAATCTTTAAATACCCTCCACCAATGCCCTAAAAAAACAATGATTTACGAAATTACCGGAAATGCATAAGTCATGTCAACAAAACATTTCAAAATTGAATCGATATTTTCGAAAAAATTTCACATAACATATGTATATGTTTTTTTTTCGATTTTTATTAAATCTTGGAAGCACTTTCGGCACTCGCCGAAAAAAGATGTAATGACAACTGAAAATATACTATGCCACCGATTCTAAAAAAACAAGATATAGGCTTTGAATAAAGACAAAAAACCCAGCAAAAAGTGGCAATAAGGGTCTTCACTCCTGGTAGTAAACTACCCTTGTAGACCTTGTAGAGGTTGTAGATATAGTAAAAGTACCACCATTTACTACACCACAACAACAAAATGTATAGAACTACAATTTACTAGGCTGTGGTTGAAATACAAGACCAAAAGGTATACATGTTGTACCTTTACTAGACTAAAACAGCTGATCGCTTAGCCGCTAAACCTATTGTTTGATTTTTTTATTTTTCATTTTGTGGTCACTATTAAAAAAAAGTTGAATAACGGATCAAAATTATAAAAAACCCAACTTAAAACAAAGCGTGAAAAAATAAGTAATAAAAGATAGTAAAGTTATTATTACAAGTAATACCGTATCTTAAAACCCAGAATCTGTGCAAATTCTATTTGGTCAATTTCATTTTGCACTAAAAACTTTATAAATTTTATCTTTTTCCGTAATTATGGGCATTTTTGTTAACTTCAAATTCATTTTGATATTTAAAGTTTTCAAATTGATGAAAAACAAAACAAAAAGCAGCTGATTCATTAATTAACAATAGCTGTGTTTATGCGGAAGGTAAATACACGAAAAAATCGTTTACGCTTTGTAGTATAAAATCGTTGTAAATATACTACCAAGAGTGAAAACCCTTAATGATTCTTATGTTATCACTTCTTTCATTTCTTCCTAAGTTTCACTTAGTGTTTTTTTACAGCGCTTTAAAAGTTATTCTGAGGAACTTCTAAAATAATTCAAGTTTACATTTTAAAAAAGTAGTGATTTACATATTAACTGAATGCTTAACTTAAAAATCATCTTTGAGCGCCCCGGTAGGCTAGTTGGTAGCGTGCTAGCTTATCAGTGCTAGCACGCTAATAACTTAAAAATCATTCCTTTCCTAACTTCTGAAGCATAAATTTTTGCCTATTTTCTATATCTATAGAAGTTATTCAAATAATCTCCAAAATATAAGTTTTCGCAGATTCATAGATATTAATGAGAAAACAGTTTTAAAAAACCATTAGTATTTAAATTTTTTTTTTTAACTTCTGTTTAAAATGTAACTTACGAGTTAACTATTAGTTAAAAAAATTGTTGTTGTAAGAATAACAACGGAACTTATCTGTTTTTTTTAAACGCTAAAATTTTTGTTAGCTTTTTAAATAATCTTCAATGTTTATTTCATAAACATTTATGTACCATCAATTTCATTTTACACGATAAATTTAAAAGTGGGCCGAATATAAAAATAACTGTTTTTTTTGTCTGCTTTATTACATAACACATCAGATGAAAAGCAGGATAACAAACAACAATTTTTTTTTTTGGCAAAATTCAATACAAGTGATAGAAGCACACTAACGCCTTTTAACATTTTAAAACCTTTTTATCTTTGGCCTCAAAATGGGCCTCACCTTTTCATTCGAACAAAACCTATTTCCAGCGAGCATTTTTTGAGGTCTGAAAACAGGTAAAATCTCTGGGAGCCAAATCTGGCGAATACGGTGGGGGCGGAAGCAATTAAAAGTATAATTCATGCAATTGGGCCATCATTTAGAATCACTGACACGTTGTTGTTTTTAGTGAAGTAGAGTATTATTGATTTTCTGTTTTCTTCGTAACATAAATGAATATTTGTCAAAACTATGAAAAATATATGTTTTTTGTGCATATTATACCTTAATTTTTAAAATTAATATTCATTAAGATGTTTAGAGCACAATATTGCACATTATTCATGTGTATTTTTTTATAAAAAGAAAAAATTAACATAAATATAAATTTGCCAATCCCTCAATTCTCAAAAATACAAATGGAATAAAAAAAAAGACTATTTTCCTCTATGAAAATTTATTTTTTTACATAAAAATGTGAAACAAATGATTTTATTACGTCAAACATTTGAAAACATGACTTTAAAATTATGTAATAAGTCTACTAGTAACATCTGAATGCATTAGAATTTGAAGCATGTAGTTAATTTAATATTTTTGGTAAATAAATTAACTGAAAGCCTAATCCAAGGCTATATCGCCATGGGGCAGTGATTCTGCGCCACGTATTCAAAAGTAGCGGCACTAAAGCAATTATGCATTTTCCTCCTTTATATATAAATTTCTTTGGTTACAAAAACAAAAATACATTTTATGGAATGAAACGAAAAACCAACAAAGCTTAACAGAAAAACCCAATCTGGTTTACTATATCTCTGGACCTTCATTCTATATAAGCCCAGCCTCCGGCAATCATAGGGGCTGAAGATGATATACGTATATACTAAATTTTGCATGAACTGTAATATGAATGTTTTGTCAATTTATGTACCAGAACTTTTGTTATTTAGTTTTAGTAATGTTATTTATTTAGTTTTAGTAATGTTATTTACAGAAGTCTGCTCTGTTAGCGACTTTAAAGGTCTAAAGCAAGCCTTGTCAAACTTTTAATTTTGTACTTTTTTTACATATTCTATCTCACTTTAGCAATGTTGCTTTTTACGTTAACTTAGTTATTAGAGTAAGACACATTTAGCTCTAAGAATGTTATTATTCTCATAGTTTGTAAGACAATCAATGTAATCGAAAAAGAAGAAGACTTAATAAAATTTTTACTTACTTAACAAAAAAAAGATACAGAAAAATTCTACCAATTTGTATGGAAAATTAAGAGGTACCTTCACATTTGCACTCATAACTTTTGAACCGATGGACTGATTGTGCTCATTTTTAATACCAAACTGCTCGGGAGGATGTTCAATAATCTGGGTAGAAATAGGCATCCCCACTTGCGTCTTCGTGTCGTGATCGCCATTTCAACAGACAGACAGACAGACGGACATAGCTATATTGACTTAAAATTGCATAAGGATCACAAATATATATTCTTTATGGGTTCTTAAACCTATATTTCGACATGTTACAAACGGAATGACAAACTGATATATACCCTCACCATATATGGTGGAGGGTATAAAAATACATTTTGTGGAAAGAAATTGTACCGATTTGTATGGAAAATTTAGAGGTACCTTCACATTTTCACTCATTACTTTCGAACCGCTGTACCGCTCATTATACCCTCCACCATATTTGGTGAGGGTATATATCAGTTTGTCATTCCGTTTGTAACATGTCGAAATATAGTTTTAAGACCCCATAAAGTATATATATTCGTGATCCTTATGAAATTTTAAGTCGATTTAGCGATGTCCGTCTGTCTGTTAAAATGGCGATCACGACGCGAAGACGCAAGCGGGGGTGCCTATTTTTACCCAGATTATTGAACATCCTCCCGAGCAGTTTGGTATTTAAAATGAGCAAAATCGGTTGAGCGGTTCAAAAGTTATGAGTGAAAATGTGAAGGTACCTCTAAATTTTCCATACAAATTTGTACAATTTTTCTGTATCTATTTTTTTTTCTGTTAAGTAAGTAAAAATGTTATTAAGTCTTCTTATTGTTCGATTACATTTATTGTCTTACATACATACTATGAGAATAATAACATTCTTAGAGCTATATGTGTGTTACTCTGATAACTAAGTTAACGTAAAAATCAACAATGTTAAAGTCGCTAACAGAGCAGACCTCTGTAAATAACATTGCTAAAACTAAATAAATAACATTACTAAAACTAAATAACAAAAGTTCGTTACATAAATTGACAAAACATATTCATATTACAGTTCATGCAAAATTTAGTATATACGTATATCATCTTCAGCCCCTATGGTGGAGGGTATTCAAAGATTCGGCACAGCCGAATTTAGCCCTTTTTTACTTGTTTTCAATACCAAACTGCTCGGGAGGATGTTCAATAGTCTGGGTAAAAATAGGCACCCCAGCTTGCGTCATCGCGTCGTGATCGCCATTTCAAATCAGCTTTCTAAGGACTTAATAGTTTCTATATCCCATCCCTTTTTCAGCCTTGGCTCCATACTTGGTTCACTTATTTACATAAATATGATACAGAAATAGGTACATCTATTAGATACAATGAAAACTATTATATTTCCATATATAAAATATAAAATACTAATAATATTTCTAACAATTTTCTTACTGTCCCTATTTTTATTCACATTCGACTATAGGAAATTATAATATTTTTTAATGTTTTTTTTTAATTGCAACAACAAAGTTTGAGTAGTTGCTAAAATTAAGAGTTGTTGTTGTACTATAATCTAAAAATAATTTTTTTTTAGTTTTTTAGCAAAATGTATGTGTGTTTTTTTTTTAGTTTAGTTTTGTTGCATGCAAGTGTCCCTATTTTTTTCGCACATGACTGTATATTTTCATAGTGTTAGTGTTGTGAAGCTACTTTAAAACCCACAAATCCCTAAATATCTCCGATATCCATCATGTTATAGAAATTGGAAATTTGTATTTGTAAAATTTTGGTTTCTAAAAATTGGTTCAAAAAGGCCTTGCACTGTTCAAATAAGAGGATTTTTTTTTGCTAAATATTAGTAAGATAGCAATAAAATAAAAGCTGTTAATTATGCAAAATTTTTGCTTAATTTAAGTTAAATTTTTTGTTAATTGAAAATGACAATATATACTGCTAAAATATAAAAAATTTTTTAGATTTTTTCTAAATGCTATTTTTTAGCAAATATTTCTCTGGATTTTAGCAGAATAGACTGTTGTTTTGCTTGAACTAAATTAAACTTAAATGAAACTAAAACAGGTTTTGTTGCTGTTTTTATCAATAATACAAAGCAAAATGTTTTGCAGGGTAAAATATGTAATCTTCAACTACATAAAATTTAACTCAATTATAACAATTTTATTTTTGTTGTTATTACTTTACTAATATTTAGCAAAAAATATTAATAAACTTATGTAGCTTTTTCGGCCATTTCTATGGTAGGTGCATAGTGTTTTCCAGTTTGTATTTTTCCGACTGGGTAGTTGCATATACATTCCAATATGTTTTAGTGTTGTCGATTTAAGGGATTTATCCCCAAATTAGGGTGTAAAAATTTCCGCTTGGAGATCCGGGAATTTAATATTTTATTTTTGGGGATAAAATATTAACAACATTTTCTTCTCTTTTAATTTTTATAATTTTTTTTTTTTGAAGCTTTTAAAGTATTGAAGCTTTTAAAGTATTGAGACAAAATCATAGAGAAAGAATAGTATAGAGGATGCAACGCCGTCAGCAGCCAAATGAAATTTTATACAGAATACAAAGGTTCGGAAACTTTGAGAAAACAGGAGAAAATTGAGCAAATTTCCCTGATTTCTGCAAAAATTTGAGTAAATTTCCCTGTTTTTAAACATTTTTTCCAAATCCAATTGGGAAAGCTGCTAAAAACTAATTGGATTTGCAAAGAAATTCAATTGGAATCGCAAAAAATCCAATTTAAAAAGATGCTGAACCTTTGAAATCTGCACATACAAAACTAAGAGAACGTTTTTTACGACGTGAGAGACATCGTCATGGTGTGACAAAATTGATCAGTATTGTTACAACTATATATCGGTAAATAGTTTTAAGTTAGACAAATTTGTGTCTGGCAAGTCCATATGAGTAGAGATATTTTTGCTCAAATTTTTTTTTTTACAAAAATGTCGCTGGTTCGAGGCTTTATTACGTACTCTACAAATTATTTAAATTATTGTCTGAATTTCTTTTCATCTACTAAATGGTGAAACTTTTTAATACAAACACAATATACAACAAAATTATTTAAGCTAAAAATCAGAAGAATTTGACTCTGAAATTATTTAAGACATACATTTTGGTAAATAACATTTTTTAAGGGCTATGTATATTAATCCATTCCCGGCCAGTGATTCCGTCAATGTTTAAGTTCGACCGCATGCTCTGAACACACGCGAACATGTTCGGACCCGATTCTAGGTCCATATTATGGAGACTGGACTTAAAACTTGTCTAACCAACCTTTCGCCTTTACTCCAACCGGGTCGGAACATTTTTTTTACGGATTTGGATTCGTGATTATCCATCAAACTCCTCCAAAATTCAGAATCTGACTCAAAACTACGAAAATTCAAAATTTTTTAAAATCAAAAATTTGTATTGCTAAAATTTCATACCAAAAAAAGCTTTAGTAACTTAAGCCAATTATAGCTGAGCCTTTAATCTTAAATTTATTATAAATATAATCAAGTAAATTTAAACAAAACTTGGTCTGTAATTAATTTAAAAAATATTTTTTTCGAGATTTTTGGGGACCAGAAAATGACAGTGGTGATGAAAAATCGATAATTGTGGATAAGACCAACACTGAAATGTAGTTGTAAAAAACTAATATTGCAACAATATTGTTGTGTTATTTCTATACGCGAAGTAGAATATGCGTGGATTTCCAAATATTCCTTGTACTTTAAAAGTGAAACAGTGGTTTTTATAATTCAGTACAATAACTTTATTACGTAACTTATTAATACAAAGATCAAAATGTTCTAGATCAAAAGAAGTATATAAAAGGAATGAACAACTACAGTAATATTTTAAGTTACTCAATTTGACAATTCAAAAACATAGAATTATTACAGAGTTGTATGCATTTGGAATGAATGCAGAATTGTATAATATCAACAATCTCCCCCTCAAGCCAAATGCATTCGAGAAATCAAAACGAAAATATTTATATTCCTTAAAAATTACATTTTCAATTTTAAAAGATTGCAACCATATGTATGCTTTTGCTTAGATAACACCTTTGTTAATATATCAGCAGCATTTTTATCAGAGGGTACGTATTTGACACCGATATTCTTCCCATCGTATTTCTCTCTTATGTAGTGATAGCGTATGTCTATGTGTTTGCTCTTCTTCTGGACTGTTTGATTTTTTACCAAAAACGCAGCACCTTGATTGTCGCATAGAATAGGAGTAGAATCGTCAATATAGTTTTTAAACCCCATCTCACTTAGAAGACCACAATGAAATACCACTTCCTTTGTACCTTGGCATAAAGCAATGTATTCAGCTTCCATCGTACTTAAAGCCACCACAGATTGTTTACGAGACTCCCAAGCAATAGGACCACCTGCCATAAATACAACATGACCAGAGTATGATTTTCTATCATTCGAGTCGCAACCCCAGTCTGAATCTGTGAAACATTCGAAATTTTGAAAATTAGTAGAAAAAGTAATTTTACCTACTGGATTCTTTTTCAGATATCTTAGTACGTATTTAGCTCCTTGAAAATGTTCTTTATGTGGGTGAGAATTAAATTGAGACAATCTCGACACCACATGAATCAGATCAGGTCTTGTTATGACGGCCAGGTACATCAATGCACCAATCAAACTTTGATAATTTTTAATATCAAGATCATCGCATTGATTTTCGCATTTTTGCAAAACTGTTCCACTAGGCCATGGAGAGGCTGCCGGCTTACATACTGACATATCCCATCGTTCAAGAATTTCTGCAGCATATTTTCTTTGATGAATCGTTATATCGCCTCTTAAACCATCACGATCAATTTCCATACCCAAATAAAATGATATGGGACCACGGTTAATAACTTCCACATATTTGTTTAAGGTTTTTATAATTTTATTCATATTTTCTTCACTCGAACAGGCTAACAACATGTCATTGACATATATTGCAATAAGGCTTATTTCGCTGCCGTTTCGTTTCATATACACGCAAGTATCAAATTTACACCTCACAAATCCCATTTCCAACAAAATATCATTAACCTTTTTGTTCCATTCACGTCCGGCTTGTTTTAAAGGCCTTGCTTAATTTACAAATTTTGTTTGGATGGTTTTTGTCTTCAAACATTGGAGGTTGAATCATGAAGACGTCATCTTCCAAGTTTCCATTCAAGTAAGCTGCAACTATATCTATATGATTTACGAGTTATTTATGTTTAGCTGATAAAGCTAGTAATAACCGTATGGTCGAATGCCGCACAACAGGTGCAAAAGTTTCTTGGTAGTCTACGTTGTGTTTTTGTGAACACCCATGAGCCACAGCCTCGCCTTGTATTTTTCTACAGAGCCGTCAGGTTTACGCTTTAATGCAAATACCCATTTGCAACCAATTATATTTTTTCCTTTAGGCTTATCCACCAGCTGCCATGTTTTATTTTTTATTAATGAATTATATTCTGCTTGCATAGCCTCTTTCCATTTTTCAGAATTTTCGGAATTTAATGCCTCTGTTACAGTGTTCGGATTTTCAATAATAGAATTTAACATTTCCGGCCCATCTTCTGAACAATAAACTTTTCGAGGTCTGCCCTTACCATACATTTCTAATAATTTTAGGTCTACCACGTTTTCTTTTTTTATCGATAATAATTGTATCTTCTCTTTCAGAATCACTATCAGAAGGACTCAACTCTTTCTCTTTTTCAAAGTCATCATCTTGCATAAGTTGTATAGCATTATCATCTTCCATAAATTGTATAGCATTATCATCTTCTACTTCTTGTAGTTCATAAGCAACGTCTGGTTGTTCATGATAATCATCACCACTATGTTCAGAATTATCATTATCTTTATTCGTATTTTGTTTAAAAATGTTTACAAAAAAAAAGATTCTTTAGCATCAGAAGTTTTTTCAAAAGATTGCTCAAAAAATGTAACATTACTAGCAATAACAATTTGTCTTGTATGAATATTATATAAACGATATGCTTTCGTATACTGTTGACGACCAACAAATTTAATTTTGGTACCTTTTGGTAAAAACTTACCACCTTTTGGTTTTGGTCCCTTTTGCAGCACAACTGCATCACAACCAAATGTTTTTAAATGAGATACGGACGGTTGTTTACCACACCACCTCTCATAAGGTGTGACATTATCGAGAACTTTTGTTGGAGCACGATTCCTTATGTACGTAGCAGTATTTATAGCTTCTCCCCATTAACTTTGTGGTAATCCAGATGATTCTAATAAACAGCGAGCCATCTCCACAAGAGTTCTATTCGCCCTTTCAGATACACCATTTTGTTGTGGCGAATACCCAACTGTTGTTTGATGAACAATTCCTTTTTTCGCGAACAATTCTTTAAAATTGAAGTTAACATACTCCTTTCCATTGTCGCTTCTGACAACTTTTATTTGGCGGCCTGTCTGCGTCTCCGCAATCGCAGCAAAATTAGTAAATGCATCAAATGCATCACTTTTTTTCTTTAAGAAATAAGTTGAAGTATAGCGGGAGAAATCATCTATAAATGTGATAAAATACAATGAGCCACCAATACTTTTTACTCCAAACGGTCCGCATAAATCCGTTTGCACTAGTTCCAAAACATTTTTAGTTTGTACATTTCCATAGTTTTTGTACGGTCTAGCAGAAATTTTACCCACAGCACAAGTAACACATTCAATTGTTTTCGGAATTTTTACATTGAAACCTTTTACCATATTTTTAGTTGTTAATTTGTTCAGATCATTAACGTTTATATGTCCGAATCTTTGGTGCCACTTTCTTACCGTGCTTTCATTAGTTTTAATAATTTCAAAATTTACAATAAAAATATTACCTTTTAAATCAGCTGTTAGAATTTTTTATTTTTGTTTACTTTGCATTATTGCTTTGTTATTGGCACAGTAAACAGAATGACCAGCTTTTATTATTTTGCTTATTGATAAATTTGAGTGAAGTTTTGGCACATACCAAACGTCGTTTAAAATAAGAGTACACAAATTAGTTTTTAATTTTATTTTGCCAATACCTTCTGCATAAATGCTCTCACCAGATGCTACAACAATTTTTTGTTTTATTTCTGTCAACGTAACAAAACAATCTTTTGTTCTACACATGTGTGACGTCGCACCGCTGTCTAGTACCCACAAATCTCTTAGGTTCATTTTGTTTTCATTTAATGAACACGCATAGTCACTATCCCTTTTGTCATTGTCTTTGCACTGAGAACGTATGTGTCCCTTTTTACCACAGCGAAAACATTTAAAATTATTGTTATTGTATACATTACCATCGTTACCTTTTTTTACGTTTTGACGATTAAATTTGGGCTGAGAATTTTAAGGAAAATTACTTTGGTTGCTGTTGTGGTTTAAAGCTTTTTGTTTCTCTTATAATCATTCCTCGAATTCGCCGCAAATACAGTTTCACTGCGTGTATCATTTTTGTTGCCTTGTCTTATTTCTTCTTCTAAAACTTTGGAAATTAATTTATTATACGTTGGTAAAAAATCTCTGCTTTCTATAGCGACCACAAAATTTTCCATTTCATCAGGAAGGCTGCATAATAAAAAGATGGACAACAGATCATTTATGGTGATTCCTATTTCCTTTAGCTTATCAATTATATGAGTAAATTCATTTATTTGTGGAGAAAACTTTTCATTTACATGAAATTTAAAACGTTCAAGTTTATTAAAAAAAATAACTTTTCTGGATGCTGTGTCAGCTTTGTACAAAGAGCTTAAAGTATTCCAGGCACTTTTTGCCGTAGCACAATTTTTAATATGAATTAACTCACTTGGTTTTACACTCAAAGTTATTGTAGCTAGTGCTTTATTGTCATTTGTAATCCATTTGAGTGCATCTTCTTCAGGGCACTCTTCTTCCATGGTATGCCACAAATCCAACATTATAAGCAAACTTTTTACCTGAATGCACCATGTTGCGTAATTTTCACCATTCAATTTTTCAATACCAGCTATAGCATTTGACATTATTGTTGTTGTTTTTTAACACCGGATAAAACAATTAAAACCAAAAAACCACACACTGGGTATAACCTCACTTTTTACAAGATTATATTAATTATTGTTCAAACATACAATTTGGAAAACTGGGCCCATAACCTTTGTTGTGTTATTTCTATACGCGAAGTAGAATATGCGTGGATTTCCAAATATTCCTTGTACTTTAAAAGTGAAACAGTGGTTTTTATAATTCAGTACAATAACTTTATTACGTAACTTATTAATACAAAGATCAGAATGTTCTAGATCAAAAGAAGTATATAAAAGGAATGAACAACTACAGTAATATTTTAAGTTACTCAATTTGACAATTCAAAAACATAGAATTATTACAGAGTTGTATGCATTTGGAATGAATGCAGAATTGTATAATATCAACAAATATTAATTAGCAGTGACACCTACAAATTATACACTCAACCACAACGACGACGATGATGACAACAACAACCATTAGGAACAACATGAATGAATGAATTTCATGTGCAATAACGTTGTATGTCATTTATTTAAAAGTAAAACTATTGTAAATGACAACATAAAAAGTGAAACCACCACCAAAATTTATTTCCTACACAATACACAGAGAACAATGGAAAAAATGCGCAAAAATATACAAATCGAAATAAAAGAAACCCATACTTAAGAAGCCAATTAAAGTCTGGGTTCCTTCCACTCATTATTAAGATGCAAAATTTTGAAAAACAAAATTTTGTAATAAACATTGGCAAAATATTGAAAAAAATTTAAGAAAAAACGACAACTTTGTTTAATAACTTTAAAGAAGCTTTAGCTACAAACGTAATTAAAAACATGCCAAATACAGGGGCTAGGCATATTTTAATGGACTTATTATTATTAATACAGCTTTTGATGGGCACGTGGGCGATTTTTGGCTTACGCTCGATCACAAACCAAAAATTGTAATCACGCACGAAAATTTGTTTCTACTCACGCTCACGCACGATAGCGGCAGTAGTTAAAATTTTCCCTCACACAAAATTTAAATTTTGGCTTATGCGTGATTCACGTGAATCACGAAATTTCGTGTCACGTGCCCACCACTACTTTAGACCATAACATTTAACATTTTAAATAAAAACTCATGAAAAAAAATATTTACCGCTATATATGAAAGTAATGGTCATGAAAATATATGCCTGATTTTGGAACCCGGTGTATTGCCAGAACAGCTACAGAGAAACGACAAAATTATGTCAATTGTACCTCATTCAAAAAAGTTTGTAATCAGTAGTTGTTGTTTTTAACTGTAATTATAGGTGCATTTCTATGGAAAAATACAAAAAAAAAAAAACTGTTGGCACAGTTATTTAAAAAGAAAAACTAACTAGACGTTCTGTAGTATTTCGTAAGCTGCTTACAGCAGTATTTTAAGTAGGATTAAGTAATAACACACGTTTTTTGTAATTGAAAGAACAATTGTTTGTTTTTAACAACTTTTGTCAGTTTGTTTTTTTTAATTATTTTAAATGCATAGTTACTTTTAATACATTTTTAGTTATTTTTTAACAATTTTAAATTATTAAATTTTAGTTATTATGACGCCTTTTTTACTGCATATACCTTTGTTTTAACTTGAAATTTTGTGAGTGCGCGAACACACTCACACACAACATTGAATTCTTCGACATTATTTATTAATTTTATAACTATTTGTATGTCTCCTTTTGAATATTAAATCATTATTTTATTAAAATGTTTCATTTTCTGACACAAAAATATTAAGGAAAGACAACAATCATAAAATTGCCTTATATGTTATAAAATGCAAAAAACTATTTTAAAACCTAATAGAAACAACAATCGAAATAGCTTTAAATTCAAATTAAGTTTGTTTTCTTTTTATTTTAAATATGTTTTTACTTATTTTAAATGTTCACACAGAGGAAACAGATTCATTGTGACAACCGAATTTCTTGCCAACCGAATGGTTTGGTTGCAGCAACCGAATTATTTTGTTGACTCAACCAAATATATTCACGGGTAAATGTAAAAATTATGTTTCCACCGTAATTCTCTTGTGATTACCGAATTTTAGTCGCCACAAATAAAATTATTGATGACCACAACCGAACCATGCGGTTGGCAAAAAATTCGGTTACCCCAATTGAATTTGTTTTCTCTGTGCATATTAATTTAAATACGAAAAAGTTTATTTTATTAATAAAATAAGTCGTTACTTATTAGTACATATTTCATTGGTTACCTACTGGTTTATTAATTAAAAATAAGTGCTTATGTAATTAACAACATTATAAAAACATAAATATGTATAATTTTCACTTTGGTGTTTAATTTAAACATTTTTACTGCCTGGGATGATCACTGGAACATCGCCATTTGCTTGATACTTAAGATAGCCAAAGGTTTTCTTAAGAAACCTTGTCTTGACTTAAGCCGGCCGATCGCAAGCCCGAGTGCTTGAGGTAAAGGAGTGGGACGATCCTCAGTAAAATTCGAAACTTTATCAGAGCGCACAATCCCACTTTCAGGCTTAAATGTATGTGTTATTTTTGGACTCGAGTCGGTTGTGCAGAGTATCTTCACTTCTGATTCCTCTCTTTAAACCTAACCTAACTGTCCATTAAAATTACGGTATTGGTAAAAAATGCACATTTAGTGATAATCAGATTTACATTTACCATAAAAAGGCGAGTCGAACACAACTAGATAGGTAGAATAGATTCAGTTACAGCATACAAATGTCTTAGTTATATGTATCTTATGTAAACACTGTCTTTGCAAAGTGTCTTAGGTGAACAAAAATTATAAAATCTTAATACAGCCGTATAAGCGATGCTCACATGTTATTTGTACACTAGATTGGCCAGCCGCTGTACATGTACTTTACACAACACAATTAAAATATGTAAAAAAGTATAAGAATAATTGCAACTTTACTACCTTAGCTACATTTAAGCCAGCGAGCGTGTGAATTTCAAATAATATCTGACAACCCAACAATAAACAAAAGCTAATAGTTTTAAACATAATTATGCATAGGCAGAGACTAGCACAGACTATGTAGGTTCATATTGTATGTAATAAGTAAGTAAATAATGTTGTGTGTATTAGTATTTTTATTTTTATTATTATTTTTTTTTTTTTCATTACAAACTAATAAGATTTCACTTTAACTAATACAAAAAATATATAATACATAATTTGCATAGTAAAAAGTATGTTTGCAGATGACTTTTGTAAGATTCAAGTAAATTGCAATAAAATGAAAAGATAACAACCTAAATTTTTAAAATACAATTAAATTTCCCTTTATATCAAAATAGTGTATTTTAACGAAATATCTATGTTCTTTTAATAAGAACAACTAAAATGGACTTAAAAACGGATCGAAAAAAGAAGTATTAAGAACACCACTACTACTGATCCATAACTAAAGAAGTTAACATTCCTAGCTAGAAAAATACGAAAGGCAAAGGAATGATCCAGTGATTTAAAAGGTGGTGCCATCGTCCTCATGAAAGATCATGAAAATCAAAGTGCTTTGCTAACCCCAAAATGATAAGACCACTCTGGACAGATCATTAACAAAACAACCAATAAAATGCTTTTTGAATACTAACATAAGTACTTTGCCAGCTCCAAATTTATAATTTTAGAACGTCGAGAAAGCATTGGTTAAACAATCAGTAAAGTGGTTTTTCAATGAAATAAGTGCTTTGCTAACCCCAAAATTATAACACCGGACTGGGCTTGGGCGACTGTATTCTAAATAATTAGTTGCCAAAGTATTGGCAAAACAAAATATATTGTGCTTTGCCAGTAACTATAATACGAAATATATAGCATTTTCACGGTAGTCTAAAAGCCAAAAGAAAATGACTATATAAAAAATTAAAATTTTTTTTAATTTGTTTTTTACTAATTAAAAATTATGTGAAAAAAAATCAGAAATTGATTTAAAATTTTGTAATTATTGTCACTAAGTTTTGACCATAAAAATGTGGCATACCTTTACTAATGTGTTGTTAGTGTGTCCACCAACCTAACACCAATCTAATAATATGGTAAGATGAAATAATTTTTAGTTTCTACACTAACAAGATTGTAATTGTTTTATTTGAAAAACTTACCTTAAACCTCTATTTCTATTAATTTAAACTTTTTGTTTCTTTGCACTATAGGGATTTTTTTTAGAAATTGTTGACCAAAACTTCAATTTTTATGTGTTTCAAAATATTTGTGTGTGATGCCATTATAAAGTCAATTTTTTGGAAGTAGATTAGCATATATATATTTTTTATTTTTCACCAAACCATTTATTGTTTATTATTTTTTTTTTTTAATTTTGAAGGGAAAAACTTATTATAATAGTAAAGTACTTAAACTTAATTGCAAAATCTTTTAAAATTTATTTCAAATAAAATAAATAAATATATTATGCACAATTTTAAATTTAAATAATTTTGGATCACAACTTTTTTTTTGGCCTGATTACCAGCATACAACAGTTATCCAAATCCACACAGAAAAGAAAATATTTTTCAAGTTCAAATTCGATTTTTAACAATTTTGAAATTTTATTTTTTCAATAAAAAAAAAAATTGAAAATCATGACGATTTTAAAAGTTTGTGGTTTACTGTAAATAGTGGTATTTTTATCAAAATGTATAAAAAATAAGTAACGTTTTTTTCCTGTTTAAAATTCTCGGAAGACAATTAATATTTGTTTTAAATCACTTTATTTTACATTATTCCAATGTTTTGAACCCACATATAAAGTGCTTTCTAAATACTGCTTGGGCAGTTTTGAATGTATACCCAATATTTCAATATAAATTAATAATGTCGATTTGGACAACAGATGGCATATGGTTTGTGCCAATAATAACAAATATGGTATTTTGGAGGGTAAATGTCTGTCATTATAATTCAGTATTCGATAGACGCCAAAGTGTAAACACACATTTTTTTCAATCGCTATAACAATGTCGAATTTTGTGCCTAAAAAATATGTTTTGCGGGGAAGTCTAAAAACCTTGTTTCATTTGAAGAAAACGGCTGCTGAAAGTTATTGATTGCTGGTAGAAGTTTACGGTCAACATGTTCCAAAAAAACTTGTGAACGATGGTTTGCGCGGTTTAAAAGTGGTGATTTCGTCACAGAAGACAAGGAGAGGCCTGGACAGCCGAAAAAGTTTGAAGATGAGGAATTGGAAGCCTAACTTGACGAAGATTGTTGTCAAACGGAAGAAGAACTTGCATTATCATTGGGATTTACTCAAAAGCAAGGAAATTGAAGCCGAGACGTTGAAAGGCTATCGCCTCTCGGCAAGTCGGAAATGCTGCTTTAACGATACATCGTATTGTTACTGGTGATGAAAAATGCATACATTATGATAGCCCAAGCGCAAAAAGTCATATGCAAAGCCCGGCCAACCAGCCAAATCAACGCCGAAGCCGCATATCCATGGCGCCAGAGTAATGCTCTGTATTTGGTGGAATCAGAAGGGTGTTTTGTATTATGAGCTGTTAAAATCGGACAAGACGATCACGGGGGACCTGTACCGAACACAGTTGATTCGTTTGAAGAGAGCAATCAACGAAAAACGACCAGAATATTCGACCAGACACGAGACCATAATCTTCCATCATGACAACTCTAGGCCACATGTTGCAAGACTATTTGGAAAACAGTGGATGGGAAGTTTTAGCTCACCCGCCTCATAGCCCAGACCGTGCCCCTTCTGACTACCATTTGTTTCGGTCGATGGAGAACGCCCTTACTGGAATACGCTTCACTTCAGAACAGGGTATCAGAAATTGGCTTGATTCGTGTTTTACCACAAAACCGAAGCAGAATCCATATGCTGCCAGAAAGATGGGAAAAAGTAGTGGCTTACGATCAATTCATTGTTATTATAATAAATGCATTTTTCAAAATCGACATTATACCCAATATACTGTGAGCGGCAAAAGAAAGTGAATTCGTTAGATTATTATATTTTCAATTTTATTGCAATGAATTATTGCAATTCGCAATGAATTTCAAATATATATGTATATTTCTATATTTTTAATATTTCCTACAGAAAAGCAAAATGGCTTCGTAGGTATTAGAATCAAAATTAAATATTATGTATTGTTAATAAATTAGCTTAATTAGTTAATATTTTAAATAAATAAATATACACTCACAATATATTTTACATTACCGAATGTAGTTTATTTAAAAAGTAATACGAAAAGTTTGTTTTTAAATGAAGAATCAATTGAAATTCATAGAAATATATTTTTTAACTATGTGAATCAGTCATTCAAAAAACAAACTATAAAAATTTACAGACATTCAGTAGTAGTTGATTTTTTTTTTTTTTTTGTTAAATGTAAAATTTTATGTTTTCTGCTTAAAAAAATAGAAATTCATATAATTCCTTTTTGTTTTTTTACGAAAATAGTTTTTATATATACAAAATTATTTCAATAAAAATTACAAGAAATTATTCAAATATACATACACCCAAAGCCAATAAAAATATATACATATGCATGTATTGTGTTCTGTTTCGTAATTACATACAAATAAAAAAACTTTCAATTTGAAAAACAAACCACAAAAGTAGTTTTTTCTAACTTTTTGTCAGTAAAAATTTGATGGGTATTTCAAACGACTTTCTATTGTTTTTACTTTTGTCGATTACACTATGGAACATTTTTGTTATTATTGTCTGGGGGGTGAGAAATTCCAAGTCAGGGTGATGGTACTAGGTCAGTATAGTAAAACCCTCAAAGGGTTTGGCGTTCGTGTGTCAGTTTTTTTATGACCTTTTAAATTTTTTTCTTATCTTGATATTTTTTCGATTAGTTGTAACATTTTGGCAAAAACGTAGTTTAACATAACTCGATAACCACTTTTCCGATTTTGCTAAAACAAACTCAAAAAAATTTAGAATTACAATTTCGTTAATCCGTTCATATAACGTTTTTCTTTATAATCAACATTTTTGCCGGTAAAAATAAATTTGTGTAGAAAAAAAAAATATTTTTTTGTCTAAAAATTAAAATTTTTTTTTTTTAAATTCATAAAAAATCCAAAACGGAAAATAGGATCAAGTGTTATTAATTTCATGTAAAGTCACATAACCTATAAACAAAATGCGACATAGATCATAGAAATCGATTAACGCGTTCTGCTTTTATTTACAATTAAGTGAAGGTATCCCATTTTGACAAGAATATTGATATATGTTTTTATTCAAAAAAGTGTCATTTATCGCCTTTTTTATAAATTTTCCCCAATAACTCCAGACTTCTGGCCATAAACTACTAAAAAAATTAAGTAAACATTTTTATAATTTTTTATTTTTATTTTATTTATTTATTTTTATTTATTTTAATAAATATTGCCTAGACTTTTTCGATGGTGGTTGTTCGGGACTAGTGGCATCGCATTCATCGCTATCATCAGTTTCTGAACCACACATAATGTCAATGTGTGACTCCACTGTTGGCCCTTCTGCATTTCCTGAAAATTCTTTATCATCAAGATCATCCTTGTCTTGCCACACAAGCTTACTCCACCAGCAAATTTCCGCAATTATTGCACTCGGCGTCTTTTTGCCTCTATATCTGTAAGTTTTTGTTTTATTAAAATGAGTTTGAAAAAATAAAAAATCAGCATTACCTCATTTCAAATGGCATAGCAACTTGATGATAGCGTTCCCCTTGTTCATCAGATTCGGTAGCCAATTGTTTGCTGAAGTAGTCCAGATGATGATGTAAATAATGGATTTTCAAGGACATGTGGACACCAATTTCCGAGAATGCTCTTAACATCCTTGCGACAGAAACATCGTAGTTGTTAGAACGATGCTTTCCCAACAAGCCTTCTATTACTTCTTTGATTGCCTCCCATGCATTCGATTCAGCGTCAATTAAAATATTGTTGAATGCGTCACTTTTAATCAGCTTTCGTATATCTGGACCATTTACTACGCCTGATTGGAAAAAATTATTTTGTTAAGATGGAAAATCATGGGAAATGAATGTGATATTATAACTTATCTTCTTTAATTTTACTTTCCCAGTCTCGGATAAATTAGTTTCAAACACAAGAAAACTTCATCTCTTTTGGCGACAGTTTTGATAAAATTCCTAACAATTCCAAGTTTAATATGCAGTGGAGGCAGCAATATATTCTCCTTCGGCACTAGAGGCTCACGAATAATATTGGCCGTTTGTAACCTGCTGTGCTCTCTGAGTTTCCATCCGTGGCATGCATATTGGTCACCGGAAAATCGTGTGTCCCAATCGCACAAAAAGCACATATATTTTATATAGCCGCTTTGAAGACCGCAAAGCATTGCTACAACTTTTAAATCGCAGCATATGCGCCACATATGTTTGGCGTAGTTAACCATTTTTAAAATATTTTCCAGTGCATCATATGTTTCTTTCGTTTCTGTACTATAGGCGATTGGAACTGAAGGTTTTTTATTGGTCTTATGCAGTAAAACCGCCTTCAAGCTGAGTTTTGAACTGTCAATAAATAATCTCCAGTCATCTACTTCATATTTTATTTCCATTGCGTCCATCAATTTTCCTACATCCGGGCAATATGCAAAAGTTTTTTCATCATTCACAAGGAATAAACTTTGGAGTGTTGCCTGACGACTTCGATAAGCTGTGACTTTCACACCGGGTGCCAACAAATTGTTTGATTTCAAAATGGAAGCCAGCTCTTCCTATTTATGCTGTGTTAATTCCAACTTGGCAACAATTGAATCAAGCTTATTTTGATTTATTAAAATTGGCTCATTGGATACTGATGGCTCATATGGGGGATCATCACGTGCATGATATTTCGGAGCAGTCGTAGAAGAGAAAATATCTGGGCTAGAAGCTTTTGGCACAGGAATGTGGTCCGAATGAGGCAATGGTGTTGCGGCACTTGCAACACCAACGTAATTATACGATTTTCTTATCCTTTTTGCGGCTATTTTATTCGCACATGCATAGCAATTCAAAAGCTATTTATATCTGGCTTGCACAGTTCCATATTCTGTTCAGTTTTGTTCACTTTTAAAAAACTGGAGAAAAATCACTTTTACTGTTCGCGTTCGTCGGCACTTGTTGAATGACAAAAATCACAGAACCAGTGTGAGAAAGAGAAGAAGTATAATGACTGCATGTTTTATGTGAACATTACAGAACCAGTGTTGCCACATCAATATTTCTCTTTTAGTACAGTAGAAAAATATGAGAGAGTTCGGCTTGTAAGTGTCAATGTTTTCCCCAAATAATGTTGTGCATAACTGGAGCAAATTTTTGTAATTCATACATTTACCTAATTGTGAATAAATGAGAAACGCGTGCATCGATTTTCATGATCTATGCCTTTTTTTGCTCATGAGTTATATGACTTTACACGAAAGTAATAAGTTTTGGCACTTTTTTCCATTTTGGATTTTTTATGAATTTAAAAAAAAAAATATTTAAATTTTTAGGCACAAAATACTTTTTTCCCTTCATACATTCATTTTTAACTTCGAAAGTGTTGCACATATAGGGAAACGGTATGAAAACAGATTAGAGAAATTGTAATTCTTAATTTTTCTAAATTTGTTTCATCAAAATCGGACACGTGGTTCTCGAGTTATGTTAAACTACGTTTTTGCCAAAATGTTACAACTAAGCGAAAAAACATCAAGATAAGGACAAAATTTAAAAGGTCATAAAAAAAACTGACACATACGAACGCCAAACCCTTTGAGGGTTTTACTATACTGACCTAGTACCATCACCCTGACTTGGAATTTCTCACCCCCCAGATTGGCTGTTGTACTGTGTTATTAAACAATGATTAAAAATAAAGAATGGGTTGAATATAATGGAAAATCAGTAGTCCTCTTTTTGATTGTGTTTTCGATTAATTTAATACGTATTTTAAATTGTTTTTAACGAAATAATATTGTGAGTGTACTTTTGGACGACCTTAATGTGCATATTAATTAATAAGAAGGGGGCTCTTTTTCACTTTTTTCAATTTAACGATAATTAAAAAACAAATCACGACACGTGTCGGGTTCGAACTCAGGCATTTAAACCTTTCATGCCTAATGTTGCATACATGTTTTCTTATTTTGAATACATGCAACTTTTTTGGTTACTTCTGAAAATACTTCATAATTGCATTCCTTAATTCTTTGTCATTTTATTTTTTCATTCATGTACAACTTAACGAACATTAACTTTAATTAACTTAAGCGAAAAAAACCAACATTTTAAAGGAGAAAGCTTTTTATAACTTTTTTTGCATTCAGTCTTATAGAAGATCGATTGTGATGAAATATGGATATGTTATAAAGAATAATTAAAAATCAAAAGATATTTTTAAGCAGAGTTAAGAGTCAAAATTTTCGATCTTTTGTAATAGGTCCCAAAATATGTGAACATATTATGTATCAAATAAAAGGAATTTGAATGACGCATCAAACACAATACATGCTCTCTAAGTCATTTATTAAAGACAATATATAGTAAGTGACACGTTGCGGTCATAGAAAAATCGCAATGGTGCTTCCTAGTTATAAAATTTTGGAAAATTATGCAATGGACTAAGAATAATAGATTAAAAAAAAAAAAAAACGAAAATGGTGTCGGTTATGCTTTTGTGGCGGTCAATGTGCGATATGTGTTTGCGATTCACGGCAATTTGTGAGTTCCTCTAAAAAACACAAACATTTTTTCCAAATTAAAAAAAAAAAATTATTTTGAATAAAATAAAAACCATACAAAAAATATAAAATTAATACTTTTTAAAAAATATTAACCCGTTAAAGTTTGTGCTTTAGTTACAAAAAAATCAGCTGTAACTACAATTGACTTAAGCAATTTAATTCTTATTTATCTTCACATTTTCTGCATTGTCCATAAAATAAGAATCAATATAAATTATACTTGATGTAGGGTAACAAATAGTACATTGATTTAAATGTTTTATACCCTTCACCACAGGTGGTGAAAAAGGGTATATATAAGTTTGTCATTCCGTTTGTAATTTCTACAATATTGATCTTAGACCCTATAAAGTATATATATTTTGGGTTCTTATGAAGATCGAAGTTGATTAACGATGTCCGTCTGTCCGACTGTGTGTTGATATGGGGTTTGCGAAGACCCCAGACATGATGAGGACTTGCTTGTTATATATTTCTGTCATATGTGATCCATTTCTGTTTGCTATTGAAATTCAGCCAGATCGCTCCATAAATGGCTGAGATATGAGTTTATGGCTCAGCTGTGTAGGTGGCTACCTAAGACACAGCTAGTGCGGGTTCAGATCACAGTTACTTTTTCAAATTAAAAAATATTTGTTTTTTTTTCAATGTTGTTAAAATAACTTAGCAGTTACATTGCAGTGTTGTAAATATGTAATTGCAAAAGTTTCTTATGTATGTAGGTAGGCATTGTTGTCGTACTTGTTTTTCGTTTTAGAAATGGAAGCTTGTTGCTGTGTCTAGTATATCTCCTTGCATTTTTATTCACTATTCTTACACACAGTGTTGCCATACTATTTTTCAAAAATCTTTTCTGAAAAAAAATCGCATGTGTTTATTTGGCTTATTTAAAAACAAAACATTCAACAATTTAATAATATGTATGTATTTAAAACAATATCATGGAAACAGTGTGACTAGATCTTTAAATTTGTTAACAGCTAACTCTGATATTAAGCAAGGCCAAAAAATGCCTTAATTGATTTTGAAAAATGCTAGAAATAATACTACATTTTTTCATAATTTTTGTTATTTAATCCTAATAAATTTTATTCACTTATTTTTAACAAACTTAAAATAAATGGTAAAATGGTAATATTTAAACAAGTATTTATGTAGATTTAGATCAGTGATCCCAAAGGCATTCTCCTATTCTACGTTAAACATTTTCAGTGTTGTCTAGTACAAGCGACTACACAACCTGGTCATAAAAATAATATAAGATAAAAATGGCAACCCTGAATAAAAGCAGAAAGCGACTACACAACCTGCGCACATTAAAGCTCAAATGAGACTAAATGTTTTTATTTAATAAAAATACAAATTATCTTCTCATGCTCTCTTCATTCTCTGATTTAGATAAATGTATGTATGTACCATCAGATATAATAGCACAAGTGGTTGAGCTTAAATTTAGGCGACCCTCTGCTCCGATTTAAAAGAATTTATAAAAAGATTTTTAGACCATTTTATTTCTCATATATTAAGCAAATTTTATACATAATTTCTCTTTGAGTGCAACTATTTAACTTATAATAATTTATAAAACAAATTTTTATTAACTATTTTCCTTCAAATTTTTAAAATCAAGCTAAAGGCCAATGGAGACTATCAACTAAACCCGCCAATCAGTGCATTTGTGTGTCGAATGATTGAAGCTTTAAAATGGACGTATCAAATCATGTCCTGGCTGGATGCTAATTTATTCTTATTGACTAGTTTTCAATAAAACTTTTGTTCGTTCACGCACTTTTCAATATTACCAAAAATCACAAACAAACTGACGTTTTTTTAATCAGAAATGTATATGTATGTATATTTTTTTTCATCCGTACACTAATTCAAGACAGATGAAAGCTCACGTCGAATATGTGATGTCATCCTTATTTAATCGTCTGCACATAATTAAATGTCTTAAATGAAATTAGAACCTCCTATAACTCCTCAATCAGAATTGAACTATGAGCATACATAACAACGCCAATTAACAATATTATATTTATATGAATCCAATTTAAACTCAGTGGAAGAAACTCCTTAAAAATCCACTTTTAACTGTATTAAAATATTCTATTTAGCAGAGGTACTGCACATTATAACCACATTTCGAAGTTAATGAAAAGAAGGAGCAATCCAACGAATAAATCGGCTTTACACAAAACAATATATCTCTGTAAAGACCACAATACTTCTTTTGAACCAATAAAATTAAGATCAACTCATTGGAATTTTGAAAATATGATTAAAGATTCTCTAACAACACACAGAAAGTGTTAGTTATCAGGCAGAATTTAGACGCCTACAAAGCGAGTTTAATCGGTACTACGAGGGCGGATCAATAAGTCCGTGACTTTTTGAATGAAACACAGTTTTTTTTTTTTTACAAAAAAAAATATTTTTCAATATAATCTCCTTTTAGCTCAATACACTTAGTCCAACGATTCTTCAATTTTTGTATCCCTTCCAAAAATTTGGATTTTTCGAGGTCCATAGAATAAGCATTCGTTTGATCAATAATTTCATCGTTGGAGCTAAATCTCTTTTCATTGAGCTATTTCTTTAGGTTTGGAAATAATCTTTGGGGCTAAATCCGGTGAATACAGCGGACGTGGGAGGAATTCGTTGCCACGGAAACGAAGTTGACACACGATTGCATTTGTGCTCGATTGTGAGCAAATGCGGCACCCAGTTTACGGATAGCTTTTTTATATTCAAGTGATCATTTAAAATTGAAACCTATTCATCAACAATCTCACGCACTTTTACTCTTCGATCGGCCAACACCATATCGTGGATTTTTTCGACATTTTTAGGCGTATTGACCTCAATTGGCCGTCCAGAACGTTCAGCGTCATTTGTACTTGTGCGACCACAACGAAAGTCAGTAAACCACTTTTTACCATTGAAATCGATAGTGCAAATTGCAAAAGTTTCTTATGTATGTAGGTAGGCATTGTTGTCGTACTTGTTTTTCGTTTTAGAAATGGAAGCTTGTTGCTGTGTCTAGTATATCTCCTTGCATTTTTATTCACTATTCTTACACACAGTGTTGCCATACTATTTTTCAAAAATCTTTTCTGAAAAAAAATCGCATGTGTTTATTTGGCTTATTTAAAAACAAAACATTCAACAATTTAATAATATGTATGTATTTAAAACAATATCATGGAAACAGTGTGACTAGATCTTTAAATTTGTTAACAGCTAACTCTGATATTAAGCAAGGCCAAAAAATGCCTTAATTGATTTTGAAAAATGCTAGAAATAATACTACATTTTTTCATAATTTTTGTTATTTAATCCTAATAAATTTTATTCACTTATTTTTAACAAACTTAAAATAAATGGTAAAATGGTAATATTTAAACAAGTATTTATGTAGATTTAGATCAGTGATCCCAAAGGCATTCTCCTATTCTACATTAAACATTTTCAGTGTTGTCTAGTACAAGCGACTACACAACCTGGTCATAAAAATAATATAAGATAAAAATGGCAACCCTGAATAAAAGCAGAAAGCGACTACACAACCTGCGCACATTAAAGCTCAAATGAGACTAAATGTTTTTATTTAATAAAAATACAAATTATCTTCTCATGCTCTCTTCATTCTCTGATTTAGATAAATGTATGTATGTACCATCAGATATAATAGCACAAGTGGTTGAGCTTAAATTTAGGCGACCCTCTGCTCCGATTTAAAAGAATTTATAAAAAGATTTTTAGACCATTTTATTTCTCATATATTAAGCAAATTTTATACATAATTTCTCTTTGAGTGCAACTATTTAACTTATAATAATTTATAAAACAAATTTTTATTAACTATTTTCCTTCAAATTTTTAAAATCAAGCTAAAGGCCAATGGAGACTATCAACTAAACCCGCCAATCAGTGCATTTGTGTGTCGAATGATTGAAGCTTTAAAATGGACGTATCAAATCATGTCCTGGCTGGATGCTAATTTATTCTTATTGACTAGTTTTCAATAAAACTTTTGTTCGTTCACGCACTTTTCAATATTACCAAAAATCACAAACAAACTGACGTTTTTTTAATCAGAAATGTATATGTATGTATATTTTTTTTCATCCGTACACTAATTCATGACAGATGAAAGCTCACGTCGAATATGTGATGTCATCCTTATTTAATCGTCTGCACATAATTAAATGTCTTAAATGAAATTAGAACCTCCTATAACTCCTCAATCAGAATTGAACTATGAGCATACATAACAACGCCAATTAACAATATTATATTTATATGAATCCAATTTAAACTCAGTGGAAGAAACTCCTTAAAAATCCACTTTTAACTGTATTAAAATATTCTATTTAGCAGAGGTACTGCACATTATAACCACATTTCGAAGTTAATGAAAAGAAGGAGCAATCCAACGAATAAATCGGCTTTACACAAAACAATATATCTCTGTAAAGACCACAATACTTCTTTTGAACCAATAAAATTAAGATCAACTCATTGGAATTTTGAAAATATGATTAAAGATTCTCTAACAACACACAGAAAGTGTTAGTTATCAGGCAGAATTTAGACGCCTACAAAGCGAGTTTAATCGGTACTACGAGGGCGGATCAATAAGTCCGTGACTTTTTGAATGAAACACAGTTTTTTTTTTTTTACAAAAAAAAAATATTTTTCAATATAATCTCCTTTTAGCTCAATACACTTAGTCCAACGATTCTTCAATTTTTGTATCCCTTCCAAAAATTTGGATTTTTCGAGGTCCATAGAATAAGCATTCGTTTGATCAATAATTTCATCGTTGGAGCTAAATCTCTTTTCATTGAGCTATTTCTTTAGGTTTGGAAATAATCTTTGGGGCTAAATCCGGTGAATACAGCGGACGTGGGAGGAATTCGTTGCCACGGAAACGAAGTTGACACACGATTGCATTTGTGCTCGATTGTGAGCAAATGCGGCACCCAGTTTACGGATAGCTTTTTTATATTCAAGTGATCATTTAAAATTGAAACCTATTCATCAACAATCTCACGCACTTTTACTCTTCGATCGGCCAACACCATATCGTGGATTTTTTCGACATTTTTAGGCGTATTGACCTCAATTGGCCGTCCAGAACGTTCAGCGTCATTTGTACTTGTGCGACCACAACGAAAGTCAGTAAACCACTTTTTACCATTGAAATCGATAGTGCAGAGTCCCCATAGTATTTATCAAGCTTTTCCTTGGTTTGATTGACGGCTGTATGGATAGCAATTTATTTCTTTAAAAAAATCTGATGAGTATATTCTTAGTTGGAATGAAGAGATTACATAATTATTTGTCGTAATATTAACACCGTCTGTTAATAGGAAATACGACGGCGGATCAATAAGTCCGTGACTTTTCGAACTTCCCTCAAAGTTATATGAAATGCAACACTGCTCCCATCAAGTAGATTACTATCAAATTTTGAGCAAGTCCCGTCATTTACTTTGCGTTTAACAGCTGTTCAAAATATACAACCTCGTGGATTTTTTAAAAATGGAAAAGGTAAATTTCGAGTACTCATTAAACATTATTTTTTGCGAAAAAAAATCGTCAATCAAACCAAGGAAAAGTTTGATAAATACTATGGGGACTCTGCACCATCAATTTCAATGGTAAACAAGTAAAAAGAGGCTTAAATTCGGCTATGCTGAGTCTTTGAATACCCTCCACCAATGTCCTAAAAAATATTTTCTACTGTTTTTGATACAAATAATGTAAAAACTTTTAAAGTAGACTACCTCTGCAGCAAAATATGCCAAATGGAGAGAATGCACCTCTTGACAAATAGATACAACTCAAGAAATTAATGTCTTTGATAAAATTTATGTCTGATTGTAGCACAGACAAGACTCATCTCAATAGGTGGCGCAATTGACAAAACAATAACACTTAGGCACTAGCTGTGTCTTAGGAAGCCACCTACACAGCTGAGCCATGAAAGCTATTTATCACAATGCATTAAACTAAAATATATTGAGTCTATTTGTTGGTCTAATAGCGGAAAATCATGTGATTGCATGTCGATGTGTTTGTTATGCGTAAAATGCAACATACATATTAAATAAAGGGATTCTACACAAAAAATTAGACTTAGTCGTTGTTTTTTGCTCATATCTCAGCCATTTATGAACCGATCTGGCTGAATTTCAATAGCAAACAGAAATGGATCACATGTGACAAAAATATATAACAAGCAAGTCCTCATCATGTCTGGGGTCTTCGCAAAACCCATTTAAACACACAGACGGACGGACATTGTTAAATCAACTTCGCTCTTCATAAGGACCCAGAATATATATACTTTATCGGGTCTAAGATCAATATTGTAGAAATTACAAACGGAATGACAAACTTATATATATATATATATATATATATATATATATATATATATATATATATTGTTTTTGGTTATACATTTTTAATTCATAAATGAAAACTATGACCTTTTTTATTTTGCAAAGAATTAGTTGACAAACTGTATTTCGTGTTAAAAACCTGTATAAAAAATTTTAAAGTAATACAATTTTTGTTTTTGCACTGGGTCAATGTTATTTTTCAAGTGTTGCTTTATACCCGAACCCAAAGGGGTTCAGGTTCGCTGTCTATAAAAACTTTGAACCCGAACCAGCTTAACCAAAAAATTTAACCAGGTTCGGGTTAAGAAATATAAAAAAAAAAATATTCTTGCTGTTCATGGCTTGTGAAACGTTTGATAGAAAAATCATAAAAAAACATTACATTTCTTGCATTCCAGTTTGCAGTGACACTATATCTAGTCCTTCTTTTAAGAAAATACTTGATCAATGCAGAGTTATTTGCAAAAAATTGCGAAGACCAAAAACTTCTTCTTAAGCTAAAAAGCAAAACTTGAAAAAAGCTAGTCAAACTAGATGGAATTCGAGTTTTGACATGGTTCAAGCCTTATTGGAATACAGAAGTTTTTGTTCGGAATTACTGGATGCTGCAATAACTATGAATGATAATATTTGGAATATTTGTGAAGAATTCGTAGAAGATTTTGCACCGGTTAAAAAATTAATGCTGAAACTACAAGAAGAATAGACGACTAGGCTATTTTTATAGAATCTGGCTTAGTTTTAAATTAGAGCTTATAAAAGATGACAAAACAAAAACATTTTCCCCAAGAATTTTATTTAAATATTATAAAAAGAGAAAACCACTTTAAGTGGATTATTACTTTTGATTGCAGCATTATATCTAGATAGCAGATTAAAGTAACGCTAAGTCCCGAATATGTTAAAAATGCAAAAAATAAAACATATTTTAAAAATAACAATTGAAATTTTCAAAAATTTGCAAATGGAAAGAGAAGAATAGAATTTTATGAAAGAATCAAAATCTTGTTCTTCAGAAGAAGGAACGATTTGCAAATCAAAGAACAAATTAAAAAGAAAAAATATATTAATTATAAAATTAAACTAAATTTTAATTGAAAAATAAATAAATTTCCTATTAATAAAACATTTACACTTCTTTTAAATGTTGAACCCGAACCTAAAATTTTTATTTCGATTAACCCGAACCTGAACCCATTTATTTCAGGGTTTCAATTAATTATTTAATTTAATTTTTAATTATTTAAATTAATTTGTTTTGTGGAAAAAACCGTAAGTATTAAAATTAGAAACAGACTTCTTACTTATTCTTTATTGTTTGCTTAACCCGATTCTTGAAAATGGTCCTTATTTGCAAACGTTGCTTTATATTTCACCAATTTTCGACATCGAACTCAACTCAGTTTGTCACAGTTTGTAACTAGAATAATGCTTTTGAAATTTAGTTTTTTTGTTTTATTTCTCTGAAGACCAAAATTATATGCAAATTTAAGTTGTTCCGACAAATTTATGTTAATAAATTTGGTAATGGCTGACAAAATTGGTTTTCTGTTTAACAAAAACAAGTTTATCTCACATCATATGACAGCGTAAAAACTTTATTTATGTATTTTTTACAGTAATTTTTGTTTCTTATTAGTTCGATAAACGATTTATTTTGGAAAATTATTCGTGCATTCAAAGTCGTTTTGAGTGATCAATTGATCAAAATATAAACCCGAACAACTCCAGTCTTAACTGATTCAAATGTTCTTGCATGATTTCAATTTATCTTTATGCCTAATTCTTTGGAAAGATATTTGAGAACCTAACGAGAAATTACAATAAACAAAAAAACTTACCTTAAAACAATTTTGCATTTTAAAACTTTTTTCATTTAATTGTTCGACACGTTCAATTTCTGCCAACGGTATATCACAGATAGGGGTTTTGCCTTTGGATTTGGCATAGCTTAATGATTGGGTAGTTAAACGAAAATAACGTTGTTTGAAAGGACGTCGTCCAAAACGTTTCCGACACTGTGGATATTTGGTCATCATGCTGAATTAAGAAAAAAAAAAAGAAATTATATAATATATTAGGAAATTTGTATTAAAAACAATTTAAATATTTTATTGATAACTATTATACAATTTAAGCAAAATAATATACAATAATAAAAAGTGTTTTCTTACCCCTCGCTTTGATTAGTATTATTTAAAATTTGGTTAAAGAGAATTTTTGTTGGTTTGAAAGTTAATGTAAGTTTTAATTAAGCAATATGTTTTATTTGTTCACAGAAGCAGGTGGAGGGATGGATAGGTATACGTATGTGATAGTTGTGTGTGTATATGATGAGGGAAGAGAATAAAAAAATATATAAAATAAAATAATAATAGATATAAAAGAAACATTGCATCAAAAATAAATATTCACCAAAATAAACATACAGTGGTATTCATAATGAAAGCTTAGTAGTACACTAGGCATAGCAGATTGTTTGAATAAAGTTTATACCAAATGATTTCTTAGCATGCCGATTAAGGCTAACCTTAGTTTGCAAATCAAAGCTTTTTGTTAAATAAATTTTCATTGTGAGTATGGGTATTAAATTATGTCTTACAAGCATTGTATTTTCAAACTTACCCTTCCTTAAGTAATACTGGCTCTAAATTATTTTCTCCAACTGGAAACAAACTACTCGTTTCATGTGTTGGACTAACTTCATCGGCACATGGTGTGGAAATATTCTCGAGAAATGTTTTCACGGCCTCGACATGCTTCTCAGTGCAGAATTTCTTGTACAACTGACCGGTGTACTCCTCTTTACAGGGCTGTTGTGAGGTACGCGAACTAACCAAGTTACCCAATGATTGTATTGTTTTTGAAATTAATGTTAAAGTTCGATTTGTTTGGCAGTCCTAAATTAAAAGAATTTTAAGCTTCAATAAATATCAAACACAAAATTCAATTTAGTTATTATTTATAAAAAAATTCCCTAACAAAAATTTAAATCTCCAAATTTCCTCAGAATTTGCAACATTATTAGAATTATTTAAAAAAATATTCTCAAAAAGGTTAAGCAACAAGAAAAGCATATACATAATTTAGCGGGATGTTTTTTACTTAGAAAAAGAAATCTCCCAAATCTAATTAAAAAAAAAACGAAACGGGAATTATAAAGCATTTATAGGGTAAATTACTCAAAATCTTAAGATTTCTTTTAAATTTTGAACTAAGAAATTTAAAAATTTTGTTTGACAAAAAATAAAATAAAAAAAATTATCAATTAATCTTAAGCCGTTTACTAATAGGTAATTTCTCTGTTGTAACATGGGGTTTCCCCTCATAAAAGCGAGTTTTCCTCAAATGAAATAACGCGAATTCCCTACAAACGCGAATTCCCTACAGACGATTTAACTCTGGTAAGGACTACAAAAATAAATTTTTCTTTAAAGTTTAGTTTTAACTTACCAATGGTTCTGTGGTCAAATCGAATAATTTCGGTCCTAATATGGCAGGTGCAAAAAAGCGCAAAAATATAAAACCCGACACTACCGAATACCGTACTTCACGATTATGCGGAAAGTGACGTCCAGCACACTCACGTAAATCGTGAAAAATCTGACACAACACTTTCGGACAACGCACTGCACTTTTAGTGATGGCATCGAATACTTTTTCAACATAATCTTGTAGATGATGCAGATTCGTATCGACCGCTGAGCGATCTTTTACTTTGGACGGATCAATTTCACAGGGTTTCTTATCAGCGAGTATTTGCGCCAATACGGGTCGCAGGGTTTGATGTAAATAATGAAGGCCCGACAGACGCATCGCCTCGTCCATCATTTTCGATACCAATGTGTTGCCACGAAATATGGTTGTGGGATCGGTTAAATTTGAGATCTCATGATCGGCTAAAGCTTTGATAATGGGTGCAATACGGCCGGTGTGCGTGAAAAGTCGCACTAATGGCTGTGAAACATCTGTCTTGCATGAAACCAATTCGCCCAATATGAAAACCGATGACAGTGTTATCGGTCGTTGGTCCACCGACTCCAGTAGCAGATTCATGAGATCATCATAGGTGGCTAGCGGGAACACATGATCGGCCGTGTAAAGAATTTTGAGACGTAACGAACCAATTGTACTGTCGCCGCTCAGCCGCGTACCAGGCGGCGTTGCACACGAACGTGCATTTGTATTCACAGATCGTGTTGTCGAACTCAGCGATCTGGGTTGCAGGTAATACCAGGCGGACGGTTGGACAGTTGACTGTTGTTGTTTATTACGCATTGGCAGTTTGACTTCGCCAAGAAATACTTTGTCTGACATGCCGGAGGCATCGTGCCACAGTGACACCGTTATTTCGCATAAATCAGCGCCACCAAGTGGATAGATCGTATAGGCTTTATTCGAATTAATTGTACCACCGCCACTGCTAGAATCATACTGGGATTGTGATGATTTAGCCGTTGCCGCCGAATCGGCATCAATGCAGAGATCAAAACTCATTGTTTCGTCAAATTCTGGATTAACAGTTTTCTTACGCAATTTTGAACGTTTAGAGATCTGGCGTTTGTTCGAATATAATGCGGTACACACCACATACGGATCGCAGGTTCCATTCTTTTTTGGCAGATCTGTACATTCAGGTACTCTTATGAGAACACGTGAATGTTTACCAGTTGCTATCAGTGCTGCATTCTTCCAGTTTGTACCTTGTTCGGTGGCGGTGGTGGTGGTGGTGGAGGTGATAGTTGAGACGGAGGAAGAAGTGGTATTCTGATGATGGCCAAATAGACCATCAATACTACTGCTGGTACTTCGTATTCCGCTCTTTTGTGCACTACTTCGTTGTATATTACTCAGTTCACTGTTCTCTTTATAGTCATTCTGTAGCGCTTGATGTTGCTGCACCAGTTCTTCGATTATTTCACTGCTATTGCGATCATAGTCACCCGGTCGCAGGAGATTTATGCGCTGTTCATGTATTTGGGCAGGTGCTTCCTCGAATTGTACTTCAATGTGAGCCATACCTTGTACTTCGGAATCAGAATCGACTGGTCTCAGTGAAAACCAATGATCCTTATGATTGTACATGTGTAACTCTTCACGTTTAATGGCTATCTTACCAATCGGTTTATCCTGTTTCATATGTCTATCTCGATCCCAAACATATACGGACAGGTAGCGAAAACGTCGTGGTATCTTAAATTGATACTCTTCACCGAAAAATGGCGAGAGCGTTCGTTCTATGGTGGGTGTTCGACAAATTTCCTCTTGATCCAAAGCGATTGTACAGTAAACATCGCGGGTGCCTTGTGTGCTACAACTTGTATTGGCCGCATTGCGACTACTAAGGTTTTTAGCTTCTCCTAAAATATGAAAAAAAAAAAAATGATTTGGATATTAAAATAATGGATTAGTAACACGTTAATTAATAAAGGAAATTTGATACAAATTTTAACAAGGGTTGTTTCATTGCCCTTGTTAAAATTTATTTATAATTATAGACTTATGGTGGGTAACTTATCTTAAAAAATAACCAGAGTTAATTCTATACAAGTTTGACATTCTTAACTATTGTTAAGCACTAAGCTGTTGTTATTTCAGGTTTATTTAACAGGTCCTTTTTGGATTTCTTAAACTTATTAATAATGATTATAAATTCCATTTTTGTGTGGAATTAACAATGGTTGAGATTTAAATCTGATTATTTTTTTATAAGTTACCCGTATTAATGATGTGTCCAACTGTTAGCTATTTCTGAACGGACAGATTTAGTTAAACACTTTTAAGAACAATATTTAGTTTAAGATTCTGATATATATTTTAGAAGATTTAATAAAGAATCTCTTAACAATAGTTGTCGATAAACCGTAGTTTTTTTTATTGTTCATCCGCTTTTTTATACCGGTTTTTGAGTTATTTAAGAAACTGGTTTTAAAAAAAATTGGATTTTTTTTTTCATTTTAAAATAATGTTTAAATTCTCCCAAAGGTGCTTTTAATTTTAAATGCCAACATGTGTACATATACCTATTATCTGTTCTCCTAAATTAAGAAATCGTACGATTTTTTTTCAACGAAAATTGGTATATCCATATATATGTCCAAAAAAAGATTTTTGTGAATTTTTTTTATAACCTAGCACGCCTAGCACATTGCAACTGAAATTATTTATAAAATATATTGAAAGGAGTGTTTACGGCACACCAATTTCGATATATCAATATATTTTGTTTCCACCACCAAAGGCAAGTTTCATCCATGTTAGTCAAATATAATATTTTCAAAGTAAATGTTGTCTCTATTACGAAAATAGCCATAAATATAGAAATTGACAATTATTTAAGTCATAACCACTTGCGAGGCAAAAACAAATTTTCGTTATTTTACGAACACACCACCATTTTATAGTTAAGTTAAATTTTTGGCCCTAATTGCTGAAGAATTATAATTTTTTTAAATAATTCTAACACCGTGATTTAACAAATATTTAAATTTACCATGATAAAATTTTTGGATCTTCCCAGGACTCCTATTATTTAGAAAGGAACCTAAAAGGCGCCATTAGAAAAAAAGGTTGTTTAGTTTTAAATGCCAAAAAACAAAGAAAATTTTTAGATATTTGCAATACAAAATGATTATTTACAAAACTAGAAAACCGGTCATATGTACGTAACGACTTTGAATTAAAAAAAAAAAAAAACAGGTTTTAAAGAATTCCCTTTTGCCAACTCTATTACAGCGGGTATACCCGCTGTAAAATAATTCGACAAGGTTTTCTTGTAATTTTATTAGAATAACAAGAAAAGATTTCCGAAAGTTCATGCCATCAATTTAAAGACAGTCTTGTTCAATAAATATCAAACAATAAAGCAGAGACATACATATTACACATTTAATTATATTTGAAGAATGCCGAAACAAATCTAAATGAAATAAAACGTGACTTCCTGTGAAGATATTTAAACAGAAAAATGGCAAAAGAAGCATACAGAGGAATATACCCATTTAGCAAAAATTAGAGCGAAGTTATTTTATTTTATTTATTTAATTGTGCACCGGAAATCAATGTGGAATATCAAAAAAAGGTTGACTTGACAAAGAAAAAAAAAGCAAAAGTTTCCAATTTAAATAAAATATATAATTTACACATTCACTACCCAAAACATGAGTACATACACATATTCTCTGTTCCCCTAAAATAAGAAATCGTATGATTTTTTTAACGAAAATTGGTACATCCATATTTGTGCACAAAAAATATTTTTGGGAATTTTTTTAATAACCTAGCACGCCCTTTAACGGATACATTGCAACTGAAATTCTGACTGACTGAAATTCTTCAATAATGAAAAAATGAAATCTTTAAATTGTTCTGTAAATTCTAACTTCGTGAACAGTCAGGGTTTTCTTAAAAAGGTTTAAAAATTAATTTTAAGGACTTTTTTAAATTTTTTAATAGTTACTATCCCAGCAAAAATAAATGGAAGTGATTCTTAAGGAATTAATTTTTCACTGATTCCAAAGTATCGTTTAGTTCAGATTTTTCTCTTCCAAAGCACTTCTTTTACACAACTTCAGAAAATGTAATTATTAACGAAATTTAACACTTTTCAATTCTATGGCGGGTAACTTATTTTTTTTTTATAGATATTTCTATATAAATTTGAAATTTATAACTATGCTTTAAGTTTAAGTAATCTGTTTTAATCTTTAACTTACAATTTACCATATTACAAATTTTTATAAAAGTAGTTATTATTGATACAAAAAGTAAAAAATTTATTGTAGTAAAAATTGCAAGAATTTAGAATAAAAGTTTTTTAATAAATAAGGCCCGATTACTGAATATACCGTCCGTTATAATTTAACCAACAGTTAAACTCAAACCTTATATGGGAAACAATAACAAATGTGTCAGTTAAATTTCAAGGTAGAAGCTAAAGGGAGATTGTGAAGGCCCGATTACTGATATCCTGGTTAATTCTTAATTACAAATTAAAAATTTATTTGTGAACATCAAAAGATCTTATTTTTCACTAAATCATAAGAAGGGTTTTTTAAATGCAATGAAAAAGGATCATAAAAGGAAATTTCCACCCTATGACACCCCTATGTAAAAATCATTGGTTCCGATCCAAAATTTCACAGCACCGGAATCAAAATCACTGCCTTTTTTCTCTTCTTTTGCTGGGTATGTATACAAATTTCTAAAACCCGCGTTAACAATTACAGAGTGAATACTCTCAGCATGTATTTAAATGATAACTGTTTAAAACACAGAGTAACTTCAAAAAAAATATATTGTATTTGACATTTAATGAGAGATTCGAACAAATTGAAGTTATTTTTTCAAAAGAGAATTTTACATTTTGATGCAACTAAGAACTTAAGTAGAAAACAGTTTTACAATAAAAAAAATATTACAATTTATTTCTTTCTTTTATTAATCCAAAAGTTTCGGATAATTTTCTTAATTCGATTTACGTGCTTTTGTCAGATGATTTATTTCAATTTATATTGGTTCAATCGTAACTCAACTAAATAAATTGTTTTACGATTTAATTTGCAAACTGTTTTTAGTTGAATTAATTTCCTAATATATAATCAATTCTTTTGATTCTATTAAAAGAATCAACAAAAGTCAAATTGATTCTTTCTGTTAGATATTGATTGAATAAAGAATAAAATTATTCAATAAAAAAATGATTTGCAAATGGATTCGTTTAAAATGAAATCTCGATTTAAAAATTAAAGAATTATATTTTTAAAGGTCTTGTGTAGGCATATTACCATAATAATTCGATGTGAATTACATATTTTAAATATTTCAACACACATTGGGCGACCAAAGAAAAGTGTATTGAATAAATTTTCCTAATTGCTTTTGCAGATAACAACCAGAAACAAAGATTCACATGTAAATACAAACATATAAAATTGTATCAACAAATTTTCAGGTGGTTTGTATTAAAAATGAATAGTAACCCTGAAGGAAATGTCGATAGTGAAACTGTACTATTCACTTTGTCACCAGTACTACTGACTAATTATGCCCCAGACAACGGTTCCTGCTGTAGACATTTAACATGTGCTTGTCATTCCGAATCTACACAACTATTGACTAGCTGTAAACATTGGAACCAGAGATTTACCAGTACATTTTAGTAATTCCAGTCTAAACTTTTGGAACTTTTTACTAGATTTCCACACTAGAAAGGAAAATAAGTTTAAACATGTGCATTTATTTTGGAAAATTAGATATTTCATTAACACAAATTTTTATAAATTTCATAAAAGTAAATAAAATGTTCGCTTATCCTAGAGGCTCCGTAAAATCTTTATCACTAAAAAATGTTGCCACTTTCTCGTTATTTTTATACAAAATTCATTCTTTTTTCACAAGTCTTTTGTAATTGCTTTTGCTCATTATATAATTTTGTTCAAATTATATGTATATTTACCATTGAAATTCACTTTTCTTTATATTTTTATTAAAAACTGTAATTTTGCACGCAGCTATGTGCATGTATTTTCAACAAAATGAAACAATAAAAAAATTAAAAAGAAGCACAGCTTTGCAGAAAGAAACATACACATACATAAATTTAGCAACAAAAAAAAAAATGCTGCAAATTTTTTAAATTTTTTTATATTAGAGTTTTATATAAGAGATTTTTTTATATTAGAATTTTCATTACTGAAAATTCTCAGTTAAAAAAAAATTTTATTTTATTTTTTTTAAACAAAATCTATCAGACTGCTCATTTTTTAAAATTTTGGGAAAAAATCTGTCTGTCTGATGCAGTGGATGCAATTTTTTTGGGTCGGTCCATGTGAGAATTTTTTTGCTTTGGTTTGGATCTACAACTTTGCCAAAGACATAAAAACAAAATTCCGAACGGTTTATGATATATGGATTCCATAAAAATTTTCCTTTTTTAAAAAAATCATGTTTGGGTGCAAAAACTTAGGGTGTCCATAAAAAAAAATTTTGATGTAATCTGGCCAAGTCCGTTGCGGATTTTTTTTTAGTTTCGATATACACTTCAAAAAAAACCGGGTACGAAAGAGGAACCAATTTATGTGTTGCACTGTGTTATGTAAGAAATATAAAATTGACTAAATGGCCGCATCGTGCCGCTACGCAAATGTGTGCTCTTTTAACTATATTTTGCATAACATGTTGGCATATTACTGGTGTTATTGCTCCAAAATATTCAATAATGTAGTTTTTTAGCATCTGGCTTGTTGCCGTAGATCTTTCCCTTTAAGTACCCCCAAAGAAAGTAGTCGGGGCAGTCAAATCAGGAGATCAAGGGTGTCAATCGAAATCTTCTTTTTTATATAACACGGCAGGGAAAAATACGAGGGTGTCAATTGAGGACTGTCAGTTCCCCAGTAGCGGTTTTTCTGTTTATTAACAAAGCCAGCCAAGTCAAAATGTGCCTCGTGCTCATAATAATTTTTCGCCAAAACTTTGGGTTTTTATATTTTGTTTACGTTATGCTCCATAATAAATTGTTTGCGACTACTCTGCACAATTGTCAGTCAAATACAAACGGACAAATGTCAACCAAACAAAAATGGCGGTTAAAAACATCGACCTGGAACAAAAAAAACACCCTGTATTATTACTGGCAACAAGAAGCTGATACTGCAAAAACATTGTTATATCAACTTTTTATTAATATAAATAAATTTTACAAAATTTATTATGAACCTTTAGAAATTAAAAACACATTTTTTTTTTGTTATTTTAGGGGAGCGAATTAGAATGAAATTAAATAATGTTGGTAATATAATATACCAATCAAAAAATGATGCAAACATCAACTTGATCGTATTAATACACGAACGTCATATATACAAAGTTTGTTAGTGTGTTTGCTTCTTCATTATTCGCATATCAGACTGGAAATCGATTTAAACGCACGTACAAGGTGTACATTCACCAGAACCGCAAAACCAGAGCAACAGCAACGAAAAGCGTCGTCAATATCACGTTGTAGATCAACACAAATTTAACAACAGCAACAACCACAGCAAATATAAATGTATTTATTCTCTGGAGGGATACAAAACAAAAAGAACACAAACAACAGGATGCAACCGGAGAACATTTCAACCAGAAAACCAGAATCAATAAACAAGTTTTTGTTTCAGTTCATTTTTTTTCTTTATTTTTATCTTAATTTCTTAACCCATTATTGGTCAATAGATCAACCTACAACAAATTATACTATATTAAACACAGCAACAACTACATTGTTTTTATACAAAACTAAACTAGTCTTTGCTTATGTTTTGTATATGCCTTTTGACACGTAAAAACTAGATGGTTTTTGCTCTGGCTAAATATAGTATTCGAGAAATGTAGATCCTCACGTTGCCAGACAATTTGCTACGAATTTCATTAAACATTTTTTGAAATTCCCCTTTATTCCATTTTTTTTTAATGGTATTTTAAACATGGGTTAAGCATTTCTAATACTTGCTTAGATTTTATGTAACTTAAATGTGGGGATAGAGAGAAAGTTTTTTTGTAACAATAGTAGTTATAATTTTATTTACACTCAAAATAATTGTTATAAAATTACAAATAGACTTAAGATAAAGAATAAGAAGGTAAAACAATTGTAGCATAGCCTCGATTTGTTGGGTTGAAATCAATAACCTCTGCATAGTGTACCGACCGATATGGAAGACAGATACAGAACAGATGTAGTAGGTACTGTATAAACATGTTGTATCTATTTATACCAATAAGAACAACACGTGTTGCAAAAAAAAAAAGAAAAATAAGGGAAAAAGTGGCAAACAATCAAGTCAATAAACGGAAGGAAATGCTAATATAAAAAACTCGTAAATTAAAAAAAATTTCATAACATCAAAAGATAAAAAACAGACGGCAAAGATGCACCGGCAGCAAAACTTAACAAGATGCGGTCAAAGTCTACAAGAGAATTGAAGTACGAATCTGCCTCAGGAAACATGCAAATTTAAACAAAGCAGTTGCAACAAGAGGGTCAAAAATAATAAATGCGTAACAAAAAAAATTTCCAAAAAGAAAAAAAAATTACTTGAACTAAATTAAAAAAATTTTGTGATTAAGGGTATTCATGTCAGAAATTCAGGTCTTGCAAAATTGTGAAAGTGTAAAATTTTCCTCAAACACAATACCAAACATATGAGAGTTATTTTCAAACAAACCTTACAATTTTGCACAACCCACAATCAAATGTAAAAATTTGGTCTTGGAAACCCTTGACCAAATTACAAAGGCATATAAAAGAATGAAACAAATACTCGAAGCACCCAGCTCGCATTTTCAATCGTAGACAACTATTATGTGATAGAAGCGGGCGATTAAATAAATCGCCCGCTATGTTGTAGTCCGATCGCGCCAGTTCAGTAGAACTAAATAAACTTTGTAATGACGGCGACTCTTCCATATTAGTCGTCTACGTCTTACTTTAAACAAGCCTTGAAACAATCCTCAAAATGACTCGCAAAAATATCATTTGGATGAGTAAAATATGATCGTTGACTACTGACAATCTTCCAATGCTCTCCAAAATGTGTTAACGACGATTCACTCGTCCAACAATCGCCAAAATGACTCGTAAAAGCATCATTTGAAAGAGCAAAATATAATTCTATTTCGCAATCGTCTGGACGATTAAAAAAAAAAAAAAAAAGAGTAGCGAAATGATCGTGCTCGTCAAATAATCTTTCAAATGCCAGCTGGACACCAACACTTTATAATCATTTAACTTGGCAGCACTTTTTTAATCATGTGTTTTTGTTAGCACACTAGACATAGTAGGTACAAATCGTATATCAACACACCATGACGATGTCTCTCACGTCGTAAAAAACGTTCTCTTAGTTTTGTATGTGCAGATTTCAAAGGTTCAGCATCTTTTTAAATTGGATTTTTTGCGATTCCAATTGAATTTCTTTGCAAATCCAATTAGTTTTTAGCAGCTTTCCCAATTGGATTTGGAAAAAAGGTTTAAAAACAGGGAAATTTCCTCAAATTTTTGCAGAAATCAGGGAAATTTGCTCAATTTTCCCCTGTTTTCTCAAAGTTTCCGAACCTTTGTATTCTGTATAAAATTTTATTTGGCTGCTGACGGCGTTGCATCCTCTATACTATTCTTCCTCTATGACTTTAACAATTTTGTTTCCAATGGCACTATACAACATATACAACAAATAGGACAGCCCTTATGAACAACCTAATTAATAACCACCAGACAAGTCAAATTTGTTTGTTTTGCTGTTTTTGATTTTTTACTGATAGTTGCTTTTTCTGTTTTTTCCAGTTTTAAACTTTAAAATAGTTTTTTCTTAAGATTTATGTGGCCAATTCACAGCCGCTATTGTATTATGTATGTTGTATTGAAATACACTTTACAAATATTTTGTTGGGAACACTCAGTTGTATTTTGATGTTGTAAAACGTCAAATATTAAAGAATAAAAATAAAAATATATAAAAATTTATAGAAACAAGAAGAAAAAATAAAAATGAAATGCAAAATAAAGGTGAAGGTGAAAAAAATAGCATTCACTTGAGACTGATATGTTATGATACGAGTATACAATACACCATTTAATATAATAAACACAGCAAATGAAGTTGCAACAGTTTTTTAAGTGCAAATTACCATAGAGGAAAAATAGTATAGAGGATGCAACGCCGTCAGCAGCCAAATAAAATTTTATACAGAATACAAAGGTTCGGAAACTTTAAGAAAACAGGAGAAAATTGAGCAAATTTCCCTGATTTCTGCAAAAATTTGAGTAAATTTCCGTTTTTAAACCTTTTTTTCAAATCCAATTGGGAAAGCTGCTAAAAACTAATTGGATTTGCAAAGAAATTCAATTGGAATCGCAAAAAATCCAATTTAAAAAGATGCTGAACCTTTGAAATCTGCACATACAAAACTAAGAGAACGTTTTTTACGACGTGAGAGACATCGTCATGGTGTGAAATTACAAACAACAATTTTACACTATTGTAAAGAAATACACGATATAACAAATACAACGATACAATAAATGTTGTGAATTGAACAATAAGCTTAAAATTGCTTTTTTCACATTTTTTGCCTCAAAAAATATTTGTTCTTAAAAAGAGGTTTCCCCAACTTTTTACTTTTCCTTGTTTTTTTCCCAATATATTTTTGCTTTAAATACATTTTGCTTTCTTTTTCTTCTCTGTTCTCTGATAACTCACAAAAAGAAAAATAGTTAATTTTTGTAAAATATTGCGGTTACCGGATATAATAAATATTTTTTTTTTTTCAATTTTACCAGCAATATTTAAAGAAATGTCTTTTATTGCCGAATCATTTAATGTCTGTGTTAATTGTAATTAAAAATAAAATTTTTGAAATATAATCAAGTTACTCTTCTATTGTTTGGTGCTTATTAATAAACAGCTGTTATTTTTAACTCAAACTAACAATAATTTTCAATACAAAAAAAAAAATGTCGTCTTCAAAAAAACTTTCATTTTATACCTAATTTCTCTAGGTTTTTTTGAATATATACGAAATAAAAAAACCTTATAATTTTTGACCTTAATAATCCCCAATCGTGAGAATCGGCCTCGAATGCCATTCAGATTAGAGGGAACCCATCTGGATATTTTCCTTGTTAGTGTATTGAAGGGTAGAAAATAAACAGATGTTGTTTTATATATTAAGAGAAAACAGTATTTGAAGCAACAACAACGTAAACAATTTGCAATTCACAAAAAGGTGTCTTTAGAAAACAAAGGATCCTAAAAGAAATTACAAAAACCATTGTTGGAAACTGAAATGATACGTTTATCGGTAACGCTATTTTAGAGTATTTCGGTAGGGGTATTTTAGTGTTAACGCTATTTTATAATTTAGGGCTAAGAGTATTTCAATTTATTGTTTTAAGGGTAACGGTAATCAAGGTTAATATCAGTAACAGCGTTTTAGAGGTTTTATCCGCCAACCCTGAAAAAAGGCAACTTCAAGTTGAATTTATATGAAATATATTTATGTATGCATATATGTTACTAAGAACAACAACAACAGCATCAGAACAAAGCCAACTTTAGCAGACATTTAGTCAACATGCCTGGCAATAATGGTGATAAGCCAAACAAAAAAAGGTTTGCTGCTACATTCAACCAGCCAGCCAACCATTCATTCATTCATTCAGATCGTCATTGAGGAAAAAAAAAAATCATTCAAGATATATGGACAGTGTTGTTGTACATCATACATATTGACTATAATAATATCATCCGCTTAACATTTTGCATACAACCCATATGTATCTGCATTTTTGTTGGTGTTTACTTCAGTAAATAATCAGCATTTCCGTTTTATACAAAGCATCGTTTTTTTCCTTTAAAAAAATTTGTACACTCAAAAAAGTTTGCCGGTAGAATCTACTCAAAATGGCAGAAAAAACAAAGATTTTTTTTTTAAATAATTAAAAATGTAGTTATTTTTAACTACCAGTTGAACTAACAAATGCAGTAAAAATAAATGTTAAATTTTAACTAGTTAACATATTTTAAACATTTATAGTATTTATTAAAAAAATCTAATAAACTTTATTTCACTATTTCTTCAAAGAAATTAAACACTTCAAATTTTATACTTTATATTTACCAAATTATTATTTTTTATAGAATGCTTATTACAAATGGGTATGTACAGTTTTGGTCAAAACATTTGCAATTAACACTCAAAATTTACTTTTCAGACCGTAATATTAGTATGTTACTACTTTTTAAGATAATTTTTGCTAGTTTCTGGTATTTTTTTCTGCCAATGGATTAGGCTGTATTTATGGTATAACGGATAAATGGGATGGATAAACATCCTGGAGAGTGGTATGTTTTCATATACTGACTGAGAAATACGCTAGGACGTTTCAGCAAAGCAAGATAAAGATTCCATACACACATCGAAGGTAGTAAAAATAAAACAAATTTTGTCTGCCATTTCCATGTTTATTAACATTAGTGTATTAAAAAAACCGGCCTTTTGAAAAAACCGGTTTCGGTTTTCTTCGAAAAATCGAATTTTCAAAAAACCGGTTTCGGTTTTTGCAGAAAAAACCGGTCAACAGGTTTTTTCGGTTTTTTTTTAATTTGAATAAAAAGCTTATATAATTTGTTAATTGTTTTAATAACAAACAAAAAAAAAAAAGGAAATTTATAATAAAAAGTAATAAAAATAAAAAATACATTCTTTGAAAAAAAAAATATTTTATAATATTTTTTTATTGTATTTCATTTCAACATTTTATTTATTGGTTTTAATATTTTTTAATATAATATCTTAAAAATTAATATTATTAAACTATATTCATATCAAATGAATAGAGATCATTAAGTTTGTAAATTGGTAAAATTAGGTACGTTAGTAATTTCAGCGTTTAAAACTTTTTGCATTAAATAAGTTTTTTTAAAATTACATTTAAAAATTTTGTTTGCTTTTGATAAAGCTAGAAGTGGAAAATACTCTTTCACTAATAGTAGATGTTGGATAGTCATAAAATAATTATATAAATTTTCCAACTATTCAGTTCTTTTGTCGCATTTATCAAGGTATATGAAATCATCATATAGTGATGAATGATTTTGTAATCTCTTTTTTAGGATTTTGAATACTGTTTATTGTGTTATAAGAGCAGAAATTAAACTATTTGAATTATCCAAAGTTAAGTCTTCATCGGAATCTATCAGACTTACATCTAAATCGAAACAAAAAGACCGGTTTTCCGTTTTCCTCGAATTTACAAAATATTCGAAACCGATCGGTTTTTAAAAATAAAAAAACCGGTTGACCGGTTTTCGGTTTTTGAATACTCTAATTAACATAAATTTGTCGGGACAACTTTTCGTTACTTAAAATTTTGATATTCATTGAAATAAAATAAATTAAAACAAATTTGAAAATCAGTATTCAAGTTACAAGCGGCGATAAACAGAGTTTAAAGATAATCTACATCCTAAAAACTCGGCCTTAATGTAATCTGGCCACTTCAGTCATCTGATCTTAACCCGATAGAAAACCTCTTGTCAAGAAGAGAATTGGTAGAAATAACGTCCAAAACATTTATGAATTTTCAAACTACGAAACATAAAAAAACGTAACATGAATTTATTATTATTTTCTTTTTGGTTGCAATTGTTTTGTATTGGTGAAGTAGTGACATTTTCATGTTGGGCCTTAAATGCATGATCTCTTCTTTTCAAATAACAACACTCTAAAAAATGATTGTATAAAATGGGTAAATTTTTATGTAGAACTAGCGGACCCGCTACGTTAGCGTATAAAAAGGTAGTCCAGGCTTTAGCCCAAGAGTACTCGGAGTCGCCAATTTTTACCATGTCCCTGGCCAAAATTCTAAGATGTACCTCAACAATGAAGACATGTATATTCCGACAAAAATACAAAAAAATATAACATTAACAAAAAAAAAAGTAGTTTAAATTGGAAATTTTTTTTTATCAAAATGGCTACAAAGAGTAATTACAAATAATTTACACTTTTTAATAATTTTTTTGTAAGTTTTATTATTGGTATTAATAAATATACCTTGAAGCGAATTTACATTAGAATTTTTTTAAGTAGATTTTAATTTAAAATCTATTTCGAAATCAACATCGGTTACATTTTTTCGGTATTCCTATTTGACAATACAAAAATAATATGAATATACAAAACAATAATATGAAAACTTTAAATAAAAAAGGATCTTATGAATCCAGTATTCAAAAATAAATTTTATTACAAACATCGATTTGATGTGTTATACCAAAAATACAAAAAAAAAAAAATGTTATCATAATACTATTACAAATGCAATTGTATTGTGCACACATAGAAATGTACGTTTACACATGTTTTTGCGCTTAAATTAAACGTCAAACAATTGCAAAAATACTAATGTTGTCAACCACAATTAGGATTTATCGATAAATCCAGAGTTGTATTCGACCAGGTCCCACAATTTATTAGATTTCGTTTTGATTTCAGCGCAATCTAAATGGGATTTCAATTTGTATGGGAAAACTGTTTGAAATCCTAAATTTTTATTAGATTTCCATTGAAAACTACTTTGAGGTTGATTTCGAGCATATTGTAAATTCGGTATAAGTTAAATCCAAAAATTATTTTTAAAGAAAAATAATACTTCAGATATGAAATTGCACTTTTTGGAAAGAACAACTGTTTAGACTATCAACGAATAGAAACAAAAATACCACAATTTTTTCTACAATTGTCAAAATCAATTTAGCAAAAATATTAGAACAGTGATGACCACAAGGCCCCCTTAATTAACGAAATTACGTAATTGTGTCCCAAATGGGGCTTTTTAATGTTAAACACGGTTTGTTGCCAAATGGCTGCACTATGCATTTAAGGACTAAGTTACAAAACAAATAGGAAATATTGAAGAAATAAAATAAATTATGTGAAATTTACTTTGTTATAAAAAAAGTTGTAATTGGAACAACATAACCTCACTTGTTTTATGAAATTTGTATTATAGTTATAAATGGTTTGTCCGATACTGTATATTGCACGACATAATGATCAATTAAATAGTTTTGTCCGGAGTTGTGTTATCTTCTCTATTTGTGTTTGTTTACAATTTTATTTATAAATTAATGTTTATTAATTTATAGTGTTCGTTTTAAGTAGGTTTCACTGTACTTGATAAAAAAAAATTAAACAAAAGTCTAAAAATACAAATTATTTAATATACACAATATACCATATTACAATCAAACTGCAATACAACTTGAGAATAATCTTATATAAATAGTGTGTTTTAAGCTTTAAGCTTTCTTAATTTCGCTTATTATAATATTTATAAAATGTAAATTCACAAGCAGTATTTAACAATGCTTGAGAAAAGATTATTATACATAACTTTTTCTAAAGTATGCTAATAAACAACATACACATATTGAACAACGCAATATGACGATTGAAATAGAAATATTTTTCAATACATTCTAGTCTTGTTGTCTTTGTTCTACGCTTATAATGCATACAACAAGCGCCATTACTTTTTCTTTAAATTTGTCAAACGTGTTTTGCGTGTTCATTTAGTTGTAAACTTTATATAGTGAACGTGCAATTGCATATTAAAATTAATTATTTTTATTTATGGTTAAAATTAATTATTATTACTTATATTTAAAATGAATTATTATTTTTTATATTTAAAATAAATTATTATTTATTTTTAAAATTAAAATAAAAGAAAATAATTATGATTTCTCTTTTTCAACTATTAATAATATATTATTTTTGTAAGCTTATTCTACAATTGCAAGAATAAGCTTATAGTAATCATACACACATAATATTTTCACGAGGGTTCCGTTTTGATTTTTCTACAATTGTTACGATAGCCTTTTTAAATATATTTTCAAGTCTTTTTCAAGCTTAAGGCTTATAATAATATTTTTCTCAAGTCATTTGGTATGTTGGTTACATACAAATCAAAATAAATAAAAAAACAAAATTTCTTTATATCATTAAAATTAGTTGAGTTACAAATTCATCACGGTTGTGCGTTTACCTTATGATTTTTAGTTGTGTGCGTGACAGTTAAAGATCTTTCCAATGGATTATTTAAAATATCGTAGAACAAACAAAAAAGATTCGAACAACTTTAGCACTCATTTCTACTGCCTAAATATTATCCTGGGCCATTTAATACCGAAAGTGTTTGCTAAAATCTGGGAGAACACACAAAAAGACTTTGTAACAGAATAATGTTAACATTTATGAATTGTTGTAAAAAGCCAAAATTAGAATTCATCCAATATAACTTTTCTCAAAATTTTTGTTACAGTTTTCATAGAATTTGATGAGGATTTCATTAACTTTATTAGAGGTTTTTTAAATTTAATGTAAAAATTTTATTAACATGATTTTATGAAACATTCACTATATGTTTATGTATTTTTCTTGGTAATTGAATATTGCTATAATTAAAAAATCTTTGACCCTGACGATCATGACATATATGGTGGTCTGAATTGTGACTACGAGTGTGTGCAATTATATTAGAAGTTTTCTTTTATTCTAAGTTTGTTGTTCTTGAGGCATTAATTTGTACGCTCTATAATTAGGGTCAAATGACAGATAAGGCAATTTGTGTAATGAAAAAAAAAATACATTTTTACTAGTACATACAAACACGTTTTGTTTGTAACAACAGATGACACTGACAACTTCATATATAGAATTTACAACAAAACAAGTACATAGATACGTACAGTGACGAACTAAATTTAAACCTCACGATTGATTTAACGGCCTTATTAAAGCGATTTTTTATAAACAAATATTTATTTTATTTCAACATGTTTATTACATTATTTATTTAAAAAAACAATTTTGCTGAAAAATATGATAGACACTGGCACATTCTTAAACATTTATCGATCTGGCAAATTTTTCTGTAACAGAATAATGTTAACATTTATGAATTGTTGTAAAAAGCCAAAATTAGAATTCATCCAATATAACTTTTCTCAAAATTTTTGTTACAGTTTTCATAGAATTTGATGAGGATTTCATTAACTTTATTAGAGGTTTTTTAAATTTAATGTAAAAATTTTATTAACATGATTTTATGAAACATTCCCTATATGTTTATGTATTTTTCTTGGTAATTGAATATTGCTATAATTAAAAAATCTTTGACCCTGACGATCATGACATATATGGTGGTCTGAATTGTGACTACGAGTGTGTGCAATTATATTAGAAGTTTTCTTTTATTCTAAGTTTGTTGTTCTTGAGGCATTAATTTGTACGCTCTATAATTAGGGTCAAATGACAGATAAGGCAATTTGTGTAATGAAAAAAAAAAATACATTTTTACTAGTACATACAAACACGTTTTGTTTGTAACAACAGATGACACTGACAACTTCATATATAGAATTTACAACAAAACAAGTACATAGATACGTACAGTGACGAACTAAATTTAAACCTCACGATTGATTTAACGGCCTTATTAAAGCGATTTTTTATAAACAAATATTTATTTTATTTCAACATGTTTATTACATTATTTATTTAAAAAAACAATTTTGCTGAAAAATATGATAGACACTGGCACATTCTTAAACATTTATCGATCTGGCAAATTTTTCTGTGCAATCACCATTATTTATACATCTTAAATTGAACAATTTTCACATGTCAAACTGCAAGTATCAATATGGCTTAAATTAAAAAAATAGATTTTATTAAAAATGAGTAGCAAACAGAAGAAAACCACGCAATAGCAGCGCAAAATTATTCTATACTTGCACAATGAATTGCAGCATTTCAAGGGAGCCTCAGCATTCGAAAGTGCAAAGCCTACAGGTCGCTCTAGGTCATTCCCCAGTCAGATAATCAAAAAAGCCAAAGTGAGTCCCAAAATATTCTCCATACAGATCGCTGCTGAGATTAAACATGAGCTTGGAAAAGATGTTCATGCCACTACGGTCCGGAGGGCACTGCATGAGTCGAACTACAATTGTCGTGTTACTAGAGGAAATATCTTATTTCAATAGTGAGCTAAAAGAAGCGTTTTACACATGCCAAGGGGTATTTAGCGTCTTGGAACCAAGTGCAGAAAGCCCAGAAAAATTAAAACTTGCTGCAACTGTGAAACATGATGATGGGGGAGTGATTGTGTGGGGATGTATGGCCGCTGCCACTCCTGCAGCGAGCTAGTATGGACAAAATGATATATATGAATATCTAAAAAAAACCTCAAAAAGTCCAGAAAAGATGAATTTATGAGCTAGGTTCACTTTCCAATCAATACGGTAATATCCCGAAGCATTAGACTCATGTTGTGCGAATGTGAGTATATAATTTATAATTTTTTATAAAGTGTGCCAATAAATTTGTTCATCGAAATTGGGTACTTTTTTGATTTTTCAACGCTCAGAAAAAAAAGTAAGTATAAAAATTTATAAACAGTTTTCAATCCCACTTTATTTTTTTTTTTGTACTGATTGCTTTTAACATTTTACAAATTACAGAATTTTTACAGAATATTTACAAATTTTTGTTGCGAGTTTTAGAATTTGTTTTACAAATTTTGGAAAAAAAAAATTACTAATTTTTTAAGAAAATGTTATTTCTAATTAAAACTTACACTTACAAACTTAAATTGCCTTAAAATGTTACATAGAGTAAAAAAAGGGATCGGATGTGAATATACCGACTCATGTCTAAAAATAGGACATCCACTTTAAATAGTACTAAAAAGTTTTTTAGTTCCAAAAATCAGCCCTAAAAACAATTAAAGTTTGACCTTAAAAGAAAAAAAAAATAGACTAAAATATTTTTCAAAACAGAAATTACCAAATTAAAACAAAGTGATAAATTCGTTTATGTTCTTAAAATTTTTAAGCCTTTGATTTTTTTTTTTTAATTTTGTCTAAAAAAATTTTTGAAAAAAAAATAAATAAAATAAAAAATGTTGATGCTCGATGAAAAAACTTGAAATTTTGTACTAATATTTATATTAAGTAAACTTGTTTGCTGATTTAAGCAAACAGATTTTAAATTCCACTTTACAAAAAGTTTACTAAAATTTAGTAGCGGCAGCTAATTTTTTCTACAAATTTCATTGTACTACACGTCAGCAGACATGTGTTGCTAAGATAAGCAAAAACTACCGCTGGGCTCAATTAGCAAAATTTCCCGTAATAACAGCAAGATTTTAAGTTGCCATTACAGACTTTTTTTGGTTAGTGTAATTATGTAATAATATAATGAAAATTTTGAAATGTTACAAAGTCAATTTTGCGGGAAAATCAATCGTGAAACTGAAAGTGATTGATGTGTCAATACTTTAGTTCGTCACTGTATATATGTATATATTTTTTATTAATTAAAGCCAAAAAAATTATATCTATTAAATTTTTAAATCAAGAATTTTGTATTGTATTCTTTAGTAATGAATTTGTTTTTATCAATGTAAAAGACAAATGTTACAAAAAAAAAATAAATAAATAATGTACATGTACATGTCAGTTTTTTTATAATGAGATTATTTAAATTATTAAAAGAAGCCGCTTTTATTTTTAATCTAAAAATATTCCTTGTTTTTTTTTTGCGATAATTTTAGTTACATCATAGGCTAACACTGATTTAGTTTGCAAGGAATTTAATAACAGATATTGAATAATGACTTGGTTACGGTTATATCTGTTTTAGCTCTAGTTTCCAAGATATCGCATAAAGAAATTAAGGAAGATTGCCATTTGGGCTAATGTTTATGTTCAAAAACTTTGAAATAGTTGCATACGCACCAGTACACTTTGTATTCTACCAATTATCATTTATTTATGTATATATTTTTAAGAATTTTTTTTATTTTCTTTAAATTCATAAAATGCCGCATATATCTATGGCAAACTATTTTATGAAATACAGTTGGCAATGAATTGTTACAACGAAAAACACAATAGAAAAGGCAGCAACAACATCACCTTGTACAATACGAACAAGACTCAAACAAACTTAAATACACTAAATAATTGTTGCAATACTGGCTTTCAATTAATTGCCTTTTTAAGAGAAATTAATTATTGTAGCTGCTGCAACTGCTTATGTTATTGTTGTTGTCAGTGCCGAGCGCCAGATTTTGTTTCGGGGGGAATTACAAGCTGGTAATTTCAAAACCTAATTTTGTTGACCTATTATTTGACTGTGATCTAGTGTATACATTTGATATTGAACTTAAAAATTAATGCGACGATTTTTCGTCATAAAGCTTATCTGCGTCTAACTCTATACGATATACAGACATTCGGGCCAATGCAGAAAGTCTAACGTCGCCCATTGGATTTCTTATGTACGTTTTGCTTCTCTCCGCTTTTATATAATTTTAATAAAAATCTGTTACGCTACAAAATTCTTTTGACGAAACGTCAAAAACTCGGCTTGATACAATATTGTATAAACACTTTACCACATTTTCAGGACCAGAAAATCTATTCATACTTGAGATTATTTTATATAATTCAAGACTGATCGGTAATATTCCGTTGGATAATCTGTTTGTAAATTTGAACAGTATTTTTGTGTTTCTACCCTCATCAGCATTTCTACGCATCGAATTAAACATATAAATTACCTGGGCCACCCCCCTGGACACGCCGCTGGTTGTTGTTATTATTGCTTGTTATTGTTGTTGTTAATAATATTTCATTGTCGTTGTTATATTAATCTGCTGTTGTTCTTATATCCCTACAAACATGGCAATACAAAATCGATTCAAAATCCCAATCAAATTTTTTTTGCTATTGGCTCCCAGTAAAATGCATTCTAGCACAGGCTCTTTGTGTATCCTAATTTTGATATTATAATATTGAGATAAAAAATGTTTGTTGTTTGTTAAAATAGATATAAAAGATTTTAAAAATCGACAAATGTATTTTACCTATAAACTACTAAAAATAACATATGTCGTAAAAATAACTGAGTAATTTTTAGGGTTCACATTTTCGAATACCCGAGCTACTCAAGTGTCTGAAAAAATCACCAAGTTACCAAAAAAAAAAAAAAAAATAGAATATTTTTTTTAATTTAACACTAAATATTAGTATTTATTGTATTATATCAAAACTTTCAGAAAAAATTTTAATTCTTTCTTTTATTAAATTCATTTATTGCTATTATAAAAACATATAAAAAATATTAATTTAAACCATAAAAAAAGTTAAGAACATTTTTCGAAATTCAAACGAAAATTTCCGAAATTTTTCAATGTTCAAAACTTTTGCAACACTTAAAGAAAAGTACAAAAAAAAAAATAAGTTTTCAGTACAATATTTTGTGGCATACCCATGATTTTTAATTACTTCAGAGCATATCTTAGGCATAGAGGATAAACGTTAGAAATTGCATTTCAAGGCTTCTTCAATTTAACGAAAAGTTCATCACCATTTCGAAAGTCTTTATTGCCTATTTTATATTTTGCAATCAATCTCTCAATTGGGTTGAGATCGAGAGATTGGGCCATGACATGCTAATATTATTTTCCTCTGACCAAGCTTTTACAATCTTTGACGTATTTTTGGAGTCGTTATCATGCTGGAATGTCTATTCATCATATGGAAGCATAACTGAGCTAAGAAGGTATCTATAAATTGTCAGTGTCATTGTATCAGTTATGCGGTGAATTAAACCATTTCCACTACCCGAAAAACAAAACTTTGCGCATGCAGGTTGTCGAGCAATAGATCTGACAATAAAAAATGTTTCCATTTATGTTGTGTCCAATTGAAGTTAACCCGGGCAAAGTCAAGCCGAGCTTTTAGATTTTTTCTGACACAAATTTGTTTGTACATTTATAACTTTAGAGACCATATTCTCGGGATTTTCTTTTAATAGTGGGTAGGCTGACATCCATCGAGATTTCGGTTTTACCTTCTCTGAGAACTGCTTTGGGATATTTCGCAAAAACTTTTTTATTTTTCGATCTTCTGTAACAGTTGTTACACGGGGTCTTCCTACTTTATGAATTGTATGGATGTTGCCACTATTTACTATTCGACAAATCGTTGATTTTTGAACTAAATATTTTAAATGTAATTTCTTTTTGAGAAAGTACATTTCGAAAATCATTTAAAACTTTGGACTTAAAAATAGTATTATACTTGTTTTAAGTTATTTTGTACTAAAATTACTATGACAAAGATTACACTTTCAAAATCTAATTGATACTGTTGAAATGCAATAGTTTTAATGAGAAAAATGACAGTTGCAAATGATTTTAACACTTAAATTTCAACAAGTTTTTTTAATATTAACTTTTTGTTGCAGTAATTTATCGGAATAGGTTTTTTCTTATTTGTCTAATAAAATCAATAAATGATGTTAGCAAAAAAATTAATATAAATTTAAGTCGGTTTTAAAAGGAGTACTGATTATTTTTTCAAATTTCCGGTTTTATTTTAAAGGTTGAACTTTGTCACTTAAGAATAGAACACAATATCATTCATATGACGAGTGTCAATGAAGATCGCGATATGTCCAATCGTCGCCGTAGTCAAAAGTAAGGCTTGTGTTATTCGACCACCGTGCGATGATTACCGGCTTTTTGTTGCCAAAATGGAAGGGTTGGACTTGCAAAATTTTGATTTTTATACATCTGTTTTTTTTAATGTTTTTTTTAATAAAGACACAAATTGCATCTTTAAGGCAAAAACAGAATTAGCTTAAGTCACAGAAAAAAAAACATTACAAAAACATCCTTAGTGGAATATTTTTTTGTAAATATAAAAAAAAATTAAAAGGCAAATTCGTAAATACAAAAAAAAATTTGTTATTTTTTGAAACTTTAATTTTTTGAAAATCAAAGAATTTTTATATGAAAAATAACAATTTACAAATATTGAAAACAAAAAATTGTTAAAAATCGAATTTTAATTTTTACAAATATTTTTAATTACTTAAAATTTTGTGATACTTTTTTCTGTGTGGGTATCAGTATGAAACAAAAATTCAAAATTTGTATTTCTAAGATTTCGTTTCATAAGAAAACAAAAGTAATGCCACTTAAGCCAATTTGCCTCACAAGCGAAAAATGTTTTTTTTTAACCTTTGCTTTCACTATTTTTCTGTTTTTATGTGCGAAATATTTGATCAAGCACACACATATTACTGCGATTGAAACAACTATATAACCTACAGTATTTTTTATAGTCCTTTTGCCCCAAAATAACTGTAGAACTTTTCTGAGTGCTTCCAAATACATATAATTGTAAATTATTTACTAGGTAGTATCATAGAGGAAGAATAGTATAGAGAATGCAACGCCGTCAGCAGCCAAATAAAATTTTATACAGAATACAAAGGTTCGGAAACTTTGAGAAACAGGGGAAAATTGAGCAAATTTCCCTGATTTCTGCAAAAATTTGAGTAAAATTCCCTGTTTTTAAACCTTTTTTCAAATCCAATTGGGAAATCTGCTAAAAACTAATTGGATTTGCAAAGAAATTCAATTGGAATCGCAAAAAAACCAATTTGAAAAGTTGCTGAACCTTTGAAATCTGCACATACAAAAGAAAGAGAACGTTTTTTACGACGTGAGAGACATCGTCATGGTGTGGTAGTATATAATTATGTACACTCATAATGTATTTATTGTATGTACGATATGTAAAGGAACCACAATTATAAACATTTATCTGAATCAAAGTTCATTAGAAGTTGTTAGGTTGATTTTTATTTTTAATTAATTTGTGACTAAGTCTCTTGTGTTGCTCAACTGCACTACGTATTATATGCTGCTGTTACAAGTTCTTGTTTTACTCTATTACATTTTATGTATTTGTCTTTAGGTTTAAATGTCACTGGCATATGAGACATATAATCCACAATAAATGTACAGGTTAAATAAAAAAATATATCAGATTGATATTGTTTAAATAAAGGGTGGTTAAATTTTAAGGGCCGATGTTGAATGTGAACCACACCTAAACGTCAAGTATTTTTCTGCATTTCAAATCAGAATGCATAGCGTGAACTTCGTGATTTTTTCGGTCAATTTAATCGTCCAAATGTGCGTACAATCGGAAATCTCGTGCAAAAATTTGAGCAAACCGGGTCTGTAGATGTGAAAACACCAGTGCATGCTCGTACAGCTCGTACTGCAGAAAATATTGCTGCTGTTCGCGATAGTGTGGCTAAAGAGCCGTCCACTTCAACTCGTCGTCGCACAGTGCTTTGTCCCATAGGCAAAAATCAAATATTAAGCATGGGCTCAAATTGTTCTTAAAAGTACATTTTTTGAAAGACAAGAAGTTAACTGAAATAAATATGCAAAAAAAAATTTAGTCTGATTGCTTTCACCGTCAGTAGAGGGCGCCAAAGTTTGAAAATATTAAACAAAAATTACTGAACAAAAAATATTGTTTTCAGTTGTTTCACGAAAATAATTCTCAAAAATATATTTTTTTAAATACTGATTTAAAGTTTTATTTTTTGAATACTTAGATATATTTGTAGTAAACCTTTAATACACTATTTAATATAAAGGGTGTCCCAAGAAGAACGCAATTTTTAAATTTTAAATAAAACAGATATTTAAAAAAAAATCGTGAAACTTTATTATATCGTAAAGTAGACAGAATGAGGTTATGTATGGAACAATATATCGTGCAGATGGCCGCCGCGGCTTTGCTGGCATGCACGCGATCTTTTAATGAAATTTTCAATGACCGTTTTGCATGAATGCTGCGGTATTTCATTAATGCAGCGTCCAATTTCCTCTTTTAAGGCTTGAGTCGTCGTCGGCTTATTCGCGTAAACCATCGACTTCAAAAAACCCCAAAGAAAAAAATCTAATGGTGTTAAATCGCACGATCTAGGCGGCCAATTCTGATCTCCAAAACGCGAAATAACACGACCGGGAAATGACTGATGCAGCAATTAAATTGTTTCTCTGGCTGTATGACATGTGGCGCCGTCTTGTTGGAACCACATGCCCTCCACATTCATTTCTTCAATTCTAGGCAAGAAAAAACTGGTTATCATTTCACGATATCGAACACCATTGACTGTTTGCGCTTGACCTGCCTCATTTTCATAAAAAAAGGTCCAATGATTCCTCCAGCCCAAAAACCACACCACACAGTGACACGTTGAGGATGCATTTGCTTCTCGTGAATCACTCGAGGATTTTCCTCGCCCCAAATGCGACAATTCTGCCTATTGACGAAGCCATTAAGATGAAAATGGGCCTCGTCACTGAAGATGATTTTATCGGCAAAATCAGCATTTTCATGTTGTTTCTCCGATACCCAATTAACGAACTCCCTTCGCTGTCCATGGTCAGCTGGCTTCAGTTCCTGAGTCAATTGAACTTTGTATGCATGAAGATGCAAATCTTTCGTCAAAATTCGCTGCAAAGTGGATTTGGAGACACCAATTTGCTGAGCTCGGTGTCGAATTGAGGTGGATGGAGTTTGAGCGACATCATCACGTACAGCTGCGACATTTTCGGTCGATCGACCTGGTCGATGGCGCGTTGTTGTCTTTACATCACTAACGGACCCAGTTTCGGCAAATTTATCCATTAATCTCTTTACAGTTGACTCTTTTGGAGCATTATTGTGACTCCAAATTGATCGCAATTTGTGAACTGTAGCCGCAAAACTTTCACCATTTTGGTAAAACAATTTCACAATGAGAATGCGTTGTTCATTCGTGTAGCGCTCCATTTTTACTAACCTCGTACCTTCTACTAGCAAACAATAACAATTGTTCAAATGTCAAACAATGACACTTCGAATGTTGCCAGATTTAAAAATTGCGTTCTTCTTGGGACACCCTTTATATTTGAAAACAAATATTTTTTACAACTCCAAAAAATAGGTTTTTTTTTGGTGAAAATTCGAAAATTTCTTAAGTTTGATGGAGTATAAAAAAAAATTATATAAAATTAAATAATTTTTTATTTCGGTTTTTGTAAGTCTATAATATTATCTAACATATTATTAAAAAAAAAAGTGCCGGTTTTTCACAAAAAAATCAAAATATTGGCTTTTGTAAAAATGGCTTAATTTGTGATTTTTACCGCATTTTTTTGACTTATATGATTGAATATTGACCAATTTTCAGCAAATTGGATATATGTACAAATATCAGTAAAAAGAATTAGTCACAATCATCATGTACCAAATTTCATTTGATTCGGATGAAAATTTTGAATAGTCTACTTACAAACTATTCTTTTAGCTCCCAATGAATTAGAAGAACATACTAGGAATATGGAAAAATTTATTATCTTTGATTGCGTATAAAAAAAAATTATATAAAATTAAATAATTTTTTATTTCGGTTTTTGTAAGTCTATAATATTAACTAACATATTATTAAAAAAAAGTGCCGGTTTTTCACAAAAAATCAAAATATTGGCTTTTGTAAAAATGGCTAAATTTGTGATTTTTACCGCATTTGTTTTGAGTATAATAAAAAATTATATAAAATTAAATAATTTTTTATTTCGGTTTTTGTAAGTCTATAATATTAACTAACATATTATTAAAAAAAAAGTGCCGGTTTTTCACAAAAAATCAAAATATTGGCTTTTGTAAAAATGGCTAAATTTGTGATTTTTACCGCATTTGTTTGAAAAAATGTATTATCTTTGATTGAGTATAAAAAAAAATTATATAAAATTATACAACTTTTTATTTCGGCTTTTCTAAGTCTATAATTTGGAAATTTTTTCCGAATCGGATAAAATCTCTTGTACCTAGTTTTATCCGAATTGGATACAAAATTTTGCATATCCACCGTACAAATTATTCTTCTAGTTCCCGATTACCTAGTATTCTTATGGAAAATTTTACTATTTTTGATAGAGCATAAAAAATTATATAAAATTATACAAGTTTTGTTACATTTTTTAAATCGGATAAAAACTCGTGTACCTAATTTTATGCGAATCGAATAAAAATTATAATTAGTATTATTTAAATTAGAATTAGTTAAAGTGTTTGTACTTGAAAATATGAAATTTTTTAATTTATTTTAATTTTTAAATAGAAAATGGTCTATACTATTTTTTTTTTACAAAAATCAGCATAGGTAACATATTGGTCGAATAACATGTTTTTAAAGCAAATAATAGTTTTGAAATTTTTTCACACAATCGAAACTTGAAAACATTTTAAAAAAATGTATCAATTCGGACAATGCTTCATGTAGAGTGCATTTCCAAAAAATTATAAAATTGCATTGAAAACGATTGCTATCGTTCTTAAACAAATTTAATATTATTTTGAAGTTATTTTACAAAATTTGAAGGAATAAGTGTAGCCCTTTTTAAAATGATCAATTTTTGACATATTTTCTCTATACATATGTATATACATAATGAAGCCATTTTGTAAAATTTATTTTATAATTGTAAAGTTATATTTTTCGATAATGGTAAATTGTATTTAAAATTGTATATAGTTGCTTTTTGGATATCTGTGTAAAAAAATAAAATCCCAGAAGTATATATCTGTATTAATAAATGGCAAAATTGGGAAAAACTTAGTTTTTGAGAAAAAGGACATGTGGGAGAAAGTCAAGTACTTGTACCGAATAAAAAAAAAATCTCCAGGGATCTAAAAAGTATCTTTTTAAAACTTATTATCCGTTTTTAGTGCGTTCTAATCATTAATGTAGCTAAAATTCAGTTTTTGAGGAAAAGGATATATGGGAGGTAGTAATGTCCTTGCACCGAATGAAACGAAAATTGTCACAGAGCAAAAAAGTATAATTTCATAAACTATTCCGAATTCTTACTGTATTCTTATCATTAATGTAGCCAAAATGTAGATTTTAAGAAAAAGGATATATGGGAGGTTGTTATGTCCTTGCTCCGAATGAAACAAAAATAAGCACTTAGCTAAATGACATAATTTAACAGAGATTTACCAATTTTTGCTTCATTCTGCTCATAATAGTAGCTGGAATTAAACTTTTAAATTTAAGGATGTATCGGAAGTAGGCGTGTCCTTGGGCCGATTTTTTCGAAACTTCAAATTTTTCTTAATTTAGATATTCTGAGCCAGCATACCAAATTTCAAGTTTCTGCGACAACTCCTCTAATTTTGCCGATTTACTATATGGGGACAAAGCACTGTGCGTCGTGCCCAACAATTGCACCACTCACGCTCGTCGTTGATGAACATTATGCATAAAGACCTGCGTTTACACACTTACAAGGTGCAATTGACTCAAGAACTAAAACCTCTGGACCATTCCAAACGTCGTCAATGGTCAGCATGGTGGCAAGAAATGGCAACAGTGGATGATAAAATTTCGAAGAAAATCATCTTCAGTGGTGAAGCGCATTTTAAAATCAGTGGATTCGTCAATAAGCAGAATTGCCGCATTTGGGCGAATGATAATCCAAGAGTAATTGTAGAAAAACCAATGCAGCCACAAATAGTTACTGTTTGGTGCGGTTTATGGGCTGGCGGCATCATCGGGCCGTATTTTTTCCAAAATGAGGCCGGTCAGGCAGTTAATGTGAATGGTGTTCGCTATCGTGAGATGATAACGAACTTTTTATGGCCCGAATTGGAAGATATGGATGTGCATGATATGTGGTTTTAACAGAACAGTGCCACTTGCCACACAGCTAACGAAACAATGGCGATGTCAATTGGCCGCCAAGATCATGTGATTTGACACCGTTGGACTTCTTTCTTTGGGGTTATTTGAAAGAAAAGGTGCACGTCGATAAGCCAGCAACAATTCAAGAGCTAAAGGATGAGATAATTCGGCACATTAACGGCATATAACCTCAATTTTGCCTCAGCGTCATCGAAAATTTGGACCATCGGATGGAGGTGTGCCGCCGAGGTCGCGGCGGCCATTTAGCCGATATTTTGTTCCATACATAATTGAACCATACCATATTATCATAATAAAAAGAAATGACAATAATTTCCTAAAAAATTTATGTTTTATTCAAAATCAACATCGACCCTTAAAATTTAACCACCCTTTTTATCGCTCATTTACTTCATGCAGAAATAAGCGATGCAGAAATATGGGTCACTCCACAATCTACAACATATCAAAAAATGGTATTGACATTGAGTGGCGAACAAGTGATTTGTACTTTTTCCATTAGTTCGGTTAAATTAAAAACTTTAAACGCGTTTTCTGCAAAATCGATTTTTTGAGTTATGACGGTCTAAAAGTAGCGATATGTTTGTAAAAAAAATATCGCAATATGGTGAAATTTAATACTCCTTTATAAGACATAATTCATTTCGGCAGCGTAGCGACGATATGTAATAATAATTTCTTTATTCTTAAAAGTTCCGATTTATTCCACTTTTTTAAACGTTTGTCCCACAGAACACTTAATTAATATGAAAATTTTTTTTATAAAAATGGACGAAGTGGCGGGATGAAACCTGCCAAAAAGAATTCTATATTTTGCTAAGTTTGAGTTCAATCAAATAAACTTTTTTAAAAAAGTGGGATGTTTGCGAAAAAACGTCATATGCAGGATTTATTTTGAAAGTGGTACAAGTCCAATTTTCTTTAAACTGAGACATAAAAAGAAATGATCTGCGAAAATTTGAAAAATAGATTTGGAATCAGCAGATCGAAGTCTATAAGGCTCAGACATTATTTTTGTAGAAAGGGTTTTTGTGTCATGTGAGGTAACTTACACCCATTAAAATTTCAGCGATCATGGTCTTGATAATAGCAACCAATAAGTACTATCATATACAGTTTTTTTTTTTTAAATGTGACATATCACTTTTTATAATAAACCCTTCATATGAGTAATTGTAATGTGACTAATTAGAGGTTTTATTAAAGTTTTATAAAATATGAATTTAACCTAATGATAATTTTAATTTATTTATAGTGCCACCTTTGAAAATATATATTTTTTAATATGGTTTTATTGTACAAAGAACTCTACATTTTGCGGTTGAAGCTCTGTGGTTATTAAAAATAAGTGCTGTTTCATTATTCAAACACTCAAAAATGTTTGTTGGTAGAATTTACTGAAACTCGGCAGAAAAATGGGAAAAGCTCTGGGCAGCGATGGATAATATATTTGTAACCATTTTTGCACAATAACGTTTAGTGAATAAAATCCGAACACCTGTACGACTCTTCTTAATAAAAAACACTTTGTTTGAAAAAAATGAAACTGTTGAGCGAAATCGTGGATCGGGTCGGAAATGTAGTTTGCAAGACTCTAAAGTTCGGGCTAAGCTGAAGGCTGAAACAGTGGGCCGCAGTGCAATCCTACCGTCAGTTGGGTAAAAAATATAAATATGCCAAAAATACTGTTCAAAAATATTTAGAATCCATGGGAATCAAAAAAAAAAAAAAAATAAAAAAACAGCACCATTCACAACAGAACGTCAACAAAAGATTATTAAATCGAAATTACGGGAACTTTCCAAAAATTACTTCTCTTCCTCATCAGACTACAAATGCGTAATGGATGATGAGTCATATTTTACTGTAGAAGGCAACGAATAGCAGTCAAAGCATTATTTTGAGTCTTCTAGTGTTAAAGCACCCGAAAAATATAAATTTATTCGCAAGGCAAAGTTCCCGGAAAAAGTTTTGTTGTGGTTAGCCATAAGTGAATGTGGAATTAGCGACCCGATATTTTTTAAAGGAGGGTTAGCAGTCAATGCCCAAGTTTATAATGAAAAATGTGTACCATCACTTAAAAAGTTTATCAAAAAATATCATCCACACGATAAAACAATTTTTTGGCCTGATTTGGCATCCTCACACTACGCCAAAGTTACAACTCAGAATTTAAATAATCAAAATATTGAATTTGTCCCAAAAGAAATGAACCCACCAAATGTTCCTAAGCTGAGACCACATTTTTTTTTAATTTCTTTTAAACGTAATTAAATATAAAATAAATAAAACTTAAAACAAAATAATTTAGTTTAATATATATTTTTTTACTTTTACGGTTGTTAGGATTTCATTCACCAAACGTTACTTCCTTAAATTTCAAAAAGCGCTCATTATTAATTTAAGGTCCCAATGACTGTCAAAAATTAACTGTTTACTGCAAAAAATACTGTTTTTACAGTTGTGTGTCATAATATTAAAAATAACTGCTTTAAACAACTGTTACGAAATACAGTACTATTCGTAAGTTGTTTTTGTAAGTGATTGTGATAAAAATTGTTTGTATTTACCCTTGGAAAACAACTGTAATTACAGTTAAAAACAACATCTAATGGTACTGCACCAGCAATTATCATGTAGCAACTGTCAAATTATTTTATTTGGATACACATATTGTCAATAGGCACATAAAGACTTAAAAAAAGATTTAAAAACTAATTGCTATTTAAAATGCAAATATTTACTAGCATCATACTTAAAAAAGATAAATAAAATCTTTTGTTAAAACATTACTTGAGCAAAAATAAAAAAAATTGCGAATATTTTATTTACAATCTAAGTGGGGGTTCAGCACCTTGTTCCTGTATTTCTCGCATCGATAAAGGATGAGCAAAAATAAAAAAAATTGCGAATATTTTATTTACAATCTAAGTGGGGGTTCAGCACCTTGTTCCTGTATTTCTCGCATCGATAAAGGATTTGCAAAAAACATGTGAAACCCAACCTGGTTCTGCTCTCTATAGGGTGAGTCACAGGTAATTGAATATATACACAATTTAAAGGAGATAATAAGACGCTGTATTCATGTTATTTTCCTATCTAATAAGAAATTTAACAAAATTGATGTTTTAACAGCTTTAGAAGTTAAAATCTCTAAAAAAAAATTCCAGAAAAAATCCAATAAACTATATCATCTATTAAGTCACCTTGTGTAAAGTAGGGTGACTATAAATTTCTAGATGCGAAAACTTTTCACATCTGATACAGTGACTGAGTGCAGAATAAAAAGCAAAAGCAAAGATTCCATTTTACAACTCCAAAGCTCGCCGCATTTTAATTGTCAATTTGTATGGAAAAATACGGCACGTTGTTGTTCTGTTATTCACTAAAGGCTGGACGTAAATACACAACGAAAATCTAATTAAAACAGATTTTCGTTTTGAATATGTATTGTATATGATCATGCATAAGAATGACACAAAAAATACAACACATTCTATTCTTCTTACCAACACATTCTTCTTAACTCATTAAATTTGCTATACGGAGATACGTTTACGTCTGGCTAATCCAACCTTAAATCTTTTAAGCGTAATCATGATTTTCTTAATAAATATTAGAATTAATTATTTTTAAGATTTTTGAAATTGTTATATATTTTTGAAATTGTTATATTTTTAAATTAATAAAATATTAAATAAAGGTTGGTTCAACCATAATGCACGATGTTCATTGTGAGTCACACCTTAAGGTCAGGTTTTTTGCCCAACTTAATTTGACATTTCTTTGTTTGCAAATTCAACCATGGAGTGGTACCCAATTGAACAGCGCGTTAAGATTGTTGAAGCATTTTTCGAAAATGGGCGTTAAAATCAAAATGTGTCCACAATTAGGTGAATTGTGCGCAAATTTCAGCAAACCGGGTCTGTAAGAAATGTGAAAACACCTGTGCATTCTCGCCCAGTTCGTTCTGCGGAAAGCATTGCTGTTGTTGTGGCCAGAAATTGAGGCCGTGTTATCTCAGCGAGAAATATATAATTGCTCTGTTTCGCGTCCCCGCGAGATCCATATACGAAACAGTTTTCGTATAAAGGCCCCAAATATTTAAATTTTTTACAAAAAATAATGAAGTCAGGTAAGTAGAGATCGGTTTTCTTCACAAGTAGATATAATAGATATAAAATTCGAAAAAAACAAACCTATTTATTTATACGGGAATAAAATGTGGTTTTGTGCGTTGGTAGTATTTTGGGCATTTTTATGTTTTTGTGAGAGAATTTTTTGCTTACTCTAATTGTACTAGATTTTACCCAAAATTACCTTTTTTAAATATTTTCTAAAAATGGTGTTAACAATGAATGGAAGATTTTAAAACAATTTGCCATTTTAACATGTAGCGTCTTAAAGTAAAACATTTTTGTTTATTTCCGTTTTCCACACTACTATTTTTTTTTTGTGAAACATGCATATAATTTATTTTATTCTTCTTTATGCTTCCATATCATAAGTTGATACGGCTTTGTCTGTTTGTCTTCTTGATTTCTCTGGTATTTTATATGGAGTTTATTTTTACTCTGAATATTGCACGCTTGACTTGTCAACCAAACATCCATCATCATAATTATCATAAATAATGAATATTTCTTTTTATTTTCTTTAGATGTAAATATATACATACATTTTTTTTTTTAATTTTATGTTTCTAACTAACTACCACCATACTATTATTAGTCTTCACTGCTAATGTTTAAATTTTTTCTCATGTCTTCTTAATGTTATTAACTTTTATTTTCAAACTTTTCTACACATATTTTGTAATGAATTTTCACATCATTTTTTAATTCGTGTTTCAAGTGCAAAGTCTTCTATATGGAGTTTCATTTAACTTTTTCTTCAACTTTACTTTTGTTGATTTGAATTAAAAAAAACGTATTTTTTTGTTAAAACTTCAGAGATTTGAGAGAATTGCATCTTTACCGATTTACGGTATTCGCTCCTAGTCATTGACGTTTGTTTGAATTCCGTCCCAACGCTTACACACAGATTTGGATGAAATGGATATCGAACATGTGATGGAGACACAAATACATATAACATGTACTTAATTTTTTATGTGCCATCTTCGATCTTTAAATTTTGGATTTTAATTTTTAAACCAAAAAGTATTTAATTGAAAACACTGAAAAATATCATATAAATTATTTTTTTTTAAGTGAGGGAGGTTCAATACACATAAAAATATATCACAAAACTCTTACTTAGAAAATATTTGTTAAAATTCAAATTCGATTTCTAAAAATTTTTTGTTTGAAATGTTCGTAAATTATTATTTTTGATATTTTAAAAAAATATTGTTTATTATTCCTTAGTGACATTTTATTACGCAGAATAAAATTACAAAATTCTGTTTGTAATATTGAACATCGTCCATAGAACATTTTTGTAAGTATAAAAAAAATATTTTTTAAAAGGCATCAACAATCGAATTTGTAGATACAAAAAAACTTTTTGTTATTTTTTTGTAACTTAATTTTTTTTTAAAGAATTTTTATATGAAAAATAACAATTTACAATCAATTTAAACAAAAATTTGTTAGAAATCGAATTTGAATCTTAACAAATATTTTTAATTACTAAAAATATTGTGATACTTTTTTCTGTGTATGATCTCGAACCTAATAAATTACAAAGTATAAATAGAAATTTAAGTTTAAAAAAATATAACAATTTTTTTTGTATTTACAAATTCCATTGTTGGTGCCTTTTCGAAAAACTTTTTATTTGTATTTACAAAAATATTCAATGAGTGTTGTTTAATATAACAAACACAATTTTTTAATTTTTTGTGTATGATTAAAATAAATTAAATTAAAAAAAAATATATTATAATAACTATTAGACTTTTCGGTTTTTTAGTTTTTATATAAATGTTACTTGAGATATATTACAGAGTATTTTTATATAAACAGAACATTTTCAGTCTTTTTAAATTTTAGTATCATCATTGTGTCTATTAGAAAATCAACATAAACTCGTGTTTGATTGCTACGAAGTCAGAAATGTGGCAAAATATGCGTTGTTAAGAAGTTTTTTTTGTCAATATACGGAGTTTGGAAACTCGCTAAAACTAACAATATTATAATTAAATTTTTTACAGATTTTGTTGGTTGAAAATTTTATTTGAATAACATACTTTTTTAATTTGGATCAGCGCAGTGGAGCTACTTTCAAAAACCAAAAGGTTTGAGAAAAATGCAATTGAAATTCATTGTATATGAGACTAAAGTTTTTGAGTACAAAAGGCTACACTTTTAAAAATACTAGAATTTCATTCTGAAAATTTGGTATGAAATTTTTGCAGAAAAGTACCATCGATATATGCAGATATTTTTTCCATATTTTAAAGGGTCTTAAATCAGGTTGTCTCTTTAACATAATTTAAAAAAATAAAATATTTTTTTGTTAATTTAATTTTAATAAAGCATAGAACATAAATTATTATTTCTGTGTATATACAGTGGCCGACAAAAGTCTACATACGACATGGGTATTTTGAAACTATATTAAAAAGACTAATGATACACTTTTGTTTCAAATGTATATGTATTTATTAATATAATACAAGAAATTTAAATTTATTCTAACTTTAACTTTTATTCACTAAAAACTAAAAAAATTGGTTGACTAAAGTCTACATACGATATGTACACTGATATAAAAAAACTTTGTTCCAGTATTTAAAGTTATTAGTTTTTATTGAAATTAATATTTCGTTGGGCCACCGCGGGCAATTAAAACTGCCTGTAATCTTCTTGGAAATATGATTTTTCGTTCTAGGATCACCCACACGTGCTCAATTACATTTAAGTCCGGGCTTTGAGGTGTTGTGTTCATCTGTCGTAGGTCATGGTAGAGCAGCCAATCTTTGACAATTTGAGCCGTGTGCTTCGGATTGTTATCTTGCTGAAAAATCCAACTCTGACCAAGATTAAAAATGTCAACCGATTGTTTCAAATTTTGTTCCAAAACGGATTTTTACAAATAACGATCCATATTACCCTCAATAAACACTAACTTTTCTACTCCAGAAGCAGCGACAGCACCCCAAACCATCACGCTGCCTCCACCAGGCTTAACTGTAGCGACTTAGTTCTTAGGATCCATTGCTGTATTTGTTTTTCACCATAATCTATCACTACCGATAGCCGAATTTTCGCTAATTATAGGCTTTTTTAGAGGGGTTCCACTATGGAAACAATTACACTAGGCAACAGCCATTTTGTTATTTGGTTCTAGCATACTTTTTCTCATGGATTTGGACCTACTGAACACGAAAATGAATTTTAAAAATTTTTCTGTCGATTGGTTTGCGAGATACAAATTTTTTAATTTTTTTTTTTTTAATTTTTGGAGGTACACTTACTATTTTGAGCATATCTTTAGTCTTCTTTGACCTATTTTATCCTACTACTACTCAAATTAAAGACAATTGAGCCGTCTACAACTTATTCTCAGAAAATTTTCAAATCGGGTTAGTAGTTTTGATGTTGGCGGCTTAAAAAGGTTAAAAAACTGCGTTTTTTTAGTAAAAATGTGGCTGAAAAATTCATATAAAAATTCATATAAAATGTAAAACGCGATGTTAACAGCGATTTTAATTTTTTTACGTATAGCTGACACTTTTCCAAAGAAAATAAGCCCTTACTTAACAAAATCTGATGACAAATGGCCGACTTATTATTTTTTTGGTAAACGACCGAAATTCCGCTATTTCACGATTTTTTGATTTTCATTATTTGCACAGCTTACCTACCCAACGCAAACGAATAAATACATTTGAACTTAATTTAAAATAAACAAATTAGTCTTCGTATATTATTTTTTAATTTATTTACAGCACTACATGCTCAATGTATCGCACAATTAGCTAAACTAACGAAATTAAACTAACTAATTAAATTAAGCAAATCAACGCACAAAAAAATGAGTAAAAACAAAGATATAAGTGTACATTTTATGCCATGTGGAAAAACTGCTGACTTCTTCTTTGTTTTTTGTATTCGCTGCAATCGGTCTCACGTATTAGGGTCCAAATATAGTCACCCATCATAGCCGTGTCATAGTTGCCCTGATAGCGTCGTTCCATAGCCTTCAATTCCTGATGAAAGCGCTCGCCGTGTTCGTCGCTCACGTCTCCTAAATTCTCAGGGAAAAAATCCAAATGAGAATCCAGAAAGTGTATTTTAAGTGACATGTGCACTCCCATGGCTTCATAGTTCTTTACCAGATCCTCAACTATGTCCTTATAATTCGGGCTTTTGTTGTTTCCTAAAAAGTTTTCCACAACAAGCCTGAAGGAATTCCATGCTGCGGCTTCGATGGGTGATAACAGCTTTGGGAATTTTTCATCTTTCAACATTTTTTTTATCTCGGGTCCTGCGAAGACTCCTTCTTTAATTTTTGCCAGCGAAAGGTAAGGGAAAATTGACCGTAAATAGGCAAAAGCTTCACCTTCTTTGTCTAATTTTTTGGCAAAATTTTTAATCAAACCCAATTTTATGTGCAGCGGCGGAAGTATTATATTTTCACGGTTCTCTATTAGTGGTTTGCGCTGAACATTCGCTTCTCCAACTACAGGTTTCGTTCGTACCGGCCATTTTTTTTTTATATAATGCTGATCATCAGCGCGGCTATTCCAAAGGCACAGAAAACAGCAATGTCGCGTATAGCCTCCTTGGAGTCCACACAGAATGGCCACAACTTTAAGGTCGGCGCATATTTTCCAATTGTATTTCCTATACTCTATGCATTTCAGCAAAATGTCCATAGTTTCATAGTTCTCCTTTGAATGAACCGCATGAGCAATAGGAACAGATGGCTTTTCATTCCCATTATGTAAGAGAACTGCCTTCAAGCTCTCTTTGTTGCTGTCAATAAACAACCTCCATTCGTTGGGGTTGTGAATTTGGTGAAGCTCTTGGAACAAGCCTGAAATGTCGCTGCAAAAACATATTTGGTCTTTCTTTGTATAAAATTTTGCATACTCCTTGTGACGGTTTCTGTACGCTGATACTTTCACTTCTGAAGCCGCAAATCCACACTGTATCATCCGAGACGCAAAAAGTTCGGATTTCTCCTTAGTGAGACCAAAATCGCGCACCCAATCGTTTAGTTCGGCCTGTGACAGTAATTTTCGCTTTGCACCCGGCTCAAATTCGCTTGCATTTGACTCAGACTCTTCTTCTGACGATTCTGCTTTTTGAAGAGATGCACCAGGGCACACTGGATATGGCACATCATGCGAATGTGGTACTGGAAGCGCAAACGATCCCACTTGAGCGTAGTTCCATTTAAAAAATCTTCCTACCCCACTGTTTGTGGTGAGGCAAAAATAACAGTCTGTGGAATGGCATAGCGGCTTTTTCCACATCATTGGTGTATCGAATTTCATATGGCGGCTAAAATTAAAATAAATTACTATATTCGCTATGTATAATGTGTTTAAATAAAAATTCTTACCTTCCGCCAGCTGCCCAGTTGGTTAAGATTATATAGCAAAGATCACACAGCGACTTAGGTGTCCATGGTTCTGTGATATTTGGTGAAATACCAAAATAATTCAAATAGTGCAATTGTACTGCTGGAGTAAACTTGTGTGCGTGATTTTTTTTTATAAACTGGCCACAAACATTGCAGAAATTGTCTGGATCGTTCAAACACTCGAACACACGTAGTCTTTTACTCATTGTCTTCCTTGCGTTTTCTAAATATTAACTTCTTTACACTTTCACAGACAGTTTTGAAATGCAATTGATAACCGTGTCTCCTTATGTTTAAATATGTATGAGCATGTAGTGCTGTAAATAAATTAAAAAAAAATATACGAAGACTACTTTGTTTATTTTAAATTAAGTTCAAATGTATTTATTCGTTTGCGTTGGGTAGGTAAGCTGTGCAAATAATGAAAATCAAAAAATCGTGAAATAGCGGAATTTCGGTCGTTTACCAAAAAAATAATAAGTCGGCCATTTGTCATCAGATTTTGTTAAGTAAGGGCTTATTTTCTTTGGAAAAGTGTCAGCTATACGTAAAAAAATTAAAATCGCTGTTAACATCGCGTTTTACATTTTATATGAATTTTTATATGAATTTTTCAGCCACATTTTTACTAAAAAAACGCAGTTTTTTAACCTTTTTAAGCCGCCAACATCAAAACTACTAACCCGATTTGAAAATTTTCTGAGAATAAGTTGTAGACGGCTCAATTGTCTTTAATTTGAGTAGTAGTAGGATAAAATAGGTCAAAGAAGACTAAAGATATGCTCAAAATAGTAAGTGTACCTCCAAAAATTAAAAAAAAAAAATTAAAAAATTTGTATCTCGCAAACCAATCGACAGAAAAATTTTTAAAATTCATTTTCGTGTTCAGTAGGTCCAAATCCATGAGAAAAAGTATGCTAGAAACAAATAACAGACAAAAGTTTGTTATTTGTGACCTAGTGTTATTATTTAAAGTTCTTTGTATGGTTCTATTTGATCTATATGATCTTATTGCGAGGTCTTGGGCCAGTTTTGTGGAATTTACTTTTTGCTCTTCGTCCACTTCTTTAAAAATGAAGCTAACATCTCTACGACTTAGTTTCTTTGAGCGGCCACTATGCGGTTTGTTTTCAGCTGTACCATTTTTTTTTTGCCAAGTTACTAAATATTGTTTGAACCGTAGTCTTACTAAAATTTAATAACTTTGATATTTCACCAAAAGATTTTCCTTCATTTCGGCACATAACAACTAAATTTTTGACATCAATTCAAATTTCTTTACCAAAAGCCATTACTACAATTAAATATTAATTAAATCTGCATAAACTTCAACTAAATTCTATTTTCAGCAAACCATTAACAAAACAAGTAAAATATATCAATAAAAACAGATTTAAAACAAAACTGCAGCATTACTTTTTTATTTAACGATTTTGATCTCATAAAATGGCCAAAATTGTGGTCGTATGTAGACTTTTATCGGCCACTGTATAATAAAATGTTTTATGTTACATTTCATGACTAAAATAAATAAAAATTCATCATTTCTTTAACAATTTTTTATTTAAAAAACAGTTTTCTTTTACAATTTTAGGAAAAAATATATGGCAACACTGTTCATACTATTAATTGTGTAAAACTCTATGATGTGTATAATCAATGGTTGGCAGCACTAATAAGCAGACCACACAAAGTCAGAGAAAAATAAAGCCAACATTTCCCATGTTCATATTATCTTTTCAGTTATGATCCTAAATGGCCAGATCTGCTGAAATATGACTCCATCTAGAAATGAACAGTTCTGGCACTAGATAAAATCATATCTAACCAGCACCCCGTTTATTTATCTTATGCGAGAAGTTTTCGCATCGAGAAATTTATAGGGTGACTATTTTATACAAGGTGACTTAATTTTAATTTTGTAAAATTTCTTATTAGATAGAGAAATAACAAGAATACAACGCCCTATTCTCTTCTCGCAACAAGGTTGCGTTTAACATGTTTTTTGCGAAAACTTTATCGATGCGAGAAATACAAAAACGAGGTGCAGATCTGATCAAATCTTTTTACACGGGTACTAGATTACACGATTAGATTATAGGTGTAAAAAATTTAATATATAATAGGTTTTGTTGAAAATTACCGATTTAAGATTTGTATAACTTTTGAGCGTTTGACGCAATGAGGATATCATTTATAACTCAAATCCACAAATCTCATTTAAGTCGACTTAAGCAATTATGCGAAATTTTTACAGATACATATAAACAAAGAAAGAATAAGTTAAATTTCTGACGATTTGAATGTATAAAATATTTAATTATTTTTTTAAATAAATTGAATAATTTTTTTTTATTATAGTTTGGCATTGTTCTTGAGCTTTTACTTATATGTAGTCATGCTCTCAATTTGTTTGCCATATTAGTCTTGTTGTTTTTGAAAATTTACTTAATTGCATAAATTTTCCTTTCAACTGCACATTATTTGTTTTTATTTTACACGCAACCGAAACGCTTTTATTAAATAAAATACAAACCCAAATTTACTATCGTGAAATTTTCAGATAATATAAATGAAAGAAATGTACCCGTGTTTTCTGAATTGTATACAGGTCTAAGATTTTTAAAAAATTATGTATTTTATAATCTTTCCTAAAATCCACCTCTCATCATTTTCATTAAACATTTCTTCCGTTGTTATGCACGCGATTTCTTCGATGTGAACTTTATTTTCATTTTGGTAACTTTTTTGGCAATCAAATATATAAATTGTTTTTTCTGTGTTTATAAATTTTATTTAACAGTGAAGATTTTCATATAAGTGTTTTTATTATGTCGAGTTTAAAAACGCTGTTAAATTTTGTGTAAAAGTATGTAGCTCGTTGTATAAAATATGTTAATCAGCTCTGGATTAGCAAAATATGCATGACTGTTTTAATTAGCGGCAATCTATAGATGAGAACAAGGATTCTGAATTGAACTATTGCTAAGTAAACTTAAGGGTTGGTGGTAAAAATAAGCAAAAAAAAAAAAAAAACATTTTACGCACTCTCCAAAACATACGGAATCATGAACCCGGATTGTGTGTGTTTACGTTCGTAAAACACATATCCGTCAAAGCTTTGCTGTAACCGTTTCCGTGCCGTTAAAATGGACTTCACCGTTTTTCATCAGTCTTAATTCCGTAACGAACGGTGTTGTTTATTGTTTTTATAAACATATAAATGTGAAGCTAAATAGAATAGAATATAAATCTAAATCGCGCAACCCTTCTGTTAAATTTAAAATTGCTTGAATGCAAACTAAGGTGCAGAACTAAAGTACTTTTTGCAATGTAAATATTATCAGCTGAACATAAACTATCAGTATTAAACTTTATAAAAGGCCAAAAATAAAACGTAGTAATGGATAGTAATTGCTTTCTTCGAATGTTTTCTTTGTGTTGTTTATATTTTCTTTTGTTTTAAAAAATCTAAAAATAATAAAATGTACTATTAACAATTAATAAAAAAAAAATACCATAAACTTAGGACCAAGAACTCAAGACCATTTTTAATTTTAAAAAATGGTACAGATCCTGACCGGATACAGCGTCATGACGTCCGAGCTTTACACGATACAAAGGTTCGTAACCGGTCCTTCAATGACTGGCTATCAACGGACTCAACTCCTGTTTTTACAACACACAAAGGCACTTAAACCTTTCTTTCGTCTTTGATGGACTGTCAACAAATTCAAATAAGTTTCGATGTTCCTTAAAATCCGTTTTCTGGTACGTATACACGGAAAAAATATCATAAAGTTTTAAGTAATTGAAATATTTGTTAAAATTCAAATTCGATTTCTAACAATTTTTTGTTTGAAATATTTGTAAATTGTTCTTTTTCATGTAAAAAATTTTTTGAAAATAGAAATTCAAATTAAAAAATAATAACAAAATTGTTTTTGTATTTACAAATTCCATTGTTGGTGCATTTAAAAAAAAATGTATTTACAAAAAAAAAAAACAAAGATGTTTGATATTATAAACAGAATTATGTAAATTTTTATGTGTGCGTATCCAGAAAACGGTACGTAACCGGAGTTGGATTCGGTTTATAACGTACTGATAACAGTACGTAAGCGGAACGTTTTTTTTTTTTGTTGGGTTGTTTTGGGTTTTTATTGATAAAGTCAACATAAAAAGTGAATCCGAAGATTTATCATTTAGGCGCGACAATAAAAGCAGGTAATTTCCAGTTCAAATTAAAAAAAAAAAGTTTAATATATTTAAATAAAAACATAAAACTTTTAATTTTGTTTGTTTTTGTCTCATTTGGTAACTTTTTTTTTAAAAATGTTGGTTAAACAAAATTTTGTCCGTGGCAACACTGAGTTGAATCAGCAATTTGTTTTTGTGTTTTCTCACTTTCATAGTGTGTAATGTTTATAGTTTGATCTACCATTAGTTTTTAGAACCAATTATTTCAAAAAATATAAGAATAAAAATCAACACACGAAATAAGCTGTGACATGGTAATTGTTTTTTTTTTTTTTTTTTGATAAATCGTTCAATATTGTATTTGTGTAATTTTTTTTTTAGTATTTTATATTGAAGACTAAATTATCTACAAAAGTGCATCATTTATTTGTAGACTTCAGAATAAAATAAACCACTTTTATGCTTGGTTTTTCACACGAAGTAAGCTGTGAGCCACTGTAATTTGTATTGTCCCATCGAGTATTCGGCTTTGGCGAATATTTCAAGCAATTGAGTATATTTTTACATTAAATTGTTTAATTTTGAACATAAAAAATATAAAAGTCAAGCATTCCCAATGTTCTCGTTAAACATATATTAAATAATTGAATTTTTTGGGGGTTTTGCTCATGTTTAATCATATTTTATTTTACTTTCAACGAATTTCGTCTTTTATATGCTTTAATCGAGTCAAAATGCAAAGCAAAAAGCTTGGCTTGGTTGAACATTCGTATTTGCAATTTTTCAAGTTTCTTTTGTGGCTACACAAAATAATGCGTAATTTTTCTCAAGCTTCTGATCCGGACAAACTTTAAAAGATTTCACTTGCATTGTGTTAATTTTTTATTTTTATATTTGATGTAAAAGAACTCTTTGGCTATTTTCTCAGGTAAATTAGATTACAGAAGTCATCGAAAGACTGTTTGTAACGTTATTGCATTGCCAAAATCTATTGAAATGCTACTTGAAGATACGCCGCCTAACTTCTTTTTCGCAAAAGGGACTATATAATTTTATATCATACAGTAAATTTTTGCAAAATGAAATTAAAACTTGTAAATTTAAAAACTAATTTTTAGCGTCTACGTGTTATTCAAATTGACGTTTACAAAATCAATTTATGTTAAATAGTTTTTTTTTATGTTGAAACAACAAAGCACCAAAAAATTAATTTAATCGAAAAATTTTCATTGTACAATATTTTACCATTTTAAAGTTGTATATTAGGTGTGCTTTTAATGAGAATGTTTCATTAGTGGTTGGCAAAAATCAATCTATCGTAGTCGATCTTCCTGGGTATTCATTTTGTTGTCCTCTTTTTTCAGAAATAAACTGATAAAGAAAAAAGCAGGTGTAAATTACAGTTATATGTATATTTATTTACATACAGATACATATTTGAGTACACACATTCGTTTTAATTTTTTTTTTTGTGCTAAAATAAAAATACTATTTATAACAGGGTTATAATGGGGTGGGGAACATAAAACAGTTCAATGCTAAAAATGAGTATACACATGATTTGTCAATCTTACACATTATGAGTTCCATAAATTATTCAAGTGATTCATATTAGTGTATGTATGCTTCCCCGTCTGCATTTGTTATCCAAAACCCTTTTGTCGTTTTCATTTATGGAAGTGTATTCATGTCATACTTGGGAATTTTTTATTGGTACTGCAATTTAATTAGCACAACTTTTTATTGTTTGTAATAACTTAATATTCCTTATCTAATCACGATGGATTAGTCTCTATCAATTAGGGAAAAATCCCGCACATTTTCATTTCCGAGGATACGCATTAAAAGTAGATTTAAAACATAATGTAAATTCGCTATTAAAGCCTATATGACACTTGCTAGTTTCAGTATTAAGAATCCAAATTAGAAGAGTATAAGTATAAAGTGTTCCACTATATAGAAAAAAATCTAAACGAGGTCGGTAAGGCAGTTCCGTTGATATGATTTGCACTGATGAACACAATTTTCAAAAAAAAAAAAAAAAAAAAAGCAGTAAGAAAAATTAAAAGGTGCCGATCTGTCCCTTTTTTATAAACAGAAAATATTTGCAGTTTTTAGAAAGTAAAAAACCGCTTATTGTAACACGAAAAGGGCTAAATTAGCATCGCAGAAGTTCCTTAGTTTTATTTTTTACAATTATAAAACAGCTCTTTTTGTTTATCAACTGTTCTTTTGACAATTTACCCAATTTACCCAAAGAAAAAGTTTGGGTAACTTTCGGTAAAAAGAGAAACACTAATACACTCTCATAAACGCTCTCATTTACCCAATTTTCGAGTACGGGAAGGCTTTTTGGTAAGTTTGGGAACCCGCGGTAACGTACGGGAACAGACTTATTCTTACAAATTTTCCATTTTCGTACTTTTTTGGATGTTTTTCTTTTTGTGAGTAATTCGGCTAAGATTACTTATTAATTTTTATAAGATTATAACTACAAAATTCCCACCTTATCTGTACGACAAGTTTACTTTTTCACGATCGTTACGCTCTCCTCAAATCATTATACCAAGAATTTGTAATTCGACATATGAACGTTCCTTTGTTGTTAGAATTGCGCGAATATGGAATGCACTTCCCAGTAATTTAAAAAAAATTTCCTTTACATATCCTCAAGCCAAATTATTATTTTCTGAAAATTTTGCTAATCTATAATCCAACTATTGTTCCCTGTTATAAAAAAAAAATTTTTTTATTAAATACAATTTATTAGTACAAACTTATCAGTATATCTATGTAAGATTGATAGTTTTAAGTATTTGAATGTATATTTGCACCTTATATACTATTAACCATATATGGCCCTAAGGGGCTCGGTTAATTTGAATAAATAAATAAAAATAAATAAATATTGTCTTGCTCTCTGTAATTTTTTTACCGAGTAGTTTTTGCTAAACTTTACTGGAAAAGTACACAAACGGAACTAATGTAAGCAAAATAGATTTTAAATTGAAATCAACTAAACAAGTTCTAATTGAAATTCGCTATTAATCAGTTATGATATATATATATATATCTGTATATATATATATATATATATATATATATATATATATATATATATATACAGCTTTAGACATATAAATGGCACAAATTTAAATTGCGCAAAAATTTAAGAATTTTACAACTAACAATTTTATAAAATGCTAGTTTTGTTTCTTCAGATTGTTGTGGAGAGAAATTTTGTTTTAACAGCGCTCCGTTATGTTCTGCTTATTATTTACCGTTATAATTTGCGTAAACAATGCTAATTTTTAGTGGACATATAAATGGCACAATTTAGGTATTACTGGCGTCGATTTTAGTCAAATCACTTGATATTTTGCGTAGTTAAAAAATAAGTAAAAAGGGAGAAAAATAATTCAAAATGGGATCAGGCAAAAATACCGCACTCGAGAAAAGGCGGACCATATGGAAAATGCATGAAAATGGAAAAAGTGTTGGAAATTGCTGAAGTAATGCAAATTTCTAGAAAAAAAAGTGTACAACGCAATTAAATCATGTGTTGAGAATCCCGATGTATTGATTATGGGCAAAAGTCGAAAGCCCAAGCCGCGAAAAACAGACTTGCGTACGGATGCAGCTATAATAAGAATGGTGAAAATTGATCCATTTAAGTCATCACGAGAGATAGCATTTGATATTAATGAATCTTTGAACATGGAAATATCCAGCAGACTTGTCAGGAGAATATTTAACGAGGCCAATTGTTTTGGGCGCATTTTCAGAAAAAGGCATTGCTCTCCAAAAAAAAATGTTTCAAAACGATTAACCTTCGCCAGAACCCATAAAGACAATGCCATTAATTTTTGGAAAAACATGTTATGGAGTGACGAAACAAAAATTAATAGGATTGGACCAGATGGCAGAACCTTTGTTCGACGTCCTAAATGCCAAGAGTTAAATCCTCGGTTCACTCAGAAGACGGTAAAACATGGTGGTGGCAGCATTATGGTTTGGGGTGCATTTTCTTGGCATGACGTAGGTCCACTAGTAAAAATCAATGGAAAAATGGACAAGTTTCAGTATTTAGACATTTTAAAAAAACCATATGGAGCCATATGCCTTCAACTCCATTAAAATTAAGTGGAAGTTTGTGCAAGATAATGACCCCAAACACTCCTCCAAACTAGTAAAAAATTAGTTTTGTGCGGAAAAGATTGACGTTTTGGATTGGCCAGCTCAGAGCACTGACTTAAATCCAATAGAGAACCTGTGGAACGAAGTCAAGGTCAAAATCGCCAAAAAAAAAAATATATAAAAATATGGACGATCTATGGTCGGCAGTACAAGAAGCTTGGTATGCCATACCAAAAAAAATGTCAAAAACTTGTAGAAAGTATGGGTCGTAGATGCAAAGCTGTCATCAGAAACAAGGGGTACAACACAAAATATTAATGGTAAAATGTTTATACGCGCCAAAATACCAACAAATGCAATATTAAAACGATTTTTTATCTTTTTTAAGATGTATTAATGAATTTCAACTTAAGTTTTTATCAATATTAAATATGAATAGTAAAACTTTGGAAAGAAAAAAAATTTGTTGTTTAATAATAGTATTTACTATATTGTAGCATAAGAAAGAACTCATTGCAGAATGTGTCATTTATATGTCCATAGCTGTATATGTGTATATATATAGGTATGTATATATAATTTAAAGGCACAGCCACGATTTATTATTTTTTTTAGAGAATTTAAAGTTGAAAATAATAATTTAATAAAACCCAAAGAAGAGGGTAAAATGTGTGATCCTTTATAAGGTTGACATTTAGCTGGTTGTGTCATATATGACGAGAAGGCTTGAACTTTTGTCTATACATTTCTTTTAACTTAATTTATTGTAAAGAATAAATTATTAATAAATTTTGAAAAAATAAAAAATCTTTAATTGGTTCAGAATGACTTAAATAAGTGGCCATATTAGGTCTTACTGAAGATATTTAAAAAAACGGCATGATTTGCTTTTATTTGCAAAAAAAAAATTAATTGAAGTCCCCACTTTTTTTTTATTAAACAATTTTAAAATTACCATTTATTCTTAATTTAAGACCCGAGAAGCCATTTAGCTTATCTGTAGATCAGGATATATTATAAAATATAATTTATAAAATCTTATATAATTTCACTATAAGGGGTAAATAAAATTTCGGCACTATAAGGATAAAGCCAATTTTTACCCCTAACTTATAAAGGACAACACATGTACACAAATCATTATATAAATTAAGCAATTTTTTTGTATTTAAAGACTTTTTAGAAAAAATATGCAATAAAATGAGGTGCCATTATTCAAGTCCGAATATGAGTGTTTGAGATACAAGCAAGTCAATGTTTTAGTTTTTCACTAAAAATAGCACAGCATATTTTTTTGTTTTCCAATTCAGCCCCAAAAGCATTATCTGAGGAAAAATAAAAAAGTCAAAGAACCTTTCATGAACTCAACTAGTACTATTTGATTTATATAGACATACTCGGGCTATACGATGTCGAAATTTTTTGTATTGAATTGGCTTTTTATTTCATTTTTACCTTTTAAAAGTAAATTTCAAATATATCATGGTAAAGTTTGCAAATTTATTTTTTTAAATTGAATTGATGTTAAATTCAGGAAAATTAAGATATTTTAGAAAATAAAAGGTCTAGGAAGTGAAACATATTACATTTGACTACCTTTAAAAACATATACGCAAATTAAAGATTCATTCATGAATTTTTAAATAAAACAAAACAAAAAACTAACCCAAATGCACATACCAAAATATGAGACAGAACGCGACGAATACATAGCATAAACAAAATATAAAAATTTCATTCATGAGAATAAACGACGAACCAAGCACTTGAAAAGGGAAATTTCATTCTACCATCTCACGTACAAGGAGGGAAAACAAACGAAAAAAAATCTCACACACAAGTTCGACAAAAACAAAATTTCATTAAATTTGTATAGGAATTTCATTTCATATTCCATAATGTTTCTCCTCAAGAAATAATTGACACTGGACTAACAATCGCGTAATATAAACAAAGGTACAAGTGCGAGAGCACAAGGTACTCTATTATCACATCATACTTTAGCACAGGTGTGAAAGGGACAACTATCTTATATAGACTACCGACACTAGAAATTAAAAAAAAAAAACACATTCTTTTGCACATCACTTGTAATTTTTTTCAATGAAAAATTCCTACACACTTTATAAAACATTTCGCAAAATACTTCATGATTTTATCACATTGCTTTGCATGTGTATTTCATTATTAACCATAGAAAATAATTAGAATCTTTTCGTGATTGAATATCTCAATTTTTTGACAACAATGTTTCAAATTCCATTTGTTTAGTGAACGACGCGCTTCTTCTGCATCTCAACAACGCCACACATTTATTTCACTAGATTCTTCTACAAAACAGTTGGGTTTTTTGCACTAATTAATATTGTTTTATTGCACTCGCGATTTATATAAAGTTTTCAACGGGTTTTTGTTTTATTTACGTACCAATTTTAACTTTTAATTGCTCTTCAATTCGTACTTCCCGTGTATTATCGGCCATGTTGGATCCATAACTAATGCTTGTGGGATCTGTTGTAGTAGGGTCGTCTCTTTCCTCATTCATGTAACGTTTCTTTTTCAGGTGCATTCTTGTTTCGTTTCACTGCGTTTTTAGTACTATTAAATGTTTTTATTGCAGAGTTGTATAACTCTCGTACTTAATAGTGTTGTCGAGCTCAATTAATGTTATACACTGTTTTAAAAATGTTATACATTTTAGTTTTTAAATTGCTTTGCAACTGTTTTTTTTTTTTTTAATTTATTGACTGAAATTAAACATACATGTTTAGTTCAAGCTGGATTTACACGTTGACCATCTATGTCTACCCCTATATATTATTTTCAAATTGGTGCAAGCTCTCTGTTGAAAATTAAATTTCATATTTCCAAACTGCACGCAATCCAATTTCTATGTTTTCATTTTACATTTTTTTAGTACACTTTTATGAAAACATAGATAGAGCTATTTTATACAATTTATTGGCAATTTTTTTTGGGTTGGAAAATAATGGATATGAGTATATAAAGATATTCAACGCGTGTATATTCCTTAATAGCATGTTGTTAAGTTTTTCTTTTACTATTTATATAGCCACTTGACATGTTTCAATTGTTTTTAATCACTCTCTCTCTCTCTCTCATATATTCCAAGTAGAGATTTGCATGTGGGCAATTTTTGACTCACGCACGACCATCCAACCAAAATTTACAATCACGCACGAATTTTTGTTTTCTTTTCGATCACGTACGAGTAAAAAAAAAGGATTTATTTTATCACTTTTACCATACTTAATACATAAAGAAAAAAATCAGTATTGCTTTACATGTAAAAATATCGAATAAATTAAAAAACAAATAAAAGGAATAATCGGTTAAATTTACGACAAAAATTCGACTGACGCACAAAATTTTTTTAACTGCTCACGCACGATCACGTGAGTAATTTTTATTTTGGCTCACGCATGATTCACTCGAATCACTAAATTTCGTGTCACGTGCCCACCTTTAATCTAGCCTGCTCTGTCTAGCCTGTTTTAAAAAATAAAACCTTTTTACCCTGTATGTTTAGAAGTTCTTTTAAAAATTGTACATATTAATAGTTTTCAACAATCTTTAATTGTTTAGGATAGAATCTATATAACGGTTTGTTTTTGTATTTAAGCCTAGTATTTTGTGTGCACGTAAGCTGTCATTTGCGTGTTAAAGATTTACGACTTAAGTTTTTATTTCTGTACACCATCCGTTTCTAGGATCTTTAACATATGTTATTTTATATACAACCCTGTTAAAATGCAAACAAAAGTTTGCAATAAAAATTTACGAATTTTTCAATAGTATACGATTTTTTTTAATGTGTTAATTATGATGATTAATGATATAATATAATGATTAAATGATATAATTTATCATATGTACATTAAATCTTATTTTTTACGTTTTTGAATTAAGTATGTCTTTTATTGAAGAAAATATGATTCTAGTTAAATCAACTTTTTCGTATTGATTAATATGATTTTTTAAGGGTTATTTTTGCACTTTAAGATTAAGTAGAAAGTAAAGCAAATTTTTATTTTAATGTTGATTACTTAATTTTAAAATATTTTTTTTTACAATCCGAACATACAAAATTTCAAACAAAAGGTTGTTAAAGATCGAATTTGAATTTTAAAAATATTTTTATTGGTGCCAAATTCTTTTCTATGGAAGGCTCGTTTATGTTAAGAGAATATTTTTTAAAACATATGGAATACAACTTCGCATATTGAAAGTTTTGTATTTTTTTTCAGCAATTTTTTATGCATATCTAAAGCAGTTTTCCCTCGCGTGTAAATGTGCCTTAAGAAAATATTTATGAATCGATTCAATAATTTTCCAAAATGGCTCAACAACTGGAACAAAGTGAACAACAACAAAAATTTTTTTAAAACATTAAAATTTGGTCTTAATTATAGAAAAAATGTAAAAATTTCAAATATAGATACACGCACGTAAAATCAAGCAGAAATAATGTTAAGTTAAATAGAAACAGCAATTATACTAAGGCTGAGTTAAACTTCGTTTGGTTAAACCGAAAACGAATTTTGTCAACCATTTCCAAGTTTATTAACATAAATATGTCGGAATAAATTTTCTTGGCATAGAATTTTGGTCCTTATTGAAATAAATTAAAATAAACCAAATTTCAAATGCAGTATTCTAGTTATAAACTGCGACAAACTGAGTAAGATAATCTACCTCCTAAAAACTAAGACTAAATTTATTTGATTTTAATTATAATATGATTCTATTTATTTTTAAAAAGTGAAAATAAAATTTAATATGTTGACATATTAATTTAAAACCGAAAAATAATAACAATCATAATTACTTAAAATAAGTTCTAAAATAAACCAGATGTAAATTTAAATATGACATAATAATTGCCATAATAATTAAGTAACATAATAATAGTTAACATATTAATTCATATACAATTTTATTAGTCTGTAAGGAACACTGTTCTATAGAATTAAATAAATAATTGGCTTTTACTTTGATTTTTCTCTGTGTACCAATTTTTTCTATACGAAATTATACACAAAATTCGATATTTTTTATCGTTTTTCGTCTTTATGTTAAATGTGAGCAACAAAATTAAACTATTGTTGTTGGTAGTTTTTAAATAATGAAAAAATAGTTCTCTTAAGTTTTTTTCTGCTTAATGTTTTGCATTATTTATGTGAGACAACTGCTTAGTATTGGTTAATATTCTAAATCAGGGATGGAAAATCGATTTTTTTTTTCGGTATCAAAAAAATGTAACTCAATAGTACTTTTTAGCTAAAAATAGCTCAAAATATAAATTTGTTTTTACACAAAATTAACATTCGTTAAAAACATTTTTTTTTTATATATTTAACAAAAAAGAGTAACACATTAAATTAGAGATCAAGTTAATATTAACTTTAGTTACCCAAGCAAAAAAAAAAAAAAAATAAATAATCTAATCATATTTTGTTGGATCTAATTGTAAATACCCAGCAAAAAATGGTAGTCATTCTGTGGCTTTAACTTCTTTTATTGCTTCCTTAAGTTCAGTTATCATTCTTTTATGATTTTTTTGTTGTTATTCTAAGGAACTTTCAAAAGAATTCATATGTTTATATTTCTAATGTAGTGATTTGGATATAAAACCGATGCATATCTTAAAAAAATAACTATTCATTACTTCCAAAGCTTCTAAAGCTATATTAGTATGTCGTATATTATTGAAAATATTGTTTTCTGATTATTCAAGTCAAAAATTTCAATGTGAAAATAGTTCTGAAAGCCTTTTATAATTTTTTTATTAAATCATTTTTATATTTTTGTTTAATGCATTTTTCAGCTTTTATTGGTTATGGCGACACAATCTGTGCATTTTTGCACATTGTATTTTATTTAACACTACACCATTTCCAACTTTAATTCAGAAATTTCCAAAATAATTTTAAAATTGTGTAAAAATGTTTAAAAACTATCGAAAGGAATTTTAAAATTGTGTAAAAATTATTTCAAATTGTCCCAAAAGGTTTGAAAATTGTTCAAAAACTATTTTAAATTATTCAAAAATATTTTAAAATTATCTAAAAATGCTTCAAAATTGTATGACCAGTTTTTTAATTATCCAAAATAAATTTAAATTTGTCCAAAAATTCATTAAAATTTTTAAACATATTTTAAAGTTGCCCAAACTAGCTTTTTCATTAATGCAGAATTATGTATTTGTTTTAATAAAGAGTATTTCTACATCAGTGCAAATATCAAAGTTATATTTGGGAAAAGTGTGTGATAGTATCAAATGTGTCTATGGAGTATCACGGTATTTTCTTAAATCAAATAGTATCAAAAAAGTACAATTGTATCAACTTTTCCATCACTGTTCTAACTATTAATTTTCAAAGATTTTTTCAGTGATTTGTATTTTGAATGTGGAAAGCAAAAAACAACACTAATATTTAAAAAAATGAGATAGTGAAAAAACCTATTAATTTTAATTATTGTTTGTTTTGCTTTTAAAGTTAAAGAAAAAAATTCCTACCGAACCGGTAATTTATTGTTACAAAACAGTACATTTTCGAGCACGGGAGTCTTCAGCTTAAAAGTGGATTAACACGTCGACCACTCTATCTACAATTACCCAGTATTATAAACATGAACAGTCAAATTTTGGACAATTTATTTTTAAAATGAAATTTTGTATATCAAATACTGGTAAATACTAGACAGAGATCGTCAACGTCTAATTAAACCTTAAAGCTAGATTCGCAATGATGGAGTACGTCACATATCTCCAGATCTTATTTTAAGCCCGCATTGATTTTGTATTGACGAAAAATTTATAATTTTCTCTTGGGAAAATACTTAGTGTGAAGATTTCAACTATAGAGAATATGTAAATGAGTATCTGTCAAATGGTTGTCAGTCAGACAGCTCTCCCATTTGATTTACATTGCTGTCAATATCAATCCAATACAAAATAAATGTAGTGTCATATTGGCTTTACTAATAAGCAATTCACAATTAATGTGATAAATACCTCATTTTTGTTTAAAAATATAAAAACGTATACAAATTTGACATTCGAAATATCTTCCTAAACATTTGTTGAGCTAACACGAATGTAGTATATAGGAATAAAGAATGATATATGTGCGATTCAGAATCATTTTAATGTAAAACTCCATTAACACTACTCTCGAAATCTAGTTTAAACTGGATTTTGATCATATGGTACTGTATACTATTACACAGGAAATAATATTTGCATTCGTAAATGTACTTTTAATGATACAAAAGCGATGGAAAGCCTGGTTTTATTTTTTATGTTCTTTCTGCAACTGTGTTTTTATTTCCATTCATTTCTGTGCGTTTATTCAACTAATTGTAGGATATGAAGTGGAATTGAAACGGAAAATTTAACGACAGGTGAGCAAATAAACCGAACGACTACAAGCAGGAAACTATGAACGTATTCAGACTAGATTTTGAACAAAGCGTTTACACTTCCTTAGGTTGCGTTTACATTATCGACATCTAGTTTAAACTAAATTTGGAGAATAATGAAAAGTCAACCTAACCACTACACGAATAAATGTTTGCCATTTAATTGGGTAAAATATCTTTATCCAAACTTTTTACTTTTATTATATACATAAGTTCTTACATTATGAGATACAAATTTTAGCAAAAATATGTAAAAACATAAAAAATACTTATAAACCATGAATAGAGCTTTTAACATTTTATTGGCAAACACTTTAGTTAATACAGAGGGATTCATGAATCGCCTCTCATACCTATATGGTGTATTAATACATAGGCATATTTGCAGAAACGTATTTTAATAATTGTTGATGCTTGCTGAATATTATTCGCTCGATTCTTCATTAATACTACTATTATTTATTAAAAAAAATATTTGTTTATTCATAGAAAAAGTATCTGATTGGATTTACCGTAATTTTAACAAATTTGCTTATTATCCTCGTATAGATTGTAAATAAAGGATCAATAATAAAAAATTATTTAAAGATGTTGGAAGCATATACGTAAAAAACAAAAGAAATTGTAAAATAAATCGAAACACCGAAGGAGAAAGTTGCGATATGTATGAGGGATAAAAAGCTTATAGATATTCCCAGCAAAACTCTGCGATATTCTAATGCGTTACCTTGTAATGATAGCTCGTTACCTTTTTCACTATTTGCAAGCATAAAGTAATAAGTTACTCATTATTGATTACGTAATATATGATTTATAAATGTAAAACAATAATTGAAATATTTTTGAAAATCTATTTTTAGATACATTACTTTGTGTTTTTTTGTAAGCAAAAGGGTAATGTATGTTTGTTTTGATAACACTAGCGAAAAAACGAAGCGCAACAATTCATTTAAGTTTAAAGCAATCAAATACTATATGCGTCGATAGCTCAGTGGGTAGAGTTCTTGACTGGCAACCAGATTTCCCTGGTTCTAATAATTTTAATAAAATATTTGTAATATTTTTTTTTTTAAATTCCTCTTTTTTAAAAATCTATTTTTAGACACATTACTTTTTCCATTCTCGTAACCATATAAGTAACACCTTACATTATCACCTCTAAAGAAATAGGTATATACATTACTTTGAGGCTCATCGCCTGTAAAATTCATCAATGAAGTAAGGTGTAAAATAATCAATCGGCCCCTATGGCTATACATTACTTTACCCATTATTTGGTAATGTGTGGTTTTGCTGGGTTATTTTGAATTGAACACATAACCTTAGCCCAACGCGCTATCCATTATACTACAACGCCCGTATTTTTTACGCCTCGTATAAATACAGTACTTTTTACACATAAATTGTGGACTATATCGCCAATGTGACTATAAGAATAACGAATTCGGATATAATCGGATATCATAACTTTATAAAATTTAGATATTTTATAACGGTAGTAAAGTTGGAATATAAAAACGTATTACATATTTCGGCACTTTTGGTATCAGCTCTGAAATATGCATTTTATGAAACACTCATATATTTAAATTTTTTATTTTTTTTAACGGAATAATGGTTTGTGAAAAATTTGGTTCTACAAATTTCTAAACAGAATTTATTTCGGTTTTTTTCTTTAAACTAAAAAGATCAGATATTTCCACAAAGTTAAGTGAATTAAAAAATAAAATGGAATAGAAAGGAATAAAAACCAATATTTGTCACACAAATTGATATCATTTAACTACATTTTATTAATGATTTAAAGAAAAAAGAGTGTTAAAATTTACATTTTTTAACTGAGTTCTTTTTTATTAGCTCTGTTACTCTTTATTTTATAACTTGAACGCATATTACTTGAAAATTAGGTCTTGGCTCAAGCTTATGCCTCTTGATAACCCATAATTTGGCACTAAATTCGAAGGGAATTTTAAGTTGCCCGAAATAAGCCACATCTTTCCGGTTAAACGAATACCGATTTAATGTCGGGCAATCTGAATACAGTTGTTGTTCGTTATATCAAGCCAAACATAATGCTTTTATACTTGGCTTGACGCATAATTCGATAAACCGGAGCTACACTGTATTTTGTATCACAAAAAAATGTGTATATAACTTCGTAATTAAAATAAATATGTAGCAAAGGTGTTGTTGTTATTTTGTTTAAGAAATGTGTGTTTGTTTGAATGAGGTCTTTGTTATTTGCTCAATGAATTTCGTTATTTGGGTGACAAGTACAAAAAGATAAATTTAAATGGTAAAGAGGTGAATGAGAAAAAGGGGAGAATAAATTATTTCGAATATTCATTCATAAAAAAACAAACTTTTTCTAAATATTGTGGTTTAATGTAGTGTAAAAATTTGAAATACTACACTAACAGTGTAAAAATGAAAGCAAATTGTTTGTGTGTGGGGGGATTTTTTTTCTTTTTTTAAACGCTACCAAGTATACATTTTTGGTAATTTTCTCTCACGAAGCTCCCATTATAAACGATAAGTATGTAATTTATACGCAAAATTTTACTATACATATGTTATGCATGTACTATATGTTATGCTTAGTGTATCATTCGTACTCTTGCGAAAAAATCTGTTAAATACTCTATAAAAAAATTGTTGAATTTATATTTTGCTGTGTTTTTAATTTTAATCTTATTTGAAATCAGAAGCATCGAAGATTCAAAAATGCTCCAAAATATTTTGATCTCAATAGAGGTGCGCACCTGACACCAAATTTTGTGATTCACGTAAATTATGCGTGAGCGTGAGCAAAATTTTACTCACGTGATCGTGTGTGATTATAATTTTTGGTTCGTGATCGTTCGTAAACGTGCTCATCTGTAGTTCTAAGCCCTTTCTTCACATAGAAAATGTCCTGTAAAAAGGAGAGAAATTTTCCTCAAGGCTCATAATTAGAAGTCATAAAAGAGGACTCATGTTAGAAAACACCTTCATAGATTATGTAATACTCGAATCAACATCTTATTTTTTATTATGTATGTATGAATCTTAATATAAGTGAAATCTTATATTATGAAGTCGTCAAAACCTGAAATTTTTTCTTTAGAAAAAGTCCTCAGAAGTTGAAACTTTCCTTTAAGAAAGAAAAAGTTCCTAGTAACTGAAGTTTTGAAATACGAAAAAGTCTACAGTTAAAAAAAAATATTATTTGCTTTTTTTCAGTTCGAAAGATTTTGACAATTTTTCAAGATTTCTAATATCATAATCTTTTTAGATAATGTTAAGATACGCAGCTGCACACAAATTGCTTAAATCAAGTAGTGTTTACGGTTTCCTTTAGCCCATCGGTTTTGGCAACACTGGGTAAATAGACAGCCATCCACAGACAACATTAGTAGAGTGTGGGTCATAAAAACGAAATATCACAGGAAATGCATAAACAACAGCAACATGTGTGGGATGTTGTTTTGTGTATTTCCATTAATTTTTTTTTGGTTCAATTTATTTTTCGTTTAATTCAGTGAATATGTAGGCAGGGCTGCCAGATGATTTTGATGAAAAATCGGTATTTTTGAAAAAAATCGACATTTTCGGCACAATTATTATTAAATAAAATAAAATTAAATAAAAAAGCAGAATAATAACAATTCAGTGTATAATAATATATATTTAAGATTATAAATTGCACATTTAATGTAATTTAAAGTAAAATTTTCGGAGTTTAGGTTTAGGTTGAATAACTGTAATACTCCATCTCAGCAAAAACATGGTATCAACTACTTACCAGTCTATTTACTCGCTTAATTACTTTTTTTCGCGATGTCCCAAAAGTAATGAGTAGTCATTACCTTCTCACTTACAAAAAAAAACAAAGTAATCTTTGGTCATTACCTTCTCGCTTACAAACAGCCAAAAAAATAATGAGTACTTATTACTTTTTGGACATCGCGAACAAAAGTAATTATGGGAGTAAATAGGCTGGTAAGTAGTTGATACCATGTTTTTGCTGGGATATAAAAAAATTATAAAGAGTTTGACGTCAAATTTATGTTTTCATGCAAATTTAACAATGTCACTTTTTTTAGTAAAAAAGTGACATTTTGGGTTAATTGCGGTTGTGTTTTTCTTATACCCCATTCATACTGAACTGAACTTGGTTTTTTCAAGTTTTCAACTTTCAAATTCCATTCAAATTTTAAATCGAAAACTTGAAAATATCGAAAATACGAATTTTGGTGTTAAGTATGAATGGAGTATTACAAAAAAAAATATATATTAATTTTTACAATTCAAATTAGGCTTTGAGTTCAGTTCAAGTAAATTGTTTCCACTTGAGAAACAATTTACTATGCTTTCCATTAAAGTAAAGGTTTTTGAGACCAATTTATAAAAAGGAATTGCCATATTACGCATAATTTAAATTATTAAATTTTAATCATTTTAGGAATAAACTACTCCTTCCAACGCTTCGTTTTCTAAAGAATATGAAAACTTAGTTTTATTGACAAAACTTGAAAAAAGATGTGTGTTTATATGCAACTTTTAACTAGTTTTACCAATTTTACTAGTTTATTTTCTCAGAAATCTTTTCGAGTAAACATAAAAAAAAAAAAATGGAATCAAATTTAAGAGGTAATTTTTCTATGCGAATAAATATAAAATTATTTAACTTTAGTGACTAGCTTTAAAGTTTGCACTTGTTAACATGAGTTTAGTACACCTTTATACAAATTTTTATACAGAAATCTTGCCAAGAAGATATGAAAGTTTGTGCTTTAACTCTTTCCGGCCCCTTTAAGATATCAGAGAAAATTAAACAAAATTTTAATTTACTTTCATTAATTATCGAGTTTTATTGAAAAGTATGAATTAACAAATTTTTATCCTTGTAGGATTCTGAGCAAGGACATTGTACTACATATACACTCACCAAAAAAAGTCTGTAATGGCAACTGAAAATTTTGCTGTTATTACGGGAAATTCTGCTAATTTGAGCCCAGCGGTATTTTTTGCTAATCTTAGCAACACATGTCTGCTGACGTGTAGTACAATGAAATTAGTAGAAAAATTAGTAGCCGCTACTAAATTTTAGAGACTTTTTGTAAAGTGGAATTTAAAATCTGTTTGCTAAAATCAGCAAAAAAAAATTACTAAATACTATTAATATTAGTACAAAGTTTTAGATTTATTTTTTTTATCGAGCAACAAAAATTTTTATTATATTTTTTAAAAGATGTTTTATACAAAATTAAAAAAATATCAAAGGCTTAAAAATCTTAAAAATTGTTAAAAGATAAACGAATTTATCATTTTGTTTTAATTTGGTAATTTCTGTTTTGAAAAATATTTTAGTCAATTTTTTTTTTTACTTTTAAGGTTAAATTTAATTGTTTTTAGGGCTGATTTTTAGAACTAAAAAACCCTTTTTAGTGCAATTTTGAGTGGATGTCCTCTTTTTAGACATGAGTCGGTATCTTCACTTCCGATCCCTTTTTTAATCCTATGTAACATTTTAGGGCAATTTAAGTTTGTATGTATAAGTTTAAATTATTAGAAATAACATTTCCTTCAATATCGACTTTTTTAAAATTAGTATTTTTTTTTTTGCTAATTTTAGCAAATCGGTTTTCAAAAATTTGTAAAATGATTTCTGAAATTAGCAACGAAAATTTGTAGATATTCTGTAAAAATTCTGTAATTTGTAAAATGTAAATAGCAAAAAGATTTGCTAAATAATATTTTTTTTACTGAAAATCAGTACAAAAATAGTAAAGTGGGATTGAAAACCGTTAACAAATTTTTCTACTAACTTTTTTTTCTGAGTGTATACCACTGCGCACAAAATAAATGATTCATTTATGAAAATCACTCAAGCATGATTCAGTTTTGCTTAGACAAAAAGGCAGAGTATAAGTCGAAGTCGATTATTGTAGTAGGTCCCTGTTTGTGACAGAAAATGATGAAAATGATTTTGCTTACTTTTGGCACTTTTCTGACGCTCACCTTTGAGCTTAAATAAATCCCATATCTATTTCTTTTTTCCACATAAAATAATTTTTTTATAGTATATAAGCTCTAAATTACATGCTAAAATGGTATTTATATAATACCAATGCGCACAGAATTTACAAAAAATATTTCGAATAGTGGTGTTTTTAAAACCACCGGCCCGGAAAAAGTTTAAGTAGAATAAATGAAGTATGTATTTTATTCTTTATGCACATTTTATATTCGGGGTATTCTGGAAAACGAATCCGCATAAAATTATGTATTGTTTTTGTACAAAAATTCATGATTTTTTGTGGATTCGTTTCCCAGAACACTCCTGAATTTATATTGTGAAATTTTCGCTGTCAAGTGCCTGTCAAAATAGTTAACACATCTGCTGGCTTGTAGTGCAACAAGATTATAAGAAAAAATTAGTACTAAGTTTTAGTAAAATTCTTGTAATGCGGAAATAAAAACTGAGTTGCTAAAATCAGAAACAAATTATACTTAATAATAAAATGCACCGAACAAAATCGTTGGCAAGTAATTGATATTGTATAAACCAATTAATGTTTCTCGCATAAATTACGTAATAAATAGTCGGATTTTGCCAAGTTTTTTTATTTTTTCTGCTTAAATGTTTGCATAATTTATGCGAAAAAAAAACTTTATTGGTTAATATGGTCAATGCATTTGTATTTTGAATGCAAGAAACAAAAATGTAAAATGATGACGACGATTATCATCTTAAATTTGATTTGCTGATTTTAAGTTGATGTAAAAGTTGTTTGTTACAATGAGTGTCATTTTTGCTCACAATTCCACTTATTTGAAACTTTTAATTGACATTTTTTTTTGCTCATTTTACCAACTCAGTTTTTAAAAATTTATAAATGTTTTCTGAAATCAGCAACAAAAATTAGTAAATATTCTGTCAAAATTTAGCAATTTGTAAAATGCAAACAGCAAAATTTTTTTATAAATAATAATTTTTTATTAAAATTCATTCAAAGTAGTAAAGTGGGTTTGAAACCTCTGGCAGCCCTTATCGTTACATTGAAATGTGTAAAATTTCATTTAATATTTCTCTATTTCCTTGCCTTTTATGTGAGATAGCGAGTGTGACGAGGTAGAGAGGTACATTAGTCAATATATAAAATGTGTGTATTGTTTTATATACCAGATATGTAGGTAGGTAGGAAGGTGTGTTTTATTTCATTGAAGAAGACGACGTTAACGGCGTATATTTTAATAAATATGTATGTCGTATGAAGTATAAGTTTTAGTACACATTTCAATTCATTTTTTTGTATTATATACTTTTAAAATAAAAAATCGAATTTGTAGCCATATACTACACTTTTGCTACTTTTGTTTTGTATTCCGTTTTATTTTGTTAATTGATTTTTAGCATTGAATTAATATTAATTTTTTTTTGGTTGGTCATTCTATTTGTCGAATATAAATTATTTTAAGAATTTTCGCATAAATTATAGTTTTTGTTTTAATAATATTTATTTTATACAAACATGCACACACATTTAGAATTACTTATTTCTTTTTTTGTCACGTACTTGTTTTTTTTTTCTTCTTATTTAATTCACGTTTTCACATACATATATTTTTTTCTGTATATTCTTCTATTTAAAATTTAAACATATTCTTGTTAATTTGTCGATTTTTTTTTTGTAAACTTGTATTTTGTATTTGTTTAAGCTTATTTTTTTGTTGTACTTTTGTCTTCTTAATTCCAATTAATGCTATCAAATAACACATTCAACTTCCGGTGTTGTTCTATACTTTTTGTATTCTTTTAGTTTGTAATTCCACTGTTTTTACAAAATGCCGACACACGAACGCAACGTTCTCTTGTTTCATGTGAACAAGACCTACCAACAAACAATAAGAAAAAATGAGCTAATGAATGATTAACTTGTTTAGTAACTGCCTATTATTTCTACTTTAGTTTTCTTGCGCGGCATCCATTAGGAGCAATAAAATCGTCGACGGTTCATTTACTACTGAAAGAAGTGTTGCCAGAAATATGTCTTACATGCTAAAGAAACAAGTTGAAAAATGAAACATTAAGTAAGATTTTCCGTGCTGCCAGACTCTTTAGAATCATCTGTGCGTTAGGCAAATTAATCCGTGTGGGCGGCTAGGGGAAAACTTGTGGCGGCGAAAAGTTAATCAAATGATTTGATAAAATTAAGACAATTCGTTTGATTTTATTTAAAGAATCAACAAAAAACAAGTAAAAACAAATGCTGAAATCGGCAACAAAATATTTTAAAAATTTTTCGTTTTCTAGTTTTTATATGCCTCAAGGTTTGTAAATATGTGGAGGTTGAAAGCTCGCTATAAACATGCAATAAAAATATTTTAACATTTTTTCGATATTTTTGGTAAATGGATATTGTTTTTGTCCTTTTTTTATTCAATCTTGGGAGCACTTTCAGACACAATGTTTTAAAACAAAAGCTGTTGCACTTTTTTTGTTAACTCTATACATACTTAGAGAGCGATTCTAATAAATATTTAAATTTGTCTAAAAACAAACGTGAACATATGTTGGGAATTAACGGAACCAAACGAAGTCAATTAACCGCTAAAAACTACTTTTTAACGAAATAAATCAAGGGAAGCTATAGCCCCAGTAGTATTTGAAACTACATTGAAACCCACAAATCCCAAATCATGTTATATAAATTAAAAACATTGCTATGGTATTAGAAAGGAAATTCATTTATATATATTTATTTTTTAGGCAACAAAGTTCCTTTGAGTTTCTAAATTGTGGCACGAAATGTACTATTGTAACAACCATATCATACACGAAAAATTTATTTTATATCAAACAGGAGTTTTTTTTCTAATTTTATATCTATACACTCACCAAAAAAAGTCTGTAATGGTAACTAAAAATTTTGCTGTTATTACGGAAATTTTGCTAATTTGAGCCCAGCGGTATTTTTTACTAATCTTAGCAACACATGTCTGCTGACGTGTAGTACAATGAAATTAGTAGAAAAATTAGTAGCCGCTACTTAATTTTAGCATATTTTTTGTAAAGTGGAATTTAAAATATGTTTGCTAAAATCAGCAAAAAAAATTACTAATATTTAGTACAAAATTTTTATCGAGCATCAAAATTTTTTTTATTTTGTTTATTTTTTTTCAAAAAATATTTTGTAAAAAAAAATCAGAGGCTTAAAAATCTTTAAAATTGTTAAAACAAACGAATTAACCATTTTGTTTTAATTTGGTAATTTCTGTTTTGGGCTGATTTTTAGAACTAAAAACAAAAACTTTTTAGTGCTATTTTAAGTGGATGTCCTATTTTCAGACATGAGTCGGTATATTCACTTCCTATTAGAGATAACATTTCCTTCAATATCCACTTTTTTAAAAATAATATTTTTTTTTTGCTAATTTTACCAAATCGGTTTTCAAAAATTTGTAAAATGATTTCTGAAATTAGCAACAAAAATTTGTAAATATTCTGTAAAAAGTCTGTAATTTGTAAAGTGTAAATAGCAAAAAGATTTGCTAAATAATATTTTTTTTACTAAAAATTAGTACAAAAATAATAAAGTGGGATTGAAAACCGTTTACAAATTTTTCTACTAACTTTTTTTTCTGAGTGTATCTATAAATACTTATAAAGAAAACGACTATCCCTACTTACCTGAATTTTCTTTATTTTTTACAATACAATTTGAAAATTTGGGCGTGACTTTCTACGAAAGCTGTTTTCCTATATGGACTTTGCGGGAACGTAAAATAGAGCAATAATATTGTTTGCCCTCTACCTTTACTTACAAACACATAATTTATTTGTTACCTTTTGTTGTTTTACTATTTTATCAAATTAAAAATATTGTATAAAAATTTTAAATATTTTTGTGAGAAATATTTTTGTTTACATTTGAACGAAAAACCCAATAATTTTTAAGACTTGGCAGCATTTTTATACATACCTAATTTTTACGTAGCTATATCTATAACTACTTAGCAAGTCTATATCTACTTAAATTTGTATGGAATATTTATATAAAATTCGAAGAAGAACAAACGTAGGATTTAAAAGAAATTATATCACAAAAATAAATAAAAAATTAAAAAGTGAACTTTGTTTGCGTGAGGGCAAAATATGTAAATAAAAGAAAAAAATACAATTTCAAATTGTTGAGAAAAAGATCTCAGATTTTATTAAAATTTTTAAATATTACCGTCGGTGACGATGTGCACAATAGGTATCCAAAAAAACGAATGAATATCTCAAAAAAGGAGACAACTTATCTAAAGTGATGAGCAACAATGTTTAATACCCGTTAACGGTTTTACTCGCTAGAATCTGTGTAAAAACTCCCAACAAAGTTGTACAAAAAGGGAAGTAATATTTAGATTCTAACAGAGCATTAACCCACCAAAGGCAAAGGTGCCGAAAAATACTCGGACACAAAATTAATGATTTGTAATTAAGCATTGCCGGCCACCTTGCAACATCCAGGTGTGTTGCAAACCAAATCTTAAAGTTATCCTTAAACTAACAAGAGGTATAGTTCAGTTTATAAATAAAAGAATGTGAGCTTGATTTCAAATATTTTTTTTCAAATAACACTTACAACTAATTTGGCCAGTAGGGACCACGCAGAAAATTTATATATAAATGTTTATTTAAAAGCTATGTTAAGTGGGCCAGTAGGGACCCCGTAGACTTTAAAATTACGAAAATTTTAATAAGTATTTTGTGTATGTGGGCCAGTAGGGACCCCGTAGAAATAAAAAAGTATAGTGGGTCAGGAAGGACCCCGAAGCGGCCTGTAAAGACCGATTACATAAATAGCGTGATAATTAAAGTTAATTAGTCAGAATGACCAGTTTTGTGATCGGTCGCTTTACAACCCCGTTTGAAGTACGTATATCCGCAACCCTTACATGTCCATCGCTTCCAGGATAAACTTTAATGACGCTGCCTAACCGCCACGATGTCGGAGGTAATTGCTCGTGTCTAACTACGACCAAGTCGTTTACCCGAAGGTCGCGTTGCGGATTTCGTCATTTATATCGCTTATGTAAGCTCGTTAAATACTCTTCTTTCCATTGACGGCAGAAGAGTTGAGCAAGTGCCTTCATTTTCCGAAATCGATTAACTAAGCTCAAAGGGGGGTCGTGTATCGCAGGCTCAGAAGGGGCCAGAATTTGATAACCTATCAAAAAATGACCAGGAGTCAGGGCTACCGGTTCCTGAGGATTGTCTGTCATAGGACAAAGAGGGCGCGAATCCAAGCAAGCTTCAATTCGGGAAAGAATCGTAGAGAATTCCTCAAATGTATATTTAAAAGCTTGTGCCTCTTTCCCAAAATGCAGTCTGAAACTCTTTACACCGGCTTCCCAAAGACCGCCCATATGAGGAGCCCCAGCTGGGACAAAACGCCACGACAGACCCTGTACGTTGACGCCGAACACAACGTCGATTGACTTTCTTTTATAAAAGCCTTAAAATCTCTTTCTATTTCGCGCGAAGCGCCGACAAAATTTGTTCCGTTGTCAGAAAATATGGTATTTGGACAACCTCTTCTCGAAATAAATCTGTGAAAGGCTGCTAAAAAAGAAGCAGTAGACAAGTCAGAAGTTGACTCTAAATGAATCGCTTTCGTAGAAAAGCAAACAAAAACACAAACGTAGCCTTTAGTTATCTTACAAGCCCTACCAGTGAAACTCTTGATATCAAAGGGGCCTGCGAAGTCAACACCAGTAGTAGTGAAAGGCCTATCGATAGTGCTTCGTTCAGGAGGAAGAGCTGCCATAATCCGAACACAAGATCTTTTCCGGCCAATAATGCACCGTTTGCAACGACTGATGACTCCACGAATTTTAGACCCTAATCGTGGGATCCAATATTCAATGCGAAGTATTCGCAACATTAACTGATTTCCACCGTGAATGGAAATCAAATGAGTATATTCCGTTAAAAGTAGCGTAAATCTACTGGAATATGGCAAAATTATAGGATGCCTCTCTGTGTATGATAGATACGGCGATTTAGCTAAACGACCATTAATTCTAATGACGCCATCCTTATCAAGAAAAGGATTTAAAGGTATAAGCGAACTTTTCGAACATAAAGGTTTTTTCTCCAAGAGACATTTATATTCATCAGCGAAATAGTATTTTTGAGCCACAATGGCCAAACGCAATTTGGTTCTTTTCACCTCAAGACTAGAAAGCGTTTGATCAACATACTGATTTTGACCTGATTTATGAGCTGGGTGAATATTATAAATGAATCGCAAAACATGAATCGCAGAACACGAAGTGCTCGATCAAGACTGGAATAATTCGTAAGAATATCCTCATATACGTCGGCTCCTCCGGAGTCCGTAAAAAACGAAGCATGAGTTCGAACAACCCGACACTCAATGTCTGTAGTAAGGCAAGAAAGATCAGATATATTCCACTTAGCCCTTTCCTGTCGAAGCCATTGTGGACCATGCCACCAAAGTTCACTAATCGCCAGCTCAGAGGGAGAAGTTCCCCGACTACCTAAATCTGCAGGATTATCCCCAGATCGGACATGGTATCAATTATGGTTTCCAACGTTTTCCTGAATACGACAAACTCTATTCGCAACAAAAGTGGTCCAAGAACAAGGTGCCTTTTTTAACCAGGAAAGGACTATAGTAGAATCAGTCCACCAATAAATCTGATTAACTTTAATATCAATTTCACTTACCACTGTTTTCAAAAGTTCAGAGGCCAATACTGCACCGCAAAGTTCAAGTCGCGGTAATGAAATTGATTTAATAGGAGCCACTTTAGTCCTCGCCGAAAGCAAATGTGTCTGAACTTCTCCGATAGAGGTCTCAATACGAATATAAATCACCCCCGCGTATGCCTCTTCCGAGGAATCAGAAAAGACATGAAGTTCAACCGAAGTTTCTGAAGTAAAATGAACCCATCGTGGAATCTGTATAGTATTCACTTCACGATAGGAAGCAACAAATTTCTGCCACTCTTTTTCAGTAGCGAGCGGAAGCAAATCATACCAATTGATATTATCCAGCCAAATTTTTTGCATAATAATTTTCGCGACAACAATAACAGGACCCAACCAACCAACAGGATCGAACAATTTCGCTATCGTAGATAAAACTTCCCTCTTTGTATAACCTGACCTATGTCCCATAGGAGTCACATTAAAATAAAAAGAGTCCAATCGAGCGTTCCATTGGATTCCCAAAGTCTTTGAGTCCATTTTCTAAGTTGAAACTTTGCAGAAGACAAGGCCGCTATCAGCTGGTCACGAGCGATCAAAGCAGTAGAAACATCGTGAGTTCCCGTCAAAACGTCGTCAACGTACATACACTTTCGAAGAATGTGTGATGCCAGAGGAAACTCAGCTTTAGAATCGTCCGCTAACTGTAATAAAGTCCGAATCGCAAGATATGGAGCGCAATTGACACCAAAGGTCACAGTCTGTAACTCATATTCCCTAACGTCCTCCGATGGAGAATTTCGAAAAAAATACGCTGAAATGGGTTATGAGAAGAATCGACCAAAATTTGCCTATACATCTGGGTAATATAACAATTAAAAACAAATCTAAAAAGGCGCCACCGAAGAATCAAGAGGACCAAGTCTGCCTGTAAAGTAGGCCCAACATATAAGCAATCGTTAAGACAATTCCCATTCGAAGTCTTATTTGAAGCGTTGAAGACAACCCGCAACTTTGTAGTTTTCCTTTCAGGTTTAATAACGGGGTGATGAGGCAAATAACAAGACAAATTAGGATTAAAAATAGGGTTCGAAACAGGTTTCATGTGACCGAGATCAAAATATTCAATAACGACGTTGTCATACACCTCCTTAATCTCAGGTTTTCGCTGAAGGGAAGATTCGGTCCTAAGATACTGTGCCAATACACTTAACCTAGACGATCCTAACGAAAGAGTTTTAGGAAATTCGGGTTTAAAAGGCAGAGTCACAATATATCTACCATCAGGGGAGCGACGAGTAGTCGCTTTGTAATTTTCCTCACAATATTTGTCAAAAACAGATAAATTTTTCGTTTTGGGAGCCTCCTCAAGTTCCCAGAAACGAAGAAGATTTTTACTAAGATTATCTTCTTCTGAGAAGTCTACATGAGTAGAATAGACTTGAACTCGAGGTTGCACTAGTGGACCAGAAATGATCCAGCCAAAAACCGTGTTCTGAGCTATCAAAGAACCCAAGATATCCCGAGGAAAGTCTTTTACGATAATTCTAGGATACAGTTCAGAACCGAGCAAAAGATCGACAGGTCGACTGTCATAGAAATTAGAATCAGCCAAACGAAGATTTGGCAAATTTTCCCTTATATTTGAAGGTACTTTAAAAGACGGAATATTCCCAGAAATATTGTTCAACACAAGAAGTAAGGCCTCTAATGAAAAAGCGGAATCAATAGGAGAGCCAACTTTTACTGAACAAAGTTTTTTCGACGAAGTCGAGATTAATTCCACACCTGAAACGCCGACCTTCGTAGAAAGCGTCGGAAGTTTCAAACGATTCGCTAAACGTTCCGAAATGAACTAAGTTTCGGAGGCGGGATCAATAAGTGCGCGGGCAGGGTACGTAATACCCTGGTGAACAATGTTAACCATAGCCGTCCCTAAAAGCACATTTCTATTTACAGAAGCATGAAATACCTGTCTATTAAGAGGTAATGCGGAATTACCGCCATTAGAAGTGGACTGTATATTTGGATCAACTGATGCCAGATTGGGAAGACGAGGAGCTGTACCCGAACCAGCAGCCGAATTAGAAGAAGTATTCTTCAGAGTTGATGCCTTACCAGCAGCGGAATCGCGATGCAACAAAGTGTGATGTCGTTTATTACACTTTGAACAACTATGAATGCTGTTGCAATCTTTAGCTTCATGTGTCCCTGAGAGACAATTGACACAACAATGAAATTTCTTTACATTCGCAAAAAATGCACCTGATTTTTACACAAAACGCATGAAGTGTTTGTAGAAGAGGAAGCCGCAGTATGATGAGATTTCATCTTTAATTCAGCGGACCTTTTCGAAAGATGTGAACCCCTAAGATCACGAGAGCACTCTAAAGTGTCGATCCTTTCTGTCAGAAAGCGGTCTAAATCACTCCAGAGGGACAACGCCTTTTTATCCTTAACGGACTGCTCCCAAAGATTAACGGTAATCGCAGGTAACCGTTGAATACACATAAAAACGATCATATGCGAACTTAAATCCCCGGTCGCGGAAATGTCCAAAGCAGACAAGGCAGAAAGACAACCGTTTATACCGCGTTGTAAAGTTTTTAAGCCCTCGTCCGTTTCCTTGTCAAGGAACGGAAGATCGAAAAGCATAATGAGCTGGTGGTTCACCAGTCGACGTAAATTCTCGTATTTGTCCGTTAAACTTCTCCAGGCAATATCGAAACCTTTATTCGTAAGCGGCGCTTTCGAAACAAGTTCCCGCGCATCGCCACTTGTTTTCTCCAAAAGAGCAAACAATCGCACAATTGGACTAAGACGCGAGTTATTTATGTAAACCGCTGTAAAAAGATCGCGAAAAGTGGGCCAAGAAATAACTTTACTGTCAAAAACTGGTATATTGCACGGCAGAATGTTGAAGTTGTGGCAAAAATCATCAAAGTTGACAGGTAAAACCGGAGACTGATTGCCGGTCTTCATGGTATCAGCGTTTCGCGGTTCAAAATTATACAATTTTTCGTTAATAGCAGCTAAGCAGTTGACGTAAGCATTAAAAGTCGCGTCGTATTTCGCCTCAGCTGCGTCTACATCAGCTGGTTCAGCGCTATTCACATTTTCCAAAAAACTTAAACACGATTTGTAAGACAATTTAACGCTTTCCCACAGAACACTTAGTTCCTTTCCGCGTGTTTCGAGCGTAAATACCGTGTGTACATTCTCGCGAAGTTCATTAAATTTGGATTCGAATTTTATAAGACATTTTATTTAAAGTTTATAAAAAATAATTTAAAAAAAATCCGAAGAAATCCAAAAAGATACGAAAATTTACGAAGAAAATCAAAAGATTTTTCAAATTTTCAAAGAGTAATATAAAAGAATTCGAAAATATATAAAAATGAAAAAATTCCGAAAACCCACGAAAAAATCAAAAAAAAAAAAATCGAAAATTTACGAACAAAATTAAAGTACTTTTAAAATTTCGCAACGAATTTGACCAAAAAAAAAAAATAATCCCAAAATTATTTGAAATTAAGAAACACAAACTCTATAAGTCGCGACTAAAACGGACAGTAGGGTGCTTATACGCAGTTTATTAAAGCAATAACAACAACGAAGCTGTAATGTTAAATTGTTTGTAAACAACACAGTTTGTATGTTTGTATATTTAAATTAAAGGAATAGCACAAAGAGAATAGAAAAAAAATAAAAACCACTTGTATATATGTAAGTATATATATTACAAATTATTAGGAAAAAAATCACTTTTAACCAACCCGACGGCTTTTTGCAAAAATAAAAAATTAAACTTTATTATATATTTATGCCTTTTTTTTTGGTAATGAAACACAATTATTTTTATAAATTTTTAGGGAAAAAATAATAATGTCCGTCCGTGTAAATAAACTCACGACACCAAAGAGAATTTAATAAAAACAATTGTTGTAAAGCAATAAAAATAAGGGTTGTAAAGCGATCTCAAAACAACATTAACCAAGGTATCAAAAGAAAAAGTTAATAAAATAAATTAATTTTATTAAATGAATAAATTTAATATCCTTATGTATGCACTTAATCCTTTTTTTTCTATTTCTTAACACTAAAAAGCTCACATGTAACTGAACTATACTCACCTTGTATTAAATAAAATAATTCGATGAATATAAAATTAAAACTTTTTGTTGTTGTTTCCAGAGCACCAAGATGGAGGCTGCGGGAAAATTAAAATGTTGTATAAATTAATTTGTCGTTCCAGACTTTTAAAAACAATATCCGGTTCGAAGGACCAAAATGTTTGCGTGAGGGCAAAATATGTAAATAAATGAAAAAAATACAATTTCGAATTGTTGAGAAAAAGATCTCAGATTTTATTAAAATTTTTAAATATTACAGTCGGTGACGATGTGCACAATAGGTACCAAAAAAAAAATGAATATCTCAAAAAAGGAGACAACTTATCTAAAGTGATGAGCAACAATGTTTAATACCCGTTAACGGTTTTACTCGCTAGAATCTGTGTAAAAACTCCCAACAAAGTTGTACAAAAAGGGAAGTAATATTTAGATTCTAACAGAGCATTAACCCACCAAAGGCAAAGGTGCCGAAAAATACTCGGACACAAAATTAATGATTTGTAATTAAACAAACTTAATAGTACCAAATCAGTTAAAATAGTACCAAATGAGTCAATTTCTTCGAAGGCTTTAACAGTACCACGAAAAGTTTTAGTATAAACTTTGTCATCATTAGAAGTAAAATAAGAGAGGTGAAAATAATAGTTTGTGGTGAAAAAAAATTGTTTTAGTCGATAAACTTTCTTTGAAGTGAAAGGTAAAAAAGTTGAAGGGTAAAAAAATTTTTGAAAAGAAAAAATTTTGTCATAAAAAAATTTTAGTGGTAAAAAAATTTTTTTTAGTTGCCAAATATTTGTGGTGAATATAAAATATAATTCAGCTCTAAGCGACTTGTGAAGAAATTTTAGAAAAGTAAAACGATGCTAATGAAAAAGTAAAACGGTTCTAGCTGTGTTTATGCGGGAAGCTACCAATGTTGGCTTGTGTCATCCACATACATATATAATGTTAACCGACAACAGTAAAAGTTGGCTTAAGTCAAATTTATATAAAAACAAGTAAGAGCGGCTAAATTCGGCTATGCCGAATCTTATATACCCTTCACCATGGTTGGGAAAAAACTGAAGTTTATATATGGACATATATGAAATGGACAGATTTATATACGGACGCCTTTAAGAGGAAATTAACCATTTAGTTTGGAGATAAAACTTGGACTCGGGAAGATTTATGGTTCCAGAAAATATGTATTTTAAAAAAATGTATGTTTTGGGCATAACTTTTTTGTATCTGAACCGATCTTTCCGAGTTTTTCAGCAAATATGTTATACTAAAGATTTTCGATCTTTTGCTATATAAGACGTATCCATAGGTCATAATACAGCTCTAGAATAGTGTTTGTTGTTTGTGTATAAAAGGTTAAGAGGTGAAAGAAAAGAATTTCAACAAATCGTTAAAAGAAATCACTACAACTGCATGTGTTTTATTTCTACAAAATAGTTTGATTTAGCCGGCAAATTTGCATTTAGGATTTTATTTCGCTTTTTTATTAGAAATATTTGTAATTTCTTTAGCTTAATTTTAAAAATTTGAAGGAAAATTGTTTATAATTTTTTTTATAAATTATTATAAGTTATGACCTAAAATAGTTGCACTCAAAGGTAAATTATGTATAAAATTTTCTTAATATGTGAGAAATAAAATGGTTTAAAAATGTTTTTATAAATTCTTTTAAATCGGAGCAAAAAATAGAAATAAAACCGTTTGCATTTTGTTTGTATCAGAGGGTTTTTATACAAATTTTGATGTTTTTAGCCTATTTATGGATTATTTAATTATTAATATAAAATTTTATTTAAATTAATTATTAAATGTAAAAAAAAAACAAAAAATAAACAAAAAAAAAATCTTAACGAACCCGCGACCCTTCCACCTGTGGTGAAAGGTATAAAAACGTTTGTATTTTGTTTGTATCAGAGGGTTTTTATAAAAATGTTGATGTTTTTAGCCTATTTATGGATTATTTAATTATTAATATAAAATTTTATATAAATTAATTATTAAATGTTAAAAAAAAAAAAATAAGCAAAAAAAAAGTCTTAAGAAAATAATAAAAAAAAATGTACAAAAAAAAAGTGAATTGACCTCACCGAGATTTGAAACTCGAACCCCACGGCCTTAGAGAAAAAAAAAAAAAAGTATTTGTGACACAGCGTCTAGACAACTGAGCTATTGAAGCTCACACAAAATCATCGTCAATAGAGGTACATATATAAAAGTCTTCGTTAATTAGAGATTTGTTTGGTTTTTATTTAAATGACAAATCTTTGTATGTGTGTTGTTTGTGTATTGAATTTTAACACATGGATGTGTTGTTATGCTCAAAATTCTACATACATATTAAACAAAGGGATTTTACTGGAAAAATTAGAGGTAGTCCTGGTTTTTTGCTAATATCTCAGCCATTTATTAACCGATCTGTCTGATTTTTAATAGCAAACAGAAATGGATCACATGTAACAGAAATAAAAAAGAATCAAGTCCTCATCATGTCTGGGTTCTTCGGAAAACCCATTTCAACACACAGACGGACAGACGGACAGACGGACAGACGGACATCGTTAAATCAACTTCGCTCTTCATAAGGACCCAGAATATATATACTTTATAGGGTCTAAGATCAATATTGTAGAAATTACAAACGGAATGACAAACTTATATATACCCTTCCACCTATGGTGAAGGGTATAATGACATAAACCAATTTTTGATAGTTTGCCACATACACAGCTATAGAAAAAGCGAATGCATAAAAGTTATATGTATAAATTAAGTTAAAAGTAATAAATACAAAAAATAAAAAAGGCGCCTTATATAAAAAATATATTAGAAAGAAAGAAAGAAAGAAAGAAAAACAAGTAAAAAAGGGCTAAATTCGGCTGTGCCGAATCTTTAAATACCCTCCACCAATATCCTAAAAAGATGTTCTCTTCTGTTTTTGATACAAATAATATAAGAAAACTTTTGAAGTAAAATTATGTAGGTGAACAAATTTTTTGAGGTGAACAAAAATTTTTAAGGTGAAAAATTTTTTGTGGTGAAAAAAAATTTTAGTGGTGAAAAAATGTTTGAGGTGAATACAAAATATTTACTCCTAAGCGAATGGTGAAAAAATATGAGAAAATATGTTATGTACCAGTCGCTACTATAAAATTGTACTAAATTTGTATGGGCATTTTAGAGGTAGCTTGCCATTTTCACTAGTTTTTTTAAACATGGACTGCACAAAAAACACATTTTAAAGCATAGTTTTTGTCAAATACTCAATTTTGTTCCGGCTAATGGGAACTAACTCTGCAGCTGAATATGCATAATGGAGAGAATGCACTTTCTGATGCGCCACGTATTGATAAATATTTGCAACGAATGTTCTTTCTTTAAAAAATTGAAGTGTGTTTGTCTAATAGAGAGAATACAGCAAAGAAATTAATTTATTAAAGAAAGAACATGAGTTGTAACTATTTGTCAATAGAAGGTGCATTCTCTCCATTAGGGTATTTTGCTGCAGAGCTAGTCTCCATTAGCCATATTGTGCTATAATATGCAGTGGAGTATTATTGATTTTCTATTTTCTTCGTAACATAAATGAATATTTGCCAAACACAAAATAAAAAAATATATGTTTTATGTACAAATTATACCTAAATTTTTTAAATTAATATTCATTTAGATGTTTAAGAGCACAATATTGCACTTTATTTATGTGTTTTTTTTATAAAAGAAAAAATTAACACAAATATACATTTTCCAATCCCTCAATTCTCAAAAATACAAATGGAATAAAAAAATACTATTTTCCTTTATGAAAATTTCTTTTTTGACATAAAAATGTGAAACAAATGCTTTAATTAAGTCAAACATTTGAAAAATTGAATTTAAAATTATGTTATAAGTCTACTAGGAACATCTGAATGCATTATAATTTTTAAGTATGTATTTAATTTAATATTTTTGGTAAATAAATTAATTGAAAGCCTAATCCAAGGCTATATCGCCATGGGGCAGGGTAAAGTTTTGATTCTGCGCCACCTATTCAAAAGTAGCGGCACTAAAGCAATTATGCATTTTGCTCTTTCTTATATATAAATTCCTTTGGACCTAGCCATGGGGCAGGGTACTGTTTTAGTTAATTCAGCGCCATCTATTCAAAAGTAGCGGCACTAAAGCAATTATGTATTTTGCTCTTTCTTTAGATATAAATGTCTTTGGTTACAAAAACAAAAAATACATTTTAAGGAATGAAACGAAAAACCAACAAAGCTTAACAGAAAAACCCAATCTGGTTTACTATATCTCCTAAAGTAGCCAAAGAATTGGAGATATTTGAACGGGAAATCCTAAGAAAATGCATCGGAAAAAATTATGAAAATTCCATACGATTTTCAAATAGTTACGTCTATGAAAATGGCGTTGCAAGCCAGATTTGTTGGGAAAGTTGCGCTACACGATAATATGCTTGTCAACCAAATATACGAAAGCGAGAAAAACACCATCTGGGCTTGATCTACATATCTTTCTCCTGTCGGTATAATTAATGGACGTATTAACGACGATCCAGCTCCTCTGGACCTTACCTCATTCTATATAAGCCCAGCCTCCGGCAATCATAGGGGCTGAAGATGAGATACGTATATACTAAATTTTGCATGAACTGTAATATGAATATGTTTTGTTAATTTATGTAACGAACTTTTGTTATTTAGTTTTAGTAATGTTATTTATTTAGTTTTAGTAATGTTATTAACAGAGGTCTGCTCTGTTAGCGACTTTAACAATGTTATTAGAGAAATACACACATAGTTCTAAGAATGTTATTATTCTCAGAGTATGTAAGACAATAAATCTAATCGAACAAGAAGAAAACTTAATAACATTTTTACTTAACAGAAAATAAAAAAAATAGATACAGAAAAATTGTACAAATTTGTATGGAAAATTTAAAGGTTCCATTCACATTTTCACTCATAACTTTTGAACCGCTTGACCGATTTTGCTCATATTAAATACCAAACTGCTAAATAATCTGGGTAAAAATAGGCACCCCCGCTTGCGTCTTCGCGTCGTGATCGCCATTTCAACAGACAGACAGACAGACGGACAGACAGACGGACATCGCTAAATCGTCTTAAAATTGCATAAGGATCACGAATATATATACATTATAGGGTCTTAAACCTATATTTCGACATATTACAAACGGAATGACAAACTGATATATACCCTCACCATATATGGTGGAGGGTATAAAAAAAGAAAGCAATAAAGAAAGAAAGAAGGAAGAAAGAAAGAAAGAGATAACGTTGAACTTACCACAGCTTGGAGCAGGGATTGGAAAACATGGTACAATTGTACTTTTTTTGGTACATTTTTACCTTGGTTTGTACCGTGGTACTACCGCGGCTCATTTAGTACAATTTGAAATTTTTTCAAATTTTCAATTTATAACTTGATAAAACCACATAACAAAAAGTCGACTTTTTTTAAAAGCAACTTTAAATTAAAAACCTGTTTTTATTTATTCAGCTTCTATAGTAAAAATAAAGTCAGTTTTAAGTTGAACCGGCCCTAAATTGGTGTCACATCAAATGTACCAAATGTTTCCATACACATTGTACTAAAACATTTGGAATTGGCAACATTGAACAGCTGATTTTAAATTATAGAGCAATTCCATATGAAAACGATCAAAATTGGCAAATTTTTGGACGACCCCTCTCCGATTTTAAAATAAATAGTCTCAATCGATTGCCCAGTAAAAAATAATGTACCTACATATTTTTTTTTTTTATAGTGACTGGTTTAGTGGTGGTGTACACCACTGTCATGTGACAAAATTGAAGAATTCTTCATAAGGGACCTCATTGAAAGTTGTTTTAAAAAAACCTACTAAAGCGATCGCAACGAGTGATAGCTCGTTGGAAAGGTATTGAATCAGGCTTTAATTGAAAAATAAAATTTTCCTAATTTTTCTCAGAAATTTACCTTTTTTTCCATGAAAATTAAATTTTCCCATGAAAATTAAATTTTCCGATTTTCCACAGAAGCTCCTAAATTTTCCGGCTAATTTTATTTTTTTTGGATTCCTCATAATTTTTGCTTTAAGAATCAGCAATAAAAAAATGGGCCCCGACTCCTTGTTTGGACAGGAGAAGAGCATTTAAGAGACCACCTTGTTCTCATTGTTTTTATATTTTTTATAATTGAATTATTTTTAATAATTTAACATTATTTTATTTTATTATTAAAAATACATTTTAAAAATTATTTTACAGTTAAAAATACATTTATGAAGAAAAAATCTTTCTTATTTTGCTGCTTATACTTAATTACAATATTTATTAAAAATTTCAATTGTCTTGGCATCATTATAAAATTAAAGTAACTTTAAATTTAGCACGTCGGCAGACGAAGAGTACCGCTTTACATTAATTGACATATCAGAAATATTTGGTATGAAGCAATGAAACTTTTGCGTTCCAGTTATAGTTTTGACATTATTATATTTGTTTTGAAGTCGTCGCTCCATGGCATCGTGTTCTTTTTGAGTGCATAAAACTGTGTTAATGGCAATTTCCTTGCTTTGAATCCACGAAAACAAATGTTGTACATTTAAGATCTGGTCAGTATATGGCCTTTGTAAACTTGCCTTAGTCGCCATGCGTTTTAGGGTTCCCCCTATCGCATCGCATGGGCCCTTACCGTGGGACGTCGCAAAAAAGTGCCACTCGACCTTGCAGTTTTGTTCTTTTTCAATTATGCAAAGATTGTAAAAATTTTTTTTATTCTTGTACTAAGCAGCCGCGCCGTCTGAGAAAAACGTTACTTTGTCGATTGCATCGAATTTTGATCTTAAGAATTCAAACAGTTTCATTTGAAATAAATAAACGGACACATAATTATGAGCTAAACTCTCCGCGACAACAACAAGGCTTACGGTCTGTAGTTCGTTATCTTCGTTTTTGAAATAAATGCAAAAAGGATGCACCGTGCACTGGTCGTTTGCCCAGTGACAAGCCTGAATTTCATCCTGAACGAGAAAAGTGTAATTCTCGGCAAAGTCGCTTATCACAATGAATTCATTTTGGGCTAATTTCTCCTTACTTTCCTTTAGAAATTTCGATTGCATCTCGGATATGAAATGGTGCGCCTTCAGTTCATTCAACTTGAATCCGAATTCCTCAATGAATTCCGGAATCTGCTTTACCACGGTCTCAAGGGAACATCTGCCGCTGCTAATTATCCACTGTTTGAAATGCACCTCCTGAATTAACAGCTGTTCAAACTTGTCTGCCAAATATTGCTCTAGCTCGTCAATCTTCGGACAATTGTCGCATTTGGACAGATGACAATTTTCCGTGGGGTATGCGCACAACGACTTCGACAGGAGGTCCCTATATGTTTCAATTTCACCGTGAAATACTTTCAATTTCTTGCATGGAAAGAACATTAATTTGATGTTTTAATGAAACATGCAAACGCAGACTGAATGCGTTCCGTGCCTGTCTAATGCCAGCACGCATTCTTTTGGTCGTAGGATGGTAAACTTAGAAAATCCCACTTTTTCTGCTGGGTATTTCTCTTTGAACTGATGGTATGCTTCAGATAGATTACATAATAATAATCTGCGCTGCTTGTGTACTTTTTCTCCATCTTCACGTGTGATAACATAGTCACGTGTATCTGGGCAGGCGCGGCTGTTGTCATCATTGCAGTAAAAATCTTGAATCAATTTCACCCTTGCTTCGCTGAGGGTCCTTGAGCCAAATTTCTTGGTGGGAGTCGCCAATATGCCCTTCTGTCGAACTAATTCTTTGCTTCTTCTCGCGATGTAAAAAGATGTTTGAAACTGTTCAGAAATCTTGCGTATAGACCATGATTGAGGCAGCACAGATAAAATGAGATATTTCTCCGGAAAAGTGGTCGCTAAATTGAATTTTCTTTTCAACTGCTCAATCATTTGTTTGCCGTCATCAACGTCATCTGCTTGACTGCATTCGTTATCAGAGCCTTCATCAAATATTGTCGCGATTGCACTCATAACCTTGCCTTTTTTTATCTTTCCTGTATTTTTCACTTCGCAACTTTCTTTTTCTAATAGGCGTTTCACCTAAAGTGGTAATAGCCTCATTTAAAGGACTCAAAGACATATTGACCATCGGAATGTCTGCCTCACTATCAGATGAAACATTTTGTTCAATTGTCATTTCACTCTCGCATTGTGGTTGCATTTGTTTCAATGCATTTGCTTGTTGAGACAAATCGATTTTACACTTGGGGCAAATGAATTGTGCTTCTTCACCGTATTGTATATATAATTCATTCATGTATCGCTTCGAAACACCAGTTAATTTTAATACTTTTATCTTTTTCGAACGATGTCCACTCTTGTTAAACGGATTGCAGCAAAATTTATTCATTTTACTTTAAATTGTCTTTACAGCTTCACTCTTTACTTTACAAAAAAAACACTTTAACACTTTCACGTTTAGTATTCAACTGAAATTTGACTCAGAGTGTGTGAAGTATTTATATTTATTTTTTGGTAAAAAATAGGTAAAAAAAAATAAGCGATATTTGCTTTTCTTTAATAGGAAAATTTGCGTGAACTACTGGTCATAAAATGTTTTTTAAAGAGGGACTTAATTGGTTACTGCCAATAAGCCGACCACAGGTCATAAAATGTTTTGTAAATTTTTTAAATTACCAGGTAATAAATATTTCGCCATATTTATGGAAAATCCGTGTTTTATGACTTGTTTCTGCACGTGTCATTTTAGGTGAAATATTTATTACCTGGTAATTTAAAAAATTTACAAAACATTTTATGACCTGTAGCCTCAGTCGGGTTTGGTGTGCCATTACATGCCACTGCTGCTATTATCCATGGATTTATGGCCGATCTTGTGAAGGCAGGCAGACCATATTCACTACACACTCAACTTGGGGCTCTTAAAAAAAATTGATTTTTTCTTCATAAATGTATTTTTAACTGTAAAATAATTTTTAAAATGTATTTTTAATAATAAAATAAAATAATGTTAAATAATTAAAAATAATTCAATTATAAAAAATATAAAAACAATGAGAACAAGGTGGTCTCTTAAATGCTCTTCTCCTGTCCAAACAAGGAGTCGGGGCCCATTTTTTTATTGCTGATTCTTAAAGCAAAAATTATGAGGAATCCAAAAAAAATAAAATTATCCGGAAAATTTAGGAGCTTCTGTGGAAAATCGGAAAATTTAATTTTCATGGGAAAATTTAATTTTCATGGAAAAAGGTAAATTTCTGAGAAAAATTAGGAAAATTTTATTTTTCAATTAAAGCCTGATTCAATACCTTTCCAACGAGCTATCACTCGTTGCGATCGCTTTAGTAGTTTTTTTTTTAAACAACTTTCAATGAGGTCCCTTATGAAGAATTCTTCAATTTTGTCACATGACAGTGGTGTACACCACCACTAAACCAGTCACTATAAAAAAAAAAAAAAAATATGTAGGTACATTATTTTTTGCTGGGCAATCGATTGAGACTATTTATTTTAAAATCGGAGAGGGGTCGTCCAAAAGGTGATCGCTTTCATATGGAATTGATCTATATCAAATCAAAACAAAAAAAATAAGAAAAAAGTGTATTATTGTCAAAAAGCTATTAAATGCCTTTAAATTTTTTAAAAGCAAATCCTGAAAAGGTTATCCATAAAAAAAGGTGTGACATAAAAATTAGAGTAAAATTTTACAAAGTTTTGTGGGAATTATACGACTACATAAAATTAACGAAAAATTTTGTTTCACCCGGTCAATTTAAATTTTTTAAGTATTTTTAGTGTCTAAGCAAATCTGACTCAATACGATAAAATTGTTAAAAAAAGCGGAAAAAATGTTGGTACCGTGAGGATCGAAAAAATACAATTTGTTTGTCTGGTTGGTACAATAACAGAAAACATATTTTCCCTCCCTGGCTTGGAGTACTCAAAAGTTGTAAACGAACCTTTAAGCACACTATCGTGAGAACACTTTAACTTCCCCAGCAAAACTTTGGTAATGGGTGCGATATTTTTATGCGTTACCTTGTAATGATAGCTCGTTACCTTTTTCATTATTTGCAAGCATAACGTAATAAGTTACTCATTATTGGTTACGTAATATATGATTTATAAATGTAAAGTAATAATTAAAATATTTTTGAAAATCTAGTTTTAGATACATTACTTTGTGTTTTTTGTATATTTGTTTTGATAACACTAGCGAAAAAACGAAGCGCAACAATTCATTTAAGTTTAAAGCAATCAAATACTATATGCGTCGATAGCTCAGTGGGTAGAGTTCTTGGTTGGCAATCAGATTTCCCTGGTTCGATTCCCATCTAGACCACATTATTTTAAATTACAAAAATTTTAAATAACATATTTGTAATAATTTTTTTTAATAAGAATTCCTATTTTTAAAAATCTATTTTTAGACACATTACTTTTTTCATTCTCGTAACCATTTAAGAAACCCCTTACATTATCACCTCTAAAGAAATAGGTATATACATTACTTTGAGGCTCATCGCCTATAAAATTCATCAATGAAGTTACACCTTACTTCCATCCATCGGCCCCTATGGCTATACATTACTTTACCTATTATTTGGTAATGTGTGGTTTTGCTGGGTCATTCATCAAGTGTGTCCCGACCGCAATGCAAAACAAAATTTATCTGCAAAAACTCGCAGCCGTCTTCTACACGAACATCAATTAAAAAAATATAATCGCCTTATCATGGATGATGAAACTAATAGCTTTGCACAATTCAAGCATATAGCAGGACAGGATTTTATACAGCACGTTGTCGTGGAAATGTTCCCCTTTATTACAAAAAAAAATCAAATTAAAATTTCTTAAAAAATACTTTGGTTGCACTCTAAAAAATGTTTGTAAATGTACTACAATAAAATGGGTAAAGTTTTATGTAATATTACGAAAATTTGGTAAATATAAACAAAAAATGCCTAAAAATGTTTTGTACACACTTTTTATACAATAATACACACAAAAAGTATTTTTAGACATAATGTGCTTAACTGTGCCTAAAATAAGTATTCTCTTGTTAAATTAAAATTTTACGCACAAATTTCGAAAATATAATAATTTAGAATGGTAATAAATATTTTGACATTTGAAAATTGGAAAATATTAAAATAATCTTAAAACGAAAATTAATTTTTCAAAAGTTTATAAATATACTATTTGTGAATATTGTAAATTTGAATTGAAGATGACCATCCTGACAGCATATACCCATTCGAAATATATTATGTATTGTATTTATAATTCATTATTATTAAAACATACATACATAAAATAAATTTATTCTTTAAAAAAAAAAATATATATATTTTTCTGCAGTTTAATTTAAACCATGCGTTGGTAAATATACGCATTTTTTATATAATTACGCATATAGAAATGCATTTTTAGGCATTTAATGCGTATATTTACTCTTCAAATAAGTTTTTTACGCACAATTTTAGTAAATTTTCGAATTACTTTTAAAATTTCATTTAATTTTTACGCACATTCAATGTAAAATTGCCCATTATGTGTTACCAACTTACGCATAATGTGTGCACTTTTATTACGCACACAGAGTAATTTTACCCAATTTATAGTAGGAGTACAGTTTCCTACTATAAGTTGGGTAAATTTCAACAGAAATTTATAAGAGTGTGTGGTAAAAAATCCCAACCCATTTAACAGCTGGTACCATAAATGATGAAATTTATAGAGAAGAATGCCTAAAGAAACCTCTATTGCCATTCGTAAGGTCTCATGTCACTTAACCGATGTTTTGGACAGATTTACCTAGCTGCCACTACATTCCAGCTAATTGTCCAAAGTTAAGACCAATAAAGCAATAATAAATAGTCAATTGCCAAAAGTAATTTAAAGAAGACTCGATTATTTGTTCAATCTATAAATGAGTTCCGCGCTAAGTGGAAATTAGCCGCAGAAATTAATGCAACGAGTTCGACAAAAAGTTCGATGTATGACATACCAGTCAACTTCTGAATAATATTTATATATATATTTATCAAAAATGAAAAAAAAAAGTTTCAAAGGCTACGTTGGTTATATTTTTGATTTTGAAAATAAAGTGTCCGGAATTTGGTTGCGTCGACCTTTAAAAACTGTTTTTTATTTACACTGAGAAATAAAGTTATTTCTCGTTTAAAATCAAGAGATTTTGACTTAAATCTAGATTTCAGTGAAAATCTCATGTAAAATCTAAAGACAATCTCAAATCTTATACAAATGAAATCCTGCAAATTCACGAGATTTGTAAGAAATCTCATGAAAATCACTCAAATGTATTTACTGCGGTGTTTAAAACCCAGCAACAAATAGAGGGAACATTACCTAATATCATATTAATTCGGTAATCTGAACCACATGGTTCGATTGCGAATCCTGGTGTTCAATGATTTGCTGTTTTTTTTATTTTGACGTTAACTAGCGGTAATTTGTTATCTAAATTCAAAAAGATGTAAATTTTTCGTGATTCGCTGCAAGAACAAATATTGTTTGCTCTCAAAAATTTTGTATGGCGAAACATGTTGGTTCAATCATGTTTGGGGAGCGAACCCCAGGGCTGTCAGTTTAGGGGATTTATACCTAAATTGTTGGGAATGACAACAAACTTTAAGGTGAGTTTTGAGGATAAATTATTAGCAATATTTTCATCTCTTTTAATTTATATTTTTTTTAGCCCTGTTAATATTTTATAATTTAAAGTAACAGTGTAGAGTTTATAACCCAATACTTTTTACATTCATACTAAACTACATTGCGTTGTGTTTTCATATTATATTGTGGAGACAGGGCTGAATTTTAAAATTTAACCCGATTTGGATTTACCTTCTCCAACAAAATTTAGCATCTGATAAAAAAAATTTGGGTTAAAGTAATAAGTTATCTTAATCTTAAATGTTGTTACGATTTTATCTTTTAAAATCGTTGATTTATTTCCATTAAATAAATCTAATTCTTTTCTTTTTAAAAATAATAAACACCGTTGAAATTCTTTTATAGCTACTCTTTATTTAAATAAAAACTTAAAACGGTTACACAAGAGACTTTATTTAAACTCTATTAAGTTAACACTTCCACAGAATAAACAATTCAGTTAATCGTCAATGCTTCCTCTTTGGCGTTTTATTATCAACTAACATGCCATGACACCTTGCTGGGATTAAAATTGACTATTCGAAATTACAATTGACTATTTTGAAATACAATCGACTAATTCTGAAATACAATTGACTATTCTAAAATACAATTGACTATTTCTGAAATGCAATTGACTATTCTGAAATACAATTGACAATTTCTGAAATACAATTGACTATTCTGAACTACAATTGACTATTCTGAAATACAATTGACTATTTCTGAAATACAATTGCAAAAGGTGTAGTGAAATCGGGTACATGGCTATGCAAGAAAATAGACTAATGCTGACTTTTTGCTGTTGTTTTACATGTTAATTCGTGTTGTAAAATTACACAAATATTTATGAATATAACCATGATTGTTTAATCTACTTTATAAATAAACTTATAATATTACATTTAGACTTTGCAAAAACTACCTAGTTAAAGTTCTTGCTTGTTTTTATGTATATGTGTTTTGACAAGTAATAACTAGCAAACGCCAAAAACTAGGTAGTGTATACAAATTTGATTTTTTTTTTTTTACATTTAGAATTTAACTTACAAATGATTATTTTAACAAAGTTTGATTCACACTTTGAGCAACCCTGTCCACTAGATCGTACCAGAAAAAAAGTTCGCCGTACACCTTAGAATATAAATTATTTTTGCAAGACAGTTTCGAAACGGATTTAGATTTTTTTTCGCCGAATGTAGGGGTCGCTTTTTTTAAATTTTCTTTATATCTTTATATATGGGTGTTTGTTCTCGAGGGGATCAATGATTTGCTCTAAGTGCCATTGACCTCAAATATTTTCGAAATTTCCTTGCAAAAATACTTTGTATTCGAAGGTTTGCGCCGCAGTCTACCCATATCTACTATTTCTCGGTATAGGGCATATGATATGTTATTTTCAAAAGAAAATTCATACCACCAATACCTGAAAATATTAGATATGATAAGTATAGTCAGCATGTGAATTGACTTAATTATAACGGGAGTTTGTTTTAATAAAACACAACAAGATTTAACATTTTGTAGTTCTTTTTAAGCATTTAAACAATGACTAGCTGAATTATATTGATTAAGTTAACACATACATACATATATAATTTCAAGTTAGAAATATTTAAAATGCATACATACATATACTACTTTTATATAAAAATTCTAACTATTTTCATTACCTATACATATAAATTTGTGATTATTTTTTTTGGACATATCCTAATTACATATAACCTTTATGATGTGGTTGTGCAGATAAGTAGTGAACAGTGCTACCACATTTGAAAACAAAAAATTTGACGATTAAAAAAAACACAATATTATTCAACTTTTTAAAGTTCCCAGAAAAGGAAACATTATAAGTTGGGATAGCAGCCCTGTCATTCTGTGCTTTGTAAATCAAAGATGATTGCCAAGGGTAAATTCTAAAAATAGATGGAAAAAAGCTCATTTGTACGGGTAATCATTGATTAACTGTGAAAAGTAATTTCGCATATCCCTTTTTCGTGAGTTGTTGTGGGTAGTGGTTCAGAATGAGGTTGACGATGCCCTTGTCGCTCAGGTCGAAAGTGTAGCACTCCCTCTAGCAATGATCTTCAAAATTTTCTTCATCTTCTCTTAACTATGATAATTAATTAATTATGATCTCGTGCCCGATTAATTCCAAAATAAAATTACATAAAAAGTTTATAAAAACTAAAAAAATAAGAAATATTGTAACTTATTTGACTTAAGTTGATTTATCAAAATATTTTGAAAAAGTTGAAGAACTCAAGTAGAGAAACGAGTTTATTTATCAAAAATATTTAACAATTCCTCAGGAACATTTGCGCTCAAAAGTTTTATTGACTACAGAATTCGTAAGTGCTTTTTTCAAAAGTTTGAGGATATTTATTATTTAATTTTTTTTGCGAAAACAAATTAGCATATTTTGAAAATAGAAACACTTGCAGTTCTAATAGCTTTTTTTTAATAGAAGGCCTCTTTAACTCTTAAATCCAAAACCAGATAGTGAAAGTGCCACTGAACAGCGGCAGTTCTGCCAAACTTCGTTTGTGAATTTCGCAAAAACTACACAATATTTTTTTAACTTTTGTTTATTTAAAATATTTTCTAATTTCTCCTCAGTCATAAATAAAGAAATTTAATCAGCTGTACCAATAAAATGTCGCATTTCGGTACAACATCGTCTTCATTGGCTCTAACTGATTTAGGTTTAAGGGTTCACTTTCACTCAACATGTCTGACACATTTCTGACACATGTCTTCACCGAACAGAGTCCTTAAATTCCTGCAAAATTACCCAAGATTCTAAGGCATGATTCCTTAAAAAGCACAGGATGCTTTGAAATAACTTAAATAAACACTTTATAAACCAAAGCAGTAGACTGAACTTGATTTTTCACAAAAAAGAGCTCTTTGTTTTTATTGATGAAGGAACCCAAGAAATATTTTTACGGACTCTCCGACACGTACGGATTCATGAATCCTGTTTTAACTGCACGTTTACGGAACTTAAATACGTATCCGTCAAAGCTTGTACGTATACGGTACATTAATTAATTAAAACAATACGTTTTGGTTCTGTACCGTCAAATAAGGACTTCCTCAATTTTCTTTAGTTGTTCTTTCGCTGCTTTTGAATTCGTTTTGGCGTCAAAAACGAATTATTAAAACATATTTGTGATCATTATACGGGACGCACGCTAAAGTTTATCAAAACAGATGCATATTTTGGGTAGGCTCTCTTGGGCTCTCTCAAACCGAAAATAAATTTAAGTGATATACTCGTATATGAGGTAAATATTTATGAAATTTAAAACAAATTTTACGTTGATGTGCGCAAACTAATGCAATTTTGCAAATAAAAATATTGTCTGCCAATTTATAATAGAATTTGTTAAAAAAATACGCAAATTTGCATTGTATGCTACATTATTTCGTAAACGCCACAAATTAAACCTAAATTAAAATTTTGTTTGATTTTTTCATGATACTCAATGGTCCATAACCACAGTGATGGATAGGAGATGCTAGTTGTGCTGGAGATGAATATTTCATTTAAGCAAATTTGTAAAAGTTTTGTTTCGTTTCTCGAACAAAGAGTTTAGTTTCATAACCAGATTTTCGGAAAATCCAGCTTTAAAATGATTTTCACACAACATTCAACAATAGTATGTATGTGTGAAAATAGTGTGGACATTTACAACATTACCGACATTGGCATCACAAATAATAAATTTTAATTATTTAGCCAAAAATTCGTTCAGTACAATTTTGCAAACATGGAACTGTCACCTTGTTCTCTAATTTTTCTTTCTGTTTGCTCAGTATTTCTGTAAACGAACGCCATCTATTAACAAGTAAAAAAGGGCTAAATTCGGCTGTACCGAATCTTTGAATACCCTCCACCAAAGGGGATGAAGATGATATACGTATATACTAAATTTTGCATGAACTGTAATATGAATATGTTTTGTCAATTTATGTAACGAACTTTTGTTATTTAGTTTTAGCAATGTTATTTACAGAGGTCTGCTCTGTTAGCGACTTTAACATTGTTCATTTTTACGTTAACTTAGTTATCATAGTATGTAAGACAATAAATGTAATCGAACAATAAGAAGACTTAATAACATTTTTACTTACTTAACAGAAAAAAAAATAGATACAGAAAAATTGTACAAATTTGTATGGAAAATTTAGAGGTACCTTCACATTTTCACTCATAACTTTTGAACCGCTTGACCGATTTTGCTCATTTTAAATACCAAACTGCTCGGGAGGATGTTCAATAATCTGGGTAAAAATAGGCACCCCCGCTTGCGTCTTCGCGTCGTGATCGTGATTTCAACAGACATACAGACAGACGGACAGACAGACGGACATCGCTAAATCGACTTAAAATTGCATAAGGATAACGAATATATATACTTTATGGGGTCTTAAACCTATATTTCGACATATTACAAACGGAATGACAAACTGATATATACCCTCACCATATATGGTGGAGGGTATAAAAGTATGAACAAATTATGCAGTAAGCGAACGGAACTAATTAAGTTGTAAATACAATAAAATTCCAATGTTAATTGAAAGCAAAGTTCCATATTTTTGTCTTTGGCAGAGAAAATAAAATCTGCCATGACTAAAGTGAAAACTCTTTTTTCCACTTAGTCATTCCTTATTAAAAACACTTTATAAGCAATATTAACATTTGGTGTGTTCGAAGTACGTTACCGTGGGTGGCAAAAAGCATTTCTTGCAAGGAAAATTAGCTGAATGAGAGAGTATTTGTGTTTCTCTTTTTATCAGAACTTGCCTGTACTTTTTATTCGGGTAAAATGGTAAAACCGTCAAATCATCACCTGCTGCTAATAAATCATTTTACCAGACTTTATCCAAAATTACCTCGTACAGATATATTGTTTCCTTCATAGTGCTGCATAATAAATTAAGCACTCCGCCAGTAAATTAATAACTTTTTATTTTGTTTTGTTTTAAAAATCTAAATCCAGTTGAAACTACTTTTAGGTCGATTTTATACAAAAAGAAGTTTCTAATAAAGAAAAATTTATCGCCAACAATTATCAACCATTAACAAGTCAAAAAAAAAAAAAAATGCTAAATTCGGCTGTGCCGAATATTTGAATACCCTCCACCCATATCCAAAGAAAACAATGATTTACCAAGTCACAGATAATGCATTACAAATGCCAACAAAATATTTTAAAATATAATTGATATTGTGTAACAACATATTTGTTTGTGTTGAACACTTTTGTTAACTCAACCTTGCCTATTTAGAGTGCTATTCTAAAAAATTTTAGAATTTATATTTTTCTAAAACAACAAATTACAAAGATTTCTAAAGAGCAAACGTAAACATATCGCTCATTTGCGAGAAGAACGTCATATCTCAAAAAAAGCTACTCTGAGGTAATTGCATTTAAAGTTTTCACTTTTGGTCGCAATTAAATGGGAGTAAGAGATATCAATACCACTTTTTGATATGTTTTAGATTATGGTGTGTCCCACATTTCTGCATCATTAACTTAAATAGTACGTTTTAAGAGTTATGCTGGTCTTTTCGCAAATGAGCGATATGTGTACGCTCACAATTAAGGGACCCAAAAGAAGTCAACCGCTAAAAAAACAAAATTAAAACTACTTTTTAGCGACTAAAATTGACAGCTAAGTACTGTAACATACTCAAACTTTTGGGCCTAGTACCATTTTGAAATAAAAAATTAAGGCACACATTCCCAAAGCTTTCTCTACAGGGTGTTTTTATGGTCCAGGTCGATGTATTCGACAGTTGTGCAGATTAGTCGATAACAATTTATAACGGAACATCTTCGTAGGTGTGGCATTTGGGCCGGCGGGATAATTGGGACATATTTTTTTGAAGACGCAAGAGGCAATGCTGTAACCATTCCTAGTGATCGATACCGTGACATGTTGAAAAACATTTTAGTGCCTGAATTAGATCGATTAGGCCTACAACATACGTGATTCCTACAGAAATTCCCCCCCCCCCCCCCCCCCTCTGTTTCCTGATTTGACTGCCCCTGACAATTTTCTTTGGGGGTACTTGAAGGAAAATGCTTGCTGTAACAAGCCAACTACAATTCAGATGCTAAAGAACATTATTGGAGAAATTGGAGCAATAACACCCGTAATATGCAAAAATGATATGCAAAATATGGTTAAAAGAGCGAACCGATAATATATATAATACATAATTGTTATAAACCAAAATATCACACAATAAAATATTATTAAAAAATATTGTACCGTTATAATTTATTAAAAAAAAACATCGGCCTGCAACATTTAAAATACCCTGTACTTTAAAACTCACATTTCACAAATATATACCATGTTATATAAATTAAAAACTTTAATATGGTATTATAAATGAAATACATTTATATATTTAACTTTTTTAGGCACAACATGTATTATAGTATCATCTCCGAAACAAATATCACAAAAATGTCATAAAAAATTAGTGGTGAAAAAAATTTTGTGCTTAAAAATATTCAATACCAAATTGCTCAGGGGAATGGCCATTTAAAATGGCCGCTTGCGCGGGGGTGCGATTTTAAGTCGATTTAGCGATATAGAGAATATATATGTGACCTTCTCCGAGAAAAGGGACCTAGTGTGTCAAAAAACGGGTTTGGACTTAGGAGTGGATTCTGGTACCTAAAAGGGTGTAGAATAAGATGAAATGAGTTAGATTTCTGATAAAAATTTATTTATCCCATAAAAACATTAACCCTTTGCTGAGAGCGAACAGATAGCTGAGAACGAACAGAGCAGCAACAATAGCAAAGACATTGTCACACTAAAAGCGAACAAAAATACGTCACCACATAGGCTTGACGTCACCAAAATCGGCACCCAATCATAACTAACCATACCAAATCGCATCTCCCAACTCAAGGTGTGTTCACAGTGATAATGCGTTATGAAACTTTAAATGCATTTTTCTCAAAACTTCATTTTCACACACTAGCTCCCTTTTCTCGGAGAAGGTCACATATACTTTATGGGGTCTTAGACCTATGTTTCGACATGTTACGATTTAAAATTTTAATACTAAAGTATCATAAAACGAAATTTTTTATACTTTTGTGATAATTTTTTAAATCAATTTAATTCTTTTAAATACAATTTTTCGCTATTTTTTGTTCGCGAGAAGTTTCAGAATTTTAACAAGAATTTTAACTTTTTGGGAAATCAAAACTAGAGTTTAAGAAAAACACGATTAATATTTTAAAAAACAAAAAAAAAACCTTTAACTCATCTAGATAAAATGATTTATTCCGGCACCATAAATTAAATAACTTGCTGCAGCGGCATCCTTTTGCCTGTGACGATTTCAAATTTTCAACCCCACTTAACACCTTAAAGATACAATATTTCAGCGGTTGATCGAATTGGCACCTCTTTAGTTAGTAGCTCGTTGATGTTAGTTAAAAACCTTATCGGATTGTTGATGAAAATTGCTCCTACTACGTATGTAGAATCGAGATGTCGCATTTTTTTTTTACTTTTATTATAAGTATATTTGCTGTAAAAAAACACCCCTCAGTAAAAATTACTTAACCAGAGTTGTCATAGGTCAACTGTAAGAAAGCGTACAAATTAAAAAAAACAAAAAGTATATTTATTTAAAAAAATTTCAAAATTCCTGTGATGAATATTTAAAAAATAAATCCTTTTATCTTTTGTACAGTTTTGAAGTGAAATATATAAAAATAAAAACGCTAGATTTTGCTGGGCATTGTAAATATCAACGAAAAATACTCACTGTACGTGGATTTGTGAAAGTTTAGTCGTAAAATATGCAGATGGAAAGGTTAAGGACCAGTATATTTCCCTATTATGACACACTGAATTAAAATAACTTTGAAACTGTAATTATCCGCCTATTTCTTAAATCACCTCATATAAGTAGAGTTTTTATGCGAAGGAAATAACCTCCTATTTGTTTTAAAAATTTAAAATATTTTTTAGTTAAGTCATAGCTTAATTGTACTTAGTACTTATAAATATGAAAATAAATAATTATTTGTACTTAAATTAACTTATTTGAATCCAATAACGCTGAGGCTATAAAGCATCATTGTGACTTTTTGAAAGTGTCGTTTCAATTTGATCGATTCGTCGAAATGATGGCATATATGAACCACTTGTCTGTGTGACAATCGAGTTGTTCGAAGAACTCTGAAAGTTTATTAAGTGTTAAGATAATATTTAAACTTTACATGTCCATATCACTTACCTTTTTTTGACGATAAGATCGTCCTCGAACTCGTGTCGTATTCCGACGGACGGGATTGTTAATGGTTGCCTTTTGTGTAAGACGTACTGAACTGAAAGTGCTGCCTCTATGACCACGACGTATTTGTGGTGACGGTGTACCAGTGGCTATAAGTAGTATAATTTAAGAAATTAATAATCCAGTTAAAATACCATACTTGTAAACAATACTTACGAGTTCCAGTCATATTAGTGCTGCGCTTAGATGCCTGTAACATGCCAAAAACAACTGCACTAAATGAGCCATGATGTGATGTTTGTCGCTGTAAATTGGGTGCCTGAGACATTGGTATACCCGCTGGCATATGTACAGGTGATGACAATTGACTTTCGGAAACACCGCGGGGATGTACGAAGTATGTGGTCATTATTCCCTTGCCTTTGACATTAACATCACCACGTTTCTGTGACAAATTTATAAAAGAATTCAAAATGAAAGTACGTTCATGTAATTAACAATGAGTAACATACCACACATGTATATCCCATGTCTTTTAGCAAATCAGCCGTACTGGCTGGCACTTGGATACGCCAGTTTTCTCCTGTAGAATCCATACGCGATGCTACATTCACTGTATTTCCCCAAATATCGTAAACAGGTTTTCGCGCTCCAATTACTCCACTCACCAATGAACCACTACAAATTCCAACGCGCAATTGGAAATTATTAAAGGCTTCTTTGTTTATATCCTCCAATTTTTGTTTCATTGCAAAAGCAAATTCAACCAAACTGCAGACACTATCTTCCGATGTCTCACCACGGCCTCTTAAATGAGCCGAATTTAAGCCGGAAGCCGCCATATAAGTGGCGCCTACAGTTTTAATCTTTTCAATTGAAGCAAAACGCGTTTCTTCCAATAACTCATCAAAGTCGCCTTAAGTAAATAATAAAGTCTTTTGTTAGATGAATTTGTTCTTTAATACATCAATAAATCTGACAGATCAGTTATATACTACTTACATATAATCTCATTTAATATTCGTATACACGCTTTGCCATTGTCAATGTCTTCCGAATAGAAATCCTGAAAATTTGGTATGGATGCAAACATAACTCCACATAAATTATGCATATTGGAATAGAGTTCATCGGTATGTTCATCCGACAAATAGTATGCTGCCACATGATCTGGCAGGATATTCTTAAATATAAAATTATTTAAAATTGATTGTACATTAAATGAAACAGCAATTCATATATTTAGTTACCTTGATTAATGTATCATTTAAAGCTCGATTATTTTTCATATTTATTAATTCACGTTCAGCCTGTTCCTTCCAAATAAAATCCAAACGTGATGTTACCTATTAAATAAAAATTTAATATGAATAGAAAATATATTAAAATATAATTTTATATGCTGTCAAAAATGGAATCCTAAAGGCTCATTAAATCGAACGTAAAAATGCTTTTTTTAATTTCGTTGTTCGTTATCCTTCGTTTTCTTTGTAAAAATAAAAATTTGTATTGAAATATGCAAAAACGAAAAGATCATAAGAAAGTAAGAAAGTAATATGTAGTGTATGTATATTAACGTAGTTGGGATCCTTTTCCTTTCTATGCTTAACATGGGAAACATATATATGAATCGTTCATTTGAAAGTGACCAGAACCGATTCTTTTGTTAAATTTTCCAAGTAAGTCATACTTCCGGTTTTAAAAAAGATTTAGATTTTTTAATTTTTGTATGTAAAGTCGATACCGAATATCTCAGATATGATAGAAAATATCTAAAAACGGGTTTCAGAATTAGATAGTGGATATTTACATTATATTTAATCCATTCCATACTCAATTGTTTCACAAATGGTCGGTGGGTCATATCAATAATAAGCTGACGTTTAGTTAACTTTAAGGGTTAACGCGAGAATCAACCTCTTTTAATTGGGTGAATGTTCCTATTAACACCTTGCTGCACAAGCATGGCAAATGCCATGGACATACGCCCTTTTTATCTGTGGTTTCTGATTTCGACACAATAAGTGATGATTTTTTAAAGCTGAACACGCAGCTAAGTGGTCAAATGGATCAGCTGCCTAAGGGTTGCCGATATACTAGGATCGGACGATTCAACGAAAGCTTTTAATCGTCAAAAACTACACAGATTATAGAAACGTCAACAAATTCAAACAATAACATCCCGATTCGATCTCGACCTACAGCTTCAAATAACGAATTTTGATCTGAACATGGATCGCTGGAATTCTCGTAGCACCATCGAGTTTAAGGCTAGCATATAACATTGTACATAGAACATTGTCATAGCCGGCACAAGTGAAAATAAGTGGAGGAAACAGGGCTGCGAACAATTCCGGATGTTTTTTATATAACATATGTATTCGGGAAATGACAAATACCGTAACAAAGTTATTGGCTTGCTTCTGTGTTACTATCCAAAGCAAATCAGTCATCTCAGGTCCACCTCAGATCGCCTAATTAAGGCTGATTTTTACTCTAAATACGATAAGATATCTCTATTTCAGTGCCACCGAACTAGCTCGATGTAGCTATTAACATCATAACAACGAGTGATGGTAACCCTCTAATACCCAAGGCCGCTAAAAAGCGGTTTTCGGATCTTAAGTACTTTTTTTTTATCAAATAACAATATTTTATTAAAGAAATTGAATTATATCGATAGAAAACATAATTAACTACTTTTTTCGCCTTCAGACATTTTTTCAGCAATGATCGACTTTAAAGCGAGAAGGATGTAAAGTCAAACTTTCGTAAATTTGGAAAAATTAATTTTTTAAAACAGAAAAAATATTGAAAAAATCGTCAAAAATATATTTACGCTCTGGTTAATATTATTGATATTATTGATCTGGGGTCCCAACTTGTAAAATGAGTTATTATTTTTGTTCCAGGACACACAGGCTACCGTCAGGAAATATTTGTATTGAAAGTGTTATTTATAGCTAAAACTGATAATATTTGATTATTGGATTTTTTGACTCGTATTCAAGCTTTATTGTGCTATATCGCCTAAATAAAGCGAAAAATCAAAAATTTATTATTTTTGTCATAGTTAGTGTTCAATTCCAAATTCAAAGTATAAATATCGATATCAGGAGAAAGAGCATTAGAGGGTTAATATAATACTGGGTGACTTTAATGCAAAAGTGTAAAAGGACAAGTAGTGTTGAAAATACTTTATATAAAATCACTTGCTAATTTGTAAAATGTTTTTAAGTAATTCTTTTTATATTTCAAATTGAAATATAGTTTGTCACATTTCCTAAAAAATCGGAGTCAAAAACAGAAGAAGTACTTGATTTGATACATTCTGATATTTGCGGTCCAATGCAAACGATTACTCCTGGTCGAAAAAGATATTTTCTAACTCTAATTGACGATTACAGTCGTTTTACTGTTGTATACTTATTACATGAAAAATTAGAAGTGTTTGACAAGATAAAGATGTATGTTGAAATGGTTAGGAACAAGTTTGGAAGGGTTCCTAAATGTATTAGATCTGATAATGGGGCTGAATATAAGTCTAAAAAGATGTTTGAATTTCTTCAAAGTAATGGCATTAAATCCCAATTTACCGTTCCATATTGCCCACAACAAAATGGTGTGGCTGAAAGAAAGAATCGATATCTCGTTGAAATGGCTCGTTGTATTCTTGATGAGGCTGGTTTATCCAATACATATTGGGGTGAAGCAATTATGTGCTCTAATTATTTACAAAATAGATTGGTAACTAACTCTATTCTTTGTACACCTTATGAAAGATGGGAGGGTCGAAAGCCAAACATAGACAATTTTCATATATTTGGTTCTAAAGCCTACGTTTTAATTCCTAAAGCTAATAGAAATAAATTTGATAACAAATCAACATTATTAACTTTCATGGGTTATGATGAGCAGTCTAAAGGGCTACGTTTTGTTGATACAAGCAGTAATAAAGTTACTATTAGTAGGGATTTTAAATTCGTATCTTTGAATGCTATTGTAAAGACAAAGGAAGATAAAAATCCAGCTCTGGCTGAAAACTACTTAGAAGTAAATATTAACTCTAAACGTTCTGATGATGCTTTTGATGGAGATTCTGATGGAAATTCATATTGTAGTTTGAACTCTGATCTTCAATATTTCGAAAATAATGGTGGTCAACGTGAAGAAATGCAAATAAATTCAATTAAAGAAACTGAACCAACAGTACGAAGTTCGTCCAGAAGTAATAAAGGTGTTCCTCCTGTAAAATATTCTGCAAATTATGTTATTTCTGAGGTTGTTTTTGAACCTAAAACGTACAAACAAGCTGTGGTATGTAAAGAAAAACTTGAATGGAAGTCTGCCATGGAGGAAAAAATGGAATCGCTAAGAAAGAATCAAACGTGGGATTTGGTTCGTGCTCCACCAAATGCTAATATAGTTGGTTGCAAATGGACTTACAAAATAAAACGTGGTGTTGATGATAAAGTTCAACGTTTTAAAGCTCGTTTGGTCGCACAAGGTTTTAACCAGAAGTATGGATGTGATTATTATGAAGTGTTTGCGCCTGTTGTCCGTCAAGCTACATTTCGTATTCTGTTGTCTGTCGCTGGTGTAAAAAAGATGCATGTTGAACACATGGATGTAAAGTGTGCTTTCCTTAATGGTAAGTTGAAAGAAACAATATACATGAAGCAACCGCCTGGTTTTATTGAAGGTGATGGTATGTAAACTAAAGCGGAGTTTATATGGCCTTAAGCAAGCCGTTAATGTATGGAATAAAGCTCTGAATGATGCATTAATTGATGGTGGATTTATACAAAGTAAAGCTGATCCATGTCTATATAGTAAAATCATCAATGGGGAAGATGTTTATGTGCTTATTTATGTTGATGATTTGGTTGTTGCTGCTAAAAATTATCGTGAAATCAAAAATGTTCACGATATACTGAATTGTAAATTTAAAGTAAATAGCCTTGGTCCTATATCACATTATCTTGGTATAGAAGTCGACAAAACAAAGGAATTTCATTATAAGATAAGACAAAAACAATATATTGATAAGATGTTAGTTAAATTTGGTCTACAAGATGCAAAGCTGTCCAAATATCCACTTGATCCGTCTTATGGAATAACCGATTCTGAACCATTATTACAAAACAATGAATATCAAAGTTTAATGGGTTCATTATTGTATATTGCTGTAAATACACGACCTGATATTTCTGCAAGTGTAGCAATACTCGCACGAAAAACAAGTAATCCAACTCATGAAGATTGGAATGAGTTAAAACGCGTGGCTAAATATCTTAAAGGGACATCCGAATTATACTTAAACTTAAATAGAATCTCTGAAGTTCAAAACCAGCTTGTTGGTTATGCTGATGCTAACTGGCTACTTATTTATGCTAAATGGAAGTGCGGTAAGCTGGGCTTGTAAGAAGCAAACATGTGTATCATTATCAACAACAGAAGCCGAATTTACCGCCTTGTCTGAAGCTGCAAAAGAAGCCGTTTGGATTAGAAATGTGCTGTTTGATTTGAGATGCCAACAAAAACATCCTACAACATTGTTTGAAGATAATCAAAGTTGCCTTAATCTAATTAAAGAAGAGAAATTAAGTAATCGATCAAAGCATATTGACACAAAATTCCACTTCGTCAAAGATTATGTAGAGAAGAAAATAATTGAATGCAAATACTGTGCTTCAGAAGAAATGATTGCCGATATGCTTACTAAGCCCTTGTCAACACCCAAGCTAGAAAGTTTTAGATTGAAGTCGAACATTTACTAATTCGCAATTGAGGAGGACTGTTGAAAATACTTTATATAAAATCACTTGCTAATTTGTAAAATGTTTTTAAGTAATTCTTTTTATATTTCAAATTGAAATATAGTTTGTCAAAAATTTTCATTCTTCATCATTATTCACATTCAAATTGTTCAATAAATAAATCTATATTCTTTTGTAAAAATATCAACCACAATTAATTTTTCAATAAGTAGAACCTCAAAAAGATCTACGACAATCAAAACCTCTGAGGTTTTAGTTGATTTTAGAGCACAAAAGGTGGACAAGATTTCCTCAGATTGAAAATGATCGCCAACTTCTTTTAGGAACTTTTAAATTGCGTCCATGAACTCTTAACCACCACATAAAACATAAAAGGTAAAACTTAACTTGGTTTTAAACCATAGGTGCCAAACACTAACCCTAAAATACCAATACCGATTAAAAATCCTTTTAAACGAATATCGTTAACCTTAAAATACCACTAACGAAATAATTAAAAATACTGTTCACCTTAAATATCCTAACAAAATTACTTAAAATATCGTAAAAGCTTAAATACCCTAACAAAAGGACTTAAAATGCCGTTAATCTTAAAATATCCTAACGAACTAACTTAAAATTTTGTATTTCTTTTTCTCAAAAGAATCATAAATGAAAAATTAAAATCTAGCTTTTATTTGCCAGCTTTTCCAGTTGCTTATGCTAATTTATAAGGGTTAACATAGTGCTGATCCGTGAAGTGTTCACAAAGAACTATCCTAAACCTTTAAATACACTCAAAATATTATGTAGTTTACTGTTTGTGGTTTGATAAAAACGTTTTTCGTTCCATTTAAAAACAAAGAAACATACATTTATTTTTGAAAAAAAATATCTATTTTAACTTTTTTCTACATTAATTCCAAATAATTTACTATCATTTACCGATTTTTTTCAGTTTTATTTATTTTTTTTTAATACAAATTTACCCACAAAACAGAAATTTGTATTTTATTTGTGTCCGTTACAGTTGTTTCAAATTTAAATTTGTTTTTTATATAAATTGGTTGCTTATATACAAACTTATTTCAATTCAAATTACAAGAACTTCATAAACACACATACATACAGAAAAACATTCGCACAAAAAGTGACTATAGCCATGAATACATACATTTTGTAGATAAAAAAAAACAAAAAATTAGTAAACAGAAACAATTTCAAATAAATGATAAAATCATTTATTTTTAAAGAAATCGTAAGGTAAAATTGTAACATTTATTTTTATTGATTAAGAATTTATTTTTTACGGGTGTGAATTTTGTTTAAACAATATTTAAAAATAAATAACAAAAACCATTTGGATTAGATGAAAATTAAGTAGACCGGTTTTTAAATGAAATATCATTTCTTGTAAATGGCATTTTCTGTTTTTTAACTTACAAACCATTTTAATTCTACCACTAATAAAATAACTTAAAATTCCACTAACCCTTAAATAACCTAACAAAATAACTTAAAATTTCGGTTTTTGAATAACCAAAATCAATCAGCTTACGCTAAAAAATGAATTACACCCGGAAGTGCATTATAAATAGGAAGATATTGCTTTAATTTTTAGACATAATGCCGAATCAGTCCTGGGTATACGTCAGCTATATTTAGCAACTGAGAGCCAGAAAGTAAAAAAGTTGTAGAGTAGTAAAAATATGAAATAAGATTATCATCAAGCTACGTGTTGTATATTATGGTATTCAACAAATCAATGCAAAGAAATCCAAAATAGCGCATTGACATTGATTTGGTAATGTTTATTCAACACATTGATTGATGATGCTAAAACACTAGCCAAATGTGTAGTGAAACTGTTTTTGTTTATGATCGAATTCAACTCCGTAAACGGAACGCATTGTTGGGTCCACTCAACAAGGATTAGAACTGGTATTTCTAGAGCCAAAACATTAAATTGTGATAATAGGAAGTATACTGGGCAAAGCCAGCTACATTGTTAGCGTAGAAAAAATGTTGCCGTGCTAAAGCCCAGTATTATTCGAAGTCCCCAGATGAAAATGGTAACTTATTAGAGAATTGGCATACTCTCCAGGAAACACATATTTTGAATATCAGAGTACACACATTTTAAATTTAAAGTTTCTAGCCAAAAACGAGACTTCCCATCCTCGTAGAAATTTCCAAGGACAAAGCCTTTTTTTGTCCCCCCTATGGATGTCCAAATTTTGGTCTACCAGTTAGAGGTTTCTAACAAAAGAGGATTGAGCAGACCGTCAAGAGGGCGACTTTTGTTCCTTTTTGCCCCTCTCCATAGGAATTTCCAAAAATATCGTCTGAGCAGATGTCATGTAAAAAATTTCGAGTACAGAGTTCCAGCGTTTTTGGCAAGCCGTCAAGGAAGTGAATTCTATCTTTTTTTTTGTCCCTCTCCGTAGAATTTTCCATAAATCCCGTCTTAGGTGATGTCTACACTGGAGTAGAAACATTCATACATTAATTTCAACTTCATAGCTGTAACACTCTAGGCAGGTCGTTAAGGAGGAGGCTTTTCACACTTTAAACCCCCATTCTTACCACGTCCCTGGCGAAAGTCCAAAAATGTACCTTATAAATGAGTTAGCATGTCCAGGGAACGCATATTTCGAATTTCTAACCAAAATGATTTGAGGAGGCCCTTAAAGGCCAAAACTACCGTCTGAATGGATGTCTATGCGGGAGGACCAACCTACATACCAAATTTCGAATTAATAGTTCCAGCGGATTTGGCTGATGTCTAAGCCGGAGAAAGAACCTTCTTACCCTAACTTGATAACCTAACTTGATAATTTGATTTAGCCCATACTTAAGGGAATGCATATTATAAATTTCAGGGTTTGGGTAGACCATCAAAGGGGAGTCCCCCCCCCCGTAGAAATTTGCAAAAAACAAGTCTTAGCAGATGCCTACATAAGTAACCTACATACCAAGTTCCAGCTTCCAAGTTTTAAAGGCTTGGGCTGGGCTATGTTGAGTAAGTCAGTCAGTAACGTTATTCCTGTATACCCAGCAAAAATGAAGCTGCCAAAGAAGCAATAAAAGCATCACTACTATGGCAAAGGCATCACTTCTTTTCTAATGGTTTAATCGATTAATTTAACATTAGCGTGTCATAGAATGGAAGTATTCAAATGTAGCCACTAGCATTACTCATACTTTACTCTAAAGAAGCAATGATAATACAATGATTAGATATTCAGATGCATGACTGGAAAATGTTTATATACTTTGTAATATTTAAGCTTTGATGAAAATTTAATTCATAAGAATGCAGAAAAATACGTTTAAAGAAGCGAAATTTATGCATTGATATACAAATACTCTTTATTAAAACAAATAAATAATTCTGTATTAGTGAAAAAGCATTTTTGAAACATTTTTCAAAAATTTTAATGAATTTTTAGACAAATTTTAAAATATTTTTGGATAATTTAAAAACTGGTTGTACAATTTGGAATCATTTTTAGACAATTTTAAATATATTTGAACAATTTAAAATAATTTTTCACAATGTTAAAATTATTTTGGTAAATTCTGAATTAAAACTGGAAATGGCGTAGTGTTAAATAATATACATAATGCAAAAATGCACAGACTGCGTCAACATAGGCCAGCTAGTTTCAATTAAGGGTAAAAAAAATTTGTTTTTCTTGATTTTTTTTTATAAAAATTGCAAAACTGCATAAATTCTAACCCTCATGAAATTGCAAACTAAAATATAAAAAATGATTTTATAAAAAAAATTAAAAAAGTTCATCAGAACTATTTTCTCAATTTGAATAAATGCTTTAGATTCAAAAAAATATTCGATATACTATACTAATTTTGGGACATCGCGAACAAAAGTAATTAAACGAGTTTTTTTATTGGTTTTAGTCAATAATTTTACAAAATATCCGAAATGTATTTGTATTGGTAAAAATAGTAATTAAGGATTTTATTTATTTTAAGTAATTTAATATTCGAATATTACTTTAAATTTGCTAAAAAAAAACAGGTACCTGTTGTACAATTCAATAAAATTGTCCTCGACCAAAAGAAAAAATAAAAAAAGGAACGATTGAATTAAAAAACATTTTGTACTGAACTAGTTCTTTCGATACATTGTGAATAGTTCAATTGAACTAGTTCGTTCACGAACGACACAAGTCTATATTATAGTTTAGGTGAACGAACAAGGCGATTAACTTTGGTGGCTGTGATAACAAATAAAAATAATTGAATTAAAAAAAAATTAAATAATACATTTAGTTTTCTTCGATCTTCTTGATTTGTATATTATTTTAAATTGAGTTTAAGATCTCTTTTTATTTATAAAAATTGATTATATATATTTATTTATCCCAATACTACGTCACTACATTGGGTGACTTTTTAGGAGAATTTTTTTTATATAATTAATAAATCAAAATTATAAATTGACAATTTTTTAAAAGAGGTGGGAAATCAAAAATATTTGAAATTCGTGTTATTTAACATAATAACATTTATTCTAGTTTTTATTAACTAAATGCCTATAATTTTGTGCAATATTTGCTATGTCTGTTTTATAATTAATTCGTTGTGTAGATGGTACTTTCATAATTTCTAACATTTCTAACATATATCTGCGTCTGTAATTATGCTCTTTGTTTAAAATTGACGTCTTATCAATCAGGATAATGATTAGAATTCGTGCAGTGTAATGTTGTTGCCGTTTTGTGAGTGGAAGTAGTGTTCCTGTATTTCTGATCAGATTTATGTTCTGCAATTCTAGTTTTTAATTTATTCTTTCTTGTACCTACATATACTTTACTTTAAATCTCACTATCAATTCCACTACAAGGGATTTTAGAAACTAAATTGGACATTTCGGATTTATCTTTTTTACTAAATAATCTACCTAATGCCAACAAAAATGAAGCTGCCAAAGAAGCAATAAAAGCATCACTGCCATGGCAAAGGCATCACCTCTTTTCCGATGGTTTCACCGATGAATTTAACATTGGCGTGTCATGGGATGGAAGTATTCAAATATAGCTACTACCATTACTCATACTTTACTCTAAGGAAGCAATGAACATACAATGTTTAGACATTCTGATGTTTGTTGAATTTAAGTTTTGATGAAAATTTAATTCATAAGAATCCAGAAAAATAAATTTAATGAAGCAAACTTTATGCATTGAAATATAGAAATAGTCTTTATAAGAAAAAATTAATAATTATGCATTTTTGGGGAACTTTGACTCATTTTTCAAAAATTTTAAGACAAATTTAAAATATTTTTGGACAATTTAAAACTGGTTGGACAATTCTGAAATATTTTTAGACAAAAATATTTTTCAACAATTTTAAATAATTTTTGAACAATTTCAAAACCTTTCGGGCAATTTGAAAAAATTTTTACACATGTGTGCAATTTTAAAATTATTTTGAATAATTTTAAAACATTTTTACACAATTTTAAAACTATTTTGGTAATTTCTGAATTAAAACTGTAAATGATGTAGTGTTAAATAAAATACAAAATGCAAAAATGAACATATTGCGTCGTCATAATTATTAAAGGCTGAAAAATGCAAATGACAGGCTAAGCTATGAGTTTCAATTAAAGGTTTTACTTGATTTTTCGAAACCTTAATTAAAAATTGCAAAACTGCATAAATTCTAACCTTCATGAAATTTTTAACAAAAACAAAAAAAAAATTATTTAATAAAAAATTTTAAAAGTACATCAGAACTATGCTCATTGCAATTTTTGATTTTGAATGATCAGAAAACAATATTTTGAAGCAATGCTTTAGATTTAGAAAATATACGATTTACTATAACTTATCCTTTGGAAGTAATGAAGAGTGATTTTTTATGATATGCATCGGGTTTATATACAAATGTAAGCATATGAATTCTTTTGGGAGTTCCTTAGAACAACACCAAAAAATCATAAAGGAAACTGAAGTTTAAGAAGCAATGAAAGAAGTTATAGTCACAGAATAACTGCCATTTTTTTACTGGGGGTTTCATAGGGTGGAAGTTTTCTTTTGATTCTTTTTCATTGCGTCGAGAGCCTTTTAATGGCTTAGTGAAAAATTAAATCTTTTAATGTTCCCAATAAACAATTTATTGTAGTAAAAATTGCAAGCATTTCGATTAGAGTGATTTAATAAATAAGGCCCGATTACTGAATGTCCCGTTATAATTTAACCAACAGTAAAACTCAAACTTTATATGGGAAACAACAACAAATGTGTCAGTTAAATTCCCACGTAGAATCTAACGGGAGATGAGGGGAATGAGGCTAATACCCAATTACTGAGGTCCTGTTAAAATCTAAGTTATAAATTTTAAATTTATTTGGGAACATCAAAAGATCTCATTTTTCACTTAACCATAAAAGGCTTTAGATGCAATAAAAAAAAATCAAAAAAGAAAATTTCCGCCCTATGACACCTTTATGTAAAAATCATTGGTTCCGATCCAAATTTTCACAACACTGAAATCAAAATCACTGCATTATTTTCCTCGTCTTTTGCTACCTTTTTTGGGTTTAAAAGTAATTCGACTGTCTTTATATTTAATGACGTGATGTTTTGTATACATAATATCAATTGTAATATATTTGGGGAAAAACAATTGAAGCATTTTTTTTCATATATATGCTTATGCCAAAGCATTGGCATTTAAACAATTCCTTATTTAAATTTTCAAAAAAAAAAAAAAATGTTTAGTAACTTACCTCGACTAGACGTGCATGATAACAAACCATGACCAGAAATGATACCAACAATATTAACATTTGTACACCCAATGGCATACCGAGACGTGATTGTTCCAGCTCTATTAGATCCTTGGGATAGATAAGTGGAAATACCAATTGTATTAATGTAGTATAAAAGGCCACCATACAAATGGCCATGATGACTTTAACTAAATAATACAATTTAAGAGCCGTAGCCAAGGAAACAAGACAAAGTATCCAGGTAAATACAATATACTCAGGATGGGCACAATCTAATGTAAGTATTTCGTTTCGTACAAAAATATCATTGTAAAAGATTGTGTAATTGTCATCAGTATAGTGGTTATTGTTGCTGACATTGTTGTTGTTGTTGCTGCTGCCAATTACCAAGGAACGATGAGAATTTTCAAATGGTTCCATGGAACCATTAAGAATATTACTTGTGGCTTTTGTGAGATTTAAAGCATCCACAATACTGCGGCGTATAAAATCATTTGTTGTTGTGGAATTTGCCAAATTGTCTGCCAAAAATGTATTGGTATCGACCATGCCACCGCTACCAATTGGTGTATTTATCGTAATGTTGTGATGAATAGTGGCTGAGAGAACAACATTCAATTTTATTTCTTTATCACCGTTACTTATTATGGCCACCGTACTACTATTGGCCGGATTTGAGGATGCCGCCTTGTAGGTGCTGAACAATGAACGTTGGTCATTATCGTCGTTATTGTTGCCGTTGCCGTCGAAGTATGAGGATGATGGGCATAAAATGAGACCAACGGAACTTAAAACTGTGGTGAGGACAATAATAGCACATATAAAATAGGTACGACGTTGACGTTGGTGTACCAATTTGGCTGAATTAGCTTTAAGCACTTCTGGTAAACCTAAACATAAAAAGACAAGAAATGAAGAACGAAAGTAAAGAAGATGACTTTTGTCAAATAGAATTTGTTATTTCCTAACTAAATATTTAGAAGTGGTTCTAATTACATTCGCTTTGAAACTTGCCGCTCTATCAGCACTTTTAAGAAACAACTTTAAGAACCCATCAAATGCCACAAAAAATGTTTGAAACCAAAAGGATCTCAAGAACTCTTACGAATGATATTAAGAAATTAAAAGCCTCTTTTACAAAACTTACAAAAAAAAAAAAAAAAAAATAAACATGCGAAACAAAAACAAAATTTCTTTGCTGTCATTTAGAACATTTGGGTTATACATAAACCAGGGCTAAGTTATGGGATGGACAAAAAAAGAGTAGTATTCGTATGATTTTATTTTGAATTTTTTATGTCTTAATCTGTTGCTTCACATAGAAAACAGATTCGCAGTGCGACCAAATTTTTAATACTATTGGAATTCCCGAAATTTTTTGTAAATTTCGAAATTTTATTATAATAATTGATTTCTTTTCTATTAATAGATCAGAATGCATATTATATAGACATTTTATCAATAGACTTGAGCGCCCCGGTAGGTTAGTTGGTAGCGTGCTAGCTTATCAGTGCGGGGGTCGTGGGTTTAATTCCCACCAGAGGCTCTGGTCTGTTTTCGCTACAACATATAATTTGTAATTATATGATTAATAAATAAAATAAATAAATAAATATCAATAGATATTTAAATAATGAACACGCGATCCAAACAATTTATTTTAAAATTGAATTATTCGCGACCGGAGACCTTCCGTTTGTCAGGTCATTGCTTTTGCTCTAGGCTAAACTCTAACTTAATTAATTTAGTAAAATTTTAAACTTTAATTTTTCAAGTTTGAAATCTGAATATTTATGTTTAAAAATAACATTGCAGCTAAAACAAAAAATAAATTGTGTCTTTTAATTTTAGCAACAAAAAAAATTTTTAAAGAAATTGTATGTGAGTTCAAACAGATTTGAATTCAGGACTCTAAGACTAACCGGCTCTGCATTTGCCCACTACACACATGCCCCATTACTTCCTAGCAGCTGCAGATGTTTGCGTAGTTAAGCACAACACAACATTTCGATCTACGCAGCTCATTGAGTTGAGGTCATTACGTAGGTTTACCAATTCTTTCTTTTACACTTACTTAAATATTGAACTTTATGTATTTGCTACTTTGGACCTGTATACAATTTTTAACTCATTTTAATTTTTGTTATGTCTATTTTTTTTCAATAGAATTCTTTAATTAGTTTTAGTACTCATTTATATATATTTTATTAGTTTATGCCAATTAGGATATATAACTTTTGTAAAATATTAACCATATTGGCCCTGAGCTTGGTTTTTGAATTGTTTCATAAATAAATAAATAAATAAATAAATAAATAAATAAATAAATAAATAAATTAATAAATAAATAAATAAATAAATAAATAAATAAATAAATAAATAAATAAATAAATAAATAAATAAATAAATAAATAAATAAGTGAGATGAAAGGTGGTGAAAGATGGAAGGGCTTCAAATATGGCAACACTGTACTTTTGAAAGATGATAAATCCTTCTGCTGGAAAGAGTTGGCCAAATTGTTGAAGCTGTTATTTTAGTTCAAAGCTCTGTCATTTTTTTCGGTGGGGTTAATTGCTATGGAAATATCGGAGAAAGATGTTGTAATATATTGTGGTTAACTTTCTCAATTGATGTTGCCATCGCTGGGGATCGCACCAGCAACCTTCACCACAACGCCAACAAAACCAAACAAATATCTAATGGATTAGAATGCAACCGTTGCCTTCCTAACTATGTGCTTGATGCTAAACTTACATGATAGTTTTGAGTCTAGGATGATGAAAATATATTAAGCATGTTGAAGCTTGATTTGGCCTTGCTAGTGAAAAGTATCAGAAAAGTACTTCAGATTCATTCTGTTTCGGATTAACTCCTGCCATGATGTGACTTTTTAAATTAAGATACATCCCTAATACTAGAATCACCAGATGGTCCGCATATGCAACGACCTTTACACACTAATTGTCGAGTCTAACATAACCTGAAGCCACAACAGTGGTGAGATCACCTCAACTGTGAGGCAGTTTCTCTCCTGACTCATTTTGTTATCTCGCTCCAACCAGCATATTTACTTGGGCACGCCTTATTATATCAATTTTAAAATTGTTTAAAGCTCCTTCTATATCTAAGAAGGTACCTAAAGTATATTGTCCGAATTCCAAGTATTTTTCTACTCATCTCACAACCACCTGCAGCACAGTTTTCGTTAAGAGACCTTGGAGATAAGCATGTTGACAATCTGTTTCCATACACAGATTGTCAACATGCCTAAAATTTATGAAATTCAGTCATTTGTACTTAAGGTTAAAGTACATGTATCGTAGTTTTTCCCTCCACCACATATCCAAGTTTCATCAGGTTCTGATTGTCCCTGCAAGGAGACCTTCCATGTAAGGAGACCTTCCATGTATTTTTGCAGCTTCAACCGAAGAAGTAAGAACCATTTTTACAAAATTTGACTATATAACAAAATTACCTTGAAATTCTTCAGCCATAACAATAATGCAACTAATTATTAAAATAATTGTTCCTATTGATAAACATATTAATAAATTTGTACATCTTGGTATAATAATAATTTGGCACAATATAATAAATATCCATATTACAAAAACACACAGCATATTGGAACTGTTCGAGAATAGAAAATTGTTAAATTATGTACAAATTGTTGCGATTGCAGATAGCGTACTTACCGAAACATATCTTCACGTAACTGACAAAATTTCAATTCCTGGTCTTTATCTTTAAATTTTAATGTCCAGGGAGAAAGATACTCTCGTCGAATCTCTTTATTTGAATTAATTTGTATATTTTGTTCAATAAATTCATCAATCTGCAAAGTTAAAAGTTATAAAATATGTGAATTTTTCCATAAAAAATATTTGCATACTTCTTCATCCAGGGGTGTAACTGAAACTCGTTGCGCTTGTCGGGGATCACCTAAAACCGATTCTGACCGTAAAATACCATCATCTGGTGAATTAAGCTAATATATAGAAATTAAATGTTAAAAATATCATTAGTATTACAAAACAAACAAACTGGAAGTACAATATCCTTAAACGCTTCCAGATTTAGATATTTTAGTATGTTAGATGGCCACAATAGATCTAATTGGTCTCGGTGCAGGGGAACATATAGCTCAACCCAGTTACATCGTAGATCGTAATGTGTTATAAAATGAAAAATAGTTTAAAAACCAAATTTGGGGGAAGTACAGCAAAGTGTGATATAATAGAGAATTGACTATAAACACTTCAAGGTTTCGCAGTGTTCTTTCCAAATCTAGCTGCTCATTAGCACTCACGCCTAAGTCAAATCAATCACGTAAAGTTAGTATCGCATGTCCATCTCTACTATAAATGCAAAAGAGTGGTAAAGATGTCATGACTTTATAACTACTTTTTTTTGTGTGTTTGGCCCTGGAGTGTTTACCATCTTAATTACTGAATAGTCTGGATGAAAAATTGATTCCGTCAAAAAACTTAGATTCGAATCCCTTTTAATTATCTGTTGTTGCGGAGTAGAGCGTTAGATCTCGTAAATATATGCTCTAAGATTTTGTGTTACAAGTCGAGAAGAGCCGTGATAATGAAGCGTCCGAAAGGCTTTTCAAAAGACTTGGGGTGTGTAACCTGCAAATAATGTTGCAGTTATCTATAACAGAGAGTGACAGCTTTTGGGCTTACTGGTACTATAAATATTGTAAAACAGAACACGGTCTTATATTATTTCTATCAGACTCGGTTCAAGCAATTTAATAGGCAGAATCTGAATTATATTTTACTGTGGCAGAGGAGCAAACTTCAGATTATACGAGTAGGTTTTGACATGGCTCTATTTGCATAGAAATGATTTTCAGAAGTATCAATAAAGTATGGGCATATTCAACTCTGAACTGAAGGTTTAGTAGACATTTTACACCTCGCTGCCAAGAAGTATTAGAATCATTATTCTCGTCTTCATGACTGTAAAACTTCCTGGTGTAAAATGCCTACACTCCACGAGAACTTCATAAAGACAATGACATAGCTTATATATATTATATTGGTTTCTCAACCAAAGTTCATAATCATCACAAGGTCTTCACAGCAATGTTATTGTACTAAAACCGCCATCTTTAAGCCCATGGCTACAACTACAACAAGATTAATGTCAAATATCTAGACATATATAATACTGCAGCAAATGTCAAAATTATGTTATCTATTGTGTGGACCCCTTGATTTCGTACATATATATTTTCGGCAATATATACAGTGGGGAGCAGAGGTGAGTTCTGTTTAAAATTCTCGCGCATAGAATAACTATAACAAAGCAATTTCCAATTTTTTTTTTATTTATTTTCTTTCTTTTTAATTCTTTACAAAACTGTACTTAAAACAAAATAAAAAGCAACAAATTCATAAGAAAAACTATGTAAAACTAAAATAACTCTTATGTACTCAATTTCGCACCTTCCAGCAATAATAATAATGGATTATATTTTTAGTACTTAGTCCAAAGCCCTTTGTTGTTTGATACACTTTGTATGCGATTTGCAATACTTTAGACCAAATTCTGAATAACTTGATCTGGATACGTTGCCACTCTAACTGCATATGTTGCCACAGCACGTTTCAATTCGATAAATTAGATTGAGGTCGGGACTCTGCGGTGGCCACTGCATTTATTAGAAAATTTTCCCGATTAACTATTCCTTAACGATTTTGGAGGTGTGGGTTGGGTCGCCATCCTGTTGAAATATAACTTCTTCTTCAGGATATGTCTGGAAAATTTTCAAATAATCTTCTTTTCTCATGATACTGCTACTTTTTTGCAATGGCCAAACATGGCACCAAGTAAAGCAAGTCCATACCATGATGTTACCACCACCATGTTTAGCGGTTTGTTTAACATGGTGTCTTTGGATGGTGTGCCCAGGTCGGCATCTGCAATACTGCTTACCGTCGTACTGAAATCGGTTAAATTTAGATCCATCCGACCAGATTACACGTTTCCAGTCGTCAACAGTCCATTTTTTGTGTTCGCGCGAAAATTTTAACAGTGCCGCAAAATCTTTCTCCTACAATGCAGGTTTGGGTTTTTTCACAGCTGAGGTGTAGCCAATGTTGTGGAGCGATCTTCTTGCTGTCCATCGGCTAACATTTTTATTTATTACCTTGGAAGCTTCCCATGGCGACAAGCTTGTCTGCTTTCATATTTCTCATCATAAGACGTGCGTCTTGATCCGTTAAAAGTTTTAGGCGAACCACTTATGACCACTGATTGACTTACATTCGTGACGATGAGCCGTTCTTTGTCATGGTTAAAATCGAATTCTTAGCGGTTTGCGATAGCATTCTCATAATTTTCAAAAATTGTATTATATGTATGAAATCCACCTCAGTTAATCAAACCCGATCTTAAACTAAAATGTGCATTAACGAAAACATAAATAACAACAATCAAATCATAAACAAATTCACACTAACGGTATATTTTAAATTTTTTACAATAATACCCAGCAAAAATGAAGCTGCCAAAGAAGCAATAAAAGCATCACTACTATGGCAAAGGCATCACTTCTTTTCTAATGGTTTCATCGATGAATTTAACATTAGCGTGTCATAGGATGGAAGTATTCAAATGAAGCTACTAGCATTACTCATACTTTACTCTAAGGAAGCAATGATAATACAATGATTAGATATTCTGATGCATGAGTGGAAAATGTTCTTATACTTTGTGGTATTTAAGCTATGATGAAAATTTAATTCATAAGAATGCAGAAAAATAAGTTTAAAGAAGCGAAATTTATGCATTGATTTACAAATACTTTTTATTAAAACAAATAAATAATTCTACATTAGTGAAAAAGCATTTTTGTAACATTTTTCAAAAATTTTAATGCATTTTTAGACAAATTTTAAAATATTTTTGGATAATTTAAAAACTGGCTGTACAATTTTGAAACACTTTTAGACAATTTTTAAATATTTTTGAACAATTTTAAATAATTTTTGCACAATTTTAAAACATTTTTGGACAATTTGAAATAATTTTTACACAATTTTAAAGTTATTTTGGTCAATTCTAAATTAAAACTGGAAATGATGAAGTGTTAAATCAAATACATAATGCAAAAATGCACAAATTGCGTCGTTATAAATATTTAAGGCTGAAAAAATACAAATGGCAGGCCAGCTAGTTTCAATTAAAGTTAAAAAAAAAATCAGTTTTTCTTGATTTTTCAAAACTTTTATAAAAATTGCAAACTGCATAAATTCTAACCCCCATGAAATTTTAAACTGAAATATAAAAAATGATTTAATAAAAATTTAAAAAAGTTCATCAGAACTATTTTCTCAATTTGAATAAATGCTTTAGATTCCAAAAAAATATACGATATACTATAACTTATGCTTTAGAAGTAATGAAGAGAGATATTTTAATATATGCATCGGGTTTATATCCAGATCACTGCATTTGAAATATGAACTCATCAATTCTTTGGAAGTGCCTTAGAATAACACCAAAAAATCATAAAAGAATGTCAACTGAGGTTTAGCAAGCAATGAAAGAAGTTATAGTCACAGAATGACTACCATTTTTTTTTGCTGGGTATAGTTAATAACACGCGGGTGCAAAGTTGAGTACATGAAAGTTATTTTAGGAGTCCACATATTTATTTATTTATAACGTTGCAAAATTACGGTTGATAAATTGAAGGAATTATTTTTTTCTGATTTAGAAGAACTGAACGGTAACCCGAACTCGAAAGAGTATCATGTACTATGTCTTATCATTAAGCTTAAATGGTTCTCGCGGATCTCATTGTAAATAAGTCAGCGGGGCCGGCTGGTATACCAACACTGGTGATAAATCATTGATTTCGATGATTGCTCGTCCATTGGCTCATCTTTTTAGCTCGTCGTACCAAGTCTTCTCCTTATGCTAAAAGGTTGCCAATGTCTCTAAAAACTCTGAAAATTACTGCGCAACTGCAATATGCTTAATTAACATCTTATTCTTACACTCAAAAGAAAAGACATAAACTAAGATTTAATCAAAAATTTCCTTAATAAATTAATTTATTTAAGTAAAATTTTATTAAAACTTAGGAAAATTTTCTTAAAAAAAATAAAAATTGCTAAGTTTGAGGAAAAACGAAATAGTTTATATACTCCGAAATAGTTAATATTTTTCCTAAGTAATATTTCTTGATTTTAGGGAAAAAACAAGTCAATTTAAAAAAAATTTATTAATTTTAAATAAAAAACATCTTAGTTTTAAGAAATTTGCATACTCAAAGGTAATAAAATTAAGTTTAGTTAAAATAAAAAAAAAAATTAGGACATAATTAACTCCCATTTAGTTCAAAAAATTTACTTTTTAAGTATACCACTTTCTAATTTTGAACAATTGTTTTCTAAAAATTAATTCAGACAATTAAAAACAAAAAGTAAGAAATTTTTTAATATGTTATAATAAAAACTTTCTTGTTTTTAGAAACTGATGAACTATTTCTAAGGAAAATTTTCATGCAACTTAGTTCAGATAAATTTTAAAAGTTTTAATAAAATATTCTTTTTTCAAGTAAGTTTTCTTATAATAAAATTTGGTATAGGATTTTTTTGTTGTTGGAAAACTTTTAAATTATTTTCATTATTCTATTCCAAAAAAAAAAAAAACAATCAATTAAAAACATAACAGTTAGTTTTCCTAATTTTCAAGAAAAAAATATTATTAAATGAAAAAAACTATCGTGCATGATTGTAATTTTTGGTTCGTGATCGTGCGTGAGCGTGAGTCAAAAATTTCTCACGTGCCCATCTCTAATCTTAGCAGTCTAAAATATTGAACTTAAAGTAGCTTAAAATATATTTCAAAATTTTGTTAGCAAAGGGTAACAAATTTCGAATTTGTCCTTTTATGTAATAAATTTGTTTGTTGACTACAATACAAAATATCGCAGGAACATTTTATACATTACGGCATAATGGCTTTCCTATAATTGACGTAGCGCTTATTAGTCTTTATATTTATTTATTATATAACTTTATTCACTTAATAATAAGAAAGTTTAAATTTGTATTTGTCAAATAAAGTTTAAGCTAAAAACGTATGACATTTTTCAATTTTCCAATAAAAACAAGAAAGGTAACTGTGATATTTTGCAACAATTTCCTTAAATTAGTTAATTTAAGAAGACAAAGTACCCCCAGTGTCCCTTAGCCATAGATGCCGTGTGTCATTTAGGGCGATCCTTTTTGTAGTTCTCTCAAACAGAACCGTTAATTAACTACGAAAAAGATCTGACTTTGTCGCAATTTATTACGTTTCAGGATATCCTGTAGTACATTTTTTTTAATTTTTTTACCTTTTTGCTAATAAACTTTAATTTATATTTTAAATACATGAAATTAGTATAATTCAATTTAGTTTTAAGACAAAATTTTATAGCAAAAAGATTGTTAAGAGCAGTGTCCTCACAAAGCGAAAGTCGTCCGAAAGTGGGAAAATATCTACTCAATGAGTGTAAAGTACTTTAAAATATATGGCAAAATATATCCCCTTTACCATAGAAGCAGGATAAGGATGATTTTCACTTAAAAGAAGTGCTATTCAACTTATTTTTATAAAATATTTTCTTATTTTTAGGGAGTTAAGTCCTAGTTTTTAGTAAAAAAAATTATCTAATAAACTTAAATAAAATAAAATTTTTCTTAAAACCAAGTAAACATTTCCTAACTAACAGTACAATTTTAGATGATGTATGAACTAATTGGGAGGAAATTTTACTCTTTTCTAATAAAAATTTACTTCTCAGTACAGTAATTTCCGCTTAATTGATTTGCCTATAATGCACGGTTTTTTTTAGCAATTAAGCGTAAAACACAATTACCCCATACTCTGTTGATTCACTTACGCAATTAAAACAAACCCCGTTTTATTGAGCAGCATGATCAGTTAAACCATAAACTACAGAGATAGGAAACAGCTGATTTACTCAAAATAGTGATTAGAAAATGAGTAAAAGGAGATGTCAAAATTGTAGCGATACACGGAAAAGGGCAGATATACAAAAAGTTTATAACTGATGATATCGACTTTATATAATTCTACAAATCACCACAATTATTGTTAAATTTCAAAATGATTCTTGTAACCTGTCTGGGCAAAACTTCACTTTGTCAAGCGTTGCTAAAAAAAAAAAAATAAAACAAGAAAAGTTTTTTAAGGATAAGGATCTCAAAAATTCATTTTGTTTCCTGATCCATGGCATGTGGCTTCCTCTAGATCCATTTAAGACCCCTTTGGGGTTCCAAAAAATTTACTTTATTAAAAAACAAACAAAGTATATGAACCCCTCTGAAATAAAAAATATTTTTTTTATCTTCCATTTTTGGGGCTTCGGCCTTTGGCGCCCTCCAAAACCCAAAAACTGGTACGTGAAGTAATATATAAGTGTGGGTACTCAAATGAAAACAAATTTCCGCAGGATTTTAAAAAATATTTTTTTTAACTTCGGCCCACACCCAAAAAAATGGAAATGTTTTAAAAAACCGCGTTATTTTTCGAAAAAAAATTTAATATTTTTGGGAAATTAGCTCCTTTTTTAAGTTATTTTTTTTTGTGTATGGGTCCCAGGGGGTATTCAAAAATCTTTTTGAATTTTTTTTTTGTTGCCTGGGTTCCTCACAGGCCTCGACCCCAAAAATGGAAGATAGAAAAACATTTTATGTTTTATTCCAGATTCATACTTTTAATGTTTTTGAGCAACTCCCGACAAAGTGTACTTCAGACCCTGTCTGTGAAGTTTGTGAATAGAACTCAGCAACAGTTTACATGATGAATTAAACTAAGCATTATTTAAATAAAAATATATTTTTATTTATATCAAGTACAATTTTTGGGAATTTTCAAATGACAATAAATCGGCATTTTTGTATGTGATTTTCGAAAAGGGTTTTTATTTTTTGAGTCAATTGAGTACCACAAATAAACGGAACTCAATTAAACGGGGATTTTTTCATATATACAGGGTGTCCGCCGGGAAGGTATACTACATTGTTTGTTTATAATTTTTGATTAAATGAAAGAGGATGGATCTTATATTGATACATTTTTTATTTAATGTCGGTAATTATGTATGGAATACAATATCAGATAAATGTTCGCCTCTGTTAGCCTCACAAATGCGAGACCTTTTGAGCGCATTTTTCATTACAATCTTACACATTTCACGCGGTATTTCATTACGCCGTTTTCATTTTCAAAGAAGTAAGGTCCAATGATTCCTCCTGACCAAATTGCACATCAGACTGTCACTTTTAATGGATGCAAAGGTGACTGATGAATAATTTGAGGGTTTTCTATTGCACAGAATCCACTATTCTGTTTATTTACATATCCATTCAAATGAAAATGTGCCTCGTCACTCATTATGATTTTTTCATGAAAATCGGGGTTGTCATACAGCTCGCCGTAACACGTTGGTTTATCGTTGGTTTATCGAATATTTTTTCATAATAAATTTGCCACGTGTCTACTTCACGACTGCCAAATATGAACTGTTAAGACTAATGTTTACCGAAATGGCGACAAAACAAAGTAGTATACCTTCCCGGCGGACACCCTGTATTTTGCTGAAATTTTTCATTGTCTCTTTTTGAAAGTAATTAAGCGGGTAAATCAATTATGCGGGAATCAATTATGCGGAAACTTCTGCAGTAAAATTTTTCTATAATTTTGAAATTTTGACCAAGTTTTAAGTAAAATTTGTTTCTTAATTTCAAGGAAAACTTTATTAATATTGGTAAAAAGTGTCTTTGGCGCCGTTTTCAATTCAATTTTTCCTCTAAATAAGTTAATTTTTCTAAATTCTAGTTAATTTTTTTTTGAGTGTAGAATGGATAGAAGTCGTTCTACGGGAGACCTGTTAACGTTTCTTTCGGAACGTTGGTGTCGTACTTGCTTTTTGTTTTTGGTGTCCGTAATGACGTCTCGGTTTATATCGAGCTTTCTCAGAGATCGTACTATATGTGTTGTTATCAAACGAGCTCCAGCTGGAATCAGGGGTGCCGCAAAGTTCCGTTTTTTCTCCCTCTCTTTTTCTTATCTTTCTTAACGACCTCCTTGGTCAATCTTTCAGATGACAGCAACATATGCTATTTTTTCCGGCCTGATTAACTCTTTTGACAAACTCTGAGTGAGGTTGTGCGAATAGATTTGATTTTTATGCGCAACATTGGATGCAACATTGTCATCTGTACATATGGATCTTATTAATATTAGTTCTGCGTATGAAAATTCAGTGTGATGTCCGCCGAAAAAAGCATGTTATTTTAATTGTTAAAGAAGCATTCAAATGCATTAGTTTCTTAAATCGGTGGAACTCTTTACGCCATCTAATATCCGTACTTTTGATACCACATGTACCTGACCGAAGATGGAATACAACCCCCATATACTACAATGAGAAATATGGGCTCTGAGGATAGAGCCCATATTTTCGCCCACATCTAGTAGAGTTCACATGCACAGCAAATTTCAGGGAAAACTCGCTCACCACTCGAACTTGCTTTATGTGGAATATGCTCCCCGCAAAGGTCTTCCACCGGAATTACAACACTTCTCTCTCTTTCCTCCTTATCTTAATCTATTTTCCTAAAATCAACACAATGCACTGCATTTATAGGGAACATTACCTGAGTGTTGGTTTAACGCACAAAAAAAAAAAAAAAACAAATCGAATGCTACAGTTTCGCTATAAAATAAAAAATAAACCCCAAATTAATTGAACACATTTAAGGGTGTCATTCGAAATGGTTTTATCATCGAATATCTAGACTTAAACTGAATAACTACAGTTTTTTGGCACTGTACTTTTAAAGCAAATAAGTTAAAGTAAAAAAACCAATACCACACACTTACATTTTTAAATGGTATTTCTGGTATCCACTCTGTTGTTGGTTCATCTTCGGTTATTAATGATTTGGAATCAATTGCATCTAGTATGTTGTGGATGCTTCCGCCGCCATTCGTCTTTGGTGCAGTGGGAGCTGTTGGCGAGGACACGGTTGAGAGGCCAGCAGGGCCCAAAGCAACACCTTCCACTACATTGGGCAATGAACTTAACGAAATGTTTTTCTTTTGTAGCGCAGCAAGTGGCATGTGTGGTGGTGGTGGCTGTTGCTGAGGCTGTTGTTGTTGATCGATGTGGACACCCGTTGCTGAAATGGATTTGGGTACAAAATCTTTACCGGTAATTGTTGGTGTTGTTGTTACTGTCGGCGTGCTTGTAATGCTGTCATTATGATTTGCAAGATGTTGAGTGCTGCGTGTGCCAAAGCGTCGTTTCGGTCTAGAAATTAAAACACACATACTTAGACACACCAACACACAATAGATTTATACTTATGAATGGATGATGAAATAAATAAATTGATTTTCTTTTATGTGTAATTGAATGTAAATAACATTTCAATTACACACTTAAAGCATGGAGACGAAAAAGTTTTCAGAAAGTTAAACGAAAATTATGTAACTCCAGTAAGCACCAAAACTTTTGCATCGAATAAAATTCAGAATTTCCATTTGAAATTAAAAAAATCATCAAGTGGAATTCAGACTGCAGATTTTTGAATTAAAATTCAGAAAATATAATTTGAAATTCAGAAAATATCAATTAGGAAAATATCATTTGGAATTCGGGAAATATGAAGTGAAATTCTGAAAATATAAAAATATAATTTGAAATTCAGAACACACCAATTGTTATTTATAATATATCATTGAATTTCAAAAAACGTAAATTGTGATTTAGAAAATATCACACACTTTTGAATTCTCTGATATCTCAGTAGACAATAACTATGTTATGTGACCGCATATCAATGCAATCTTGAAAGATTGAAACAGTCTTTTAACGTATTATAGCTTTCTTCTATAAAATTTGATCAATATAACTTTGAAAGTTAAGCTACACAAACATAGATAATATGAAACCAAGCTGACTTTTAAGTTAGAATTACTTATGAGTTTTACTTAGTCAATGCGTGAAAAGGAAATCACCTGTCAGCTACACACCTTTTACTCAATGTATTTTCTATAAGGATATATGTACGTCACGTTATCTATACGTATGGCTAATGGTGCCTTATGTTCTAATAAAAAATAAAACGTTTCATATTCCACAAAAAAGAAAATATTACAACATATATTTTGCAGTTGTTTTTGCATTGAAAGTTGTTAAATAAAAAAAAAATTATTATACAGTAAAACACAAAAAATGCTTCCGATAAGCGACCCATAAATTGTGATATATTTTAGGATGCAGATCAAATTTAAAAATTAGTTCTACTTTTTGAAATATTCGCAAATTAAAACTTTACCGAAAAACAAATTTTGTTTTATGCATAATTAAGTCATAAACCTGCGGAAACTACGGATAATTTTAAATGTGGTTTTGAATTATGAAATCTGAGCTTTCAAAACAGCCCACTTAATTCATTTTATTAAAAGAATTACATCAGAGTTTTCAGAAAAATTTTAAATACAAACCTAATGTTTTTTTATACCCTCCACCATATATGGTATGGTATATATGTATATCAGTGAATAGAATGAAAATATTTTGCATTCACCTCAACTCAAACAATTTTTTTCATCACAAAATTTGTTCACATAAAAAAAATTTTTTCACCTCAAAATTTTTTTTCCACAGAAATTTTGTTTTTGCATCTAAAAAAGTTTTTTACCTCAAAAAAATTTTTTCACCTCCATAATTTTACTTCAAAAGTTTTTTACATTATTAGTATCAAAAATAGTAGAGAAAATTTTCTTAGGATATTCAAAGATTCGGCACAGCCAAATTTAAGCCATTTTTTACTTGCTTTAAGTTAATTTTGTATAAATTAACTATAGTGAAAACAAATTTTTCAACATGCATATTTTTAATTTTTTTTTTGGATTTTGCTCTTTAATTAACAAAAACTTTTTTGGTATTAATAGACATATTTAATATTTTTTTCTTAATTTTATTAATACATTTTTGTAGTAAACTCTCCTTATTTTTGAGGTAAAGAAAACAACTATTTTCAGTTTTGGTAAATTTTTGTAGAAACATATGGTGATTTTTGATTTTATGTTTTTCAGTGTTAATTTTTTCAGTGCAAATCATTAAATTTTATTATTAAAATGCGTGCTGTGTGAGATATGTCTTTCGTAAATTACCGAACAGGCTATTTAAGCTGTTGTGACCAAATTTCGCACCAGACATTAATCCACCAACCAGTATGCGAAGAGTGCATATCGGGGAGAATACTGCTGCTTTATCGGCCAGTGCCAATGAAGATCGCGTTATGTCAATTCGTCAATGGAGCAAGGAGCCGTTCGATGATTACCGACTTTTTTTTGCCCAAAATAAGAGAGATTTGTTTTCATACACTTGAACATTTTTTTAAAACTTTTAACAAATAAATGAATAGGAGCATCAAAGTTTATTTTCATTCGCATACAGATATAAATAGAAAAAAATTGCTATCATTTTGAATATACATAAATGTTCGAATTTGTTTTTCTTAAGCTGTGTATACACACGTTACTTGAACATGTTTAATTAGGTTTTAATGAATTAGTTTTCTCGATATTCGCTATTTTAAAAAATGGACGGTATCTTGAAAACTAAGCGATATAGAGCAAAACGGACAAAATTTTTGAGAGTATTATTATACAGCGATAGTAAAAATAGGCGAGGTCCGGGAGACATTCCGATGGATCTAAAACAGCCACATAGTGACACATTTTTATACGGAATAGGAAACGAAATATGTATTGTCGGAGTGTATCAATTTATATTATCATATAAGCGGATAATAAAAAAAATAGTCACACTGCGGCTGTTTAATAAAAACTCCATGGAGCCCTTCGCGGACCTACCGAATTTATTCAAAAAGTCGAAGCGAGGTAATTACTATAATTGCAAATTTGAGATCAACTCTGTAATTGAAAATACAGCTGTAATTTCCGACATCTGGAAGAAACAGAACATGGAAGCATTTGCTGTAATAAGCTTATGTGTTGAAGATAGTCAATTGATTCATATACGAAATGAATCTACAGCAAAAGATGCATGGATACAACTCCAAACTCAACATGAGCTTGTTACATTATTAAAAGAAAAATTGTCTGCGATAATTTTTTCATAAATTAAGTAACCTGTGGTCTTTAATAAAAGTACAAATCCAATTTTTGGATCTTTCTTTTCATTGTAGATTATGTATTACCGAAATTTTTAACACATAAATAGAAGTACTACCCCCGCAGAGAGGGAACTTATTTGGCAATGCTTACAAAATGCTTGAGCGGTTGCTAAAGTGTTAAAATCAATCATTGTCGCGTGGAAAAATAGTCTATGCAACTAAACATTATCAAAAATATAAGACTTTCAATTATTTTCTAAGAAAAAAATCCCGAAAATCGTCTTCTTCCGCAGACAGGTTAATTACCAGAATAGGTGTAAATTACATTTTCATAATATCTATGCAAATAAGGTCTACCAAGGAGTCAGAACACAGTGTTTAAGTATCATCAGGAACAGGGAGAAGGCATTTGGTCGAAAATAATTTACATGATGGCTAGTGATTATGCTGGATAGTGATTATGCATGTCGTCAAGTTTTGGCTGGAAAGGAATCACATTAAGATTCTCAAGTGGCCAGCACAAAGCCCAGGTATGAATCCAATAGACAACCTATGAGGAATCATAAAACAGGTGGTGTAAAAGACTTGTGGAAAATTTTTTAAGAAAAGTGGTATTATATCATCCCTGATCAGCGTTGTTAAATTGTCAAAACAAAGACAAATAGATGTGCAGAATTAATACGTCAAAAAGGATATCCCAACAAGTACTACTGCTTAAATGATTTTATTTAACTAAAATAATATTTTTAAATTACTTAATTATTTGTTCACAAAATAGTAAAAGTAAGTTAAAAATAGTTGAAAAAACCAGTTAAATAATTTTGAATTGTTTTTGTTTTATGTTTAAGATTTTAGACAAATGAACAAAATGTATGAATGAATAATATTTAGTCTTCATAGGAATTACCTGAGTTAGAATGACTTAATTGTGTGACCACGACTGTATATTCTGACTTACCTTAATGGTTCTGTGCGTTTGATCAAAAACGTTTTTATATTCAGCATTTTAAGATGATTGTCACGACTACCACCATTTCCCGGCTCAACTTCATAGGCATCATTTAGACATTTTAATGTAGCTTCCGATATGTGGACACGTCTGCGTTAAAGATAAATTTTATTCAACGATTTTGTATGTAAAAATGTATTTAAATGGCAAGAAAAGTTCCCCAACAAAAATTTTCGATATTAGGCAAAAACCAGAATAAGATGCTGTGAAGACAGTGTTTTACCGCAGTAATTATAACATTTTCTAATTACTCGACAAGCAATAAAATATTCTTAAAAATATATTATTGAATAGTTTTTGTTTACAATGTATAAGTAGATGTATATGTGGTAAATAATGGTATATAAATGGTATATATTTTAAATGATTGAATAAACTTTCGTTTCACGGGAATATAACAATAATAAATAACTAAGTTTTTAGGTTCAATGAAATAAATTTTAAGTTTAGAGTACGAGTTGTTTTACATAACGAACAACTACCTTGCGCAACTTTAATAGCGCGTTCCGCGCATATATTACTGCGCTGCTGATTCGGAATTATAGACGAATCAGTTAGAAAAATCCAAACGAAATAAAATTGAACTTAAAATTTAAAAACTCATCGCATTTGACGCGTAAACTTTTTTAATGATCGCGAAAAAGTAGTATACCATTTCTTAATATTTTTTCATGGACTATACGGCTATGCGATGAAGAATTTGATATTTGCAAAAAGTTATAACTCTAATATACACATGTATATGCAAATTGTGTGTTTTCGAGATCGATCAAATGGAATACTAAAAATATTTAAAAACATTAAGGACCATTCACACTTAAGGAGTACATTGACTAATCTGCAGAGTGGAATTCTCTGTACAAAACACTTTTCAATTTTTTGCATCATGTCTTCTCTGTTTTAATATACTCCTTACAAAATCTACTCTGCAGAGTGAAGTATTTCAGTAATGTGAATCTGGCTTTAAATAAAGTTTTGAACTCAATTTAGCACAAATTTTTTAATTTCACATATCCAAATTTCATCGAAATTTGAAAGATGGTTACTATTTTGTTTGAATGCAGACATTCTAGTTGGGAGACTATTGTTGTGATAATAATTTACTCAAAATTGTTTATAAAAATATTTTATGTTTGCTGTCATTTCTCATTGATTCGATATATTTTTTTAAGAGTGATGCCTTTAAAAAAGAATCCAGACATATGGTTGTGAATACATTCCTGCATTCCATTCCATTACATTACATTTATTACTATGTATGTATACAATGCATTTTACTTACCCTGGTATTCCACCTGATTCCATATGATTTGCAATTATAACATCATTCGACCAAACATCAAAATGCCATTTTTTATTACCCAATACACCGCACATAACAGAGCCACTATGTATGCCTATGCGCATATTGAGATCGACCTATGCAAGTAAATTACAAAATGTAATTATTTTTCATATAAATATATACATTCATATGAGGCTTTCCACACCAACTGTCAGGCTGCAGGAAAAATAATACCGTTAAACTTAGAGTATTTATTGTCCTTATGATATGAACAACTTTTTCAGTTTTTTCAAAAAGTGGCCGAAGTAGTGTTCATTTTAAGTACATAGTATATGCTAAAAATATGAAAATGCTAAAAATATGACCATATAAATAACGCTTTTTAGGGCAATTTTTAAAAATAAAATTAAAAAAAAAAGTAAACTGATTCGAAGTTTTTAGTCTAATATATAATTATTTTTATTTAAATTTTTTTTATTGTTTATATAAAAAGCATGGTTGGTAAGCAATACCTTTTCATTATAACTGTAGTTGTCTGCCACGCTCTGATCGCTACCGATACGAAAATTATAAAACTGCGTTTCCAATTTTTAAAAATAAAATTAAAAAAAAAAGTAAACTGATTCGAAGTTTTTAGTCTAATATATAATTATTTTTATTTAAATTTTTTTTATTGTTTATATAAAAAGCATGGTTGGTAAGCAATACCTTTTCATTATAACGGTAGTTGTCTGCCACGCTCTGATCGCTACCGATAGAAGACATATGTCTTCTAATACACAGTACAACAGCCAATCTGGAGGGTGAGAAATTCCAAGTCAGGGTGATGGTACTAGGTCAGTATAGTAAAACCCTCAAAAGTGCCAAAACTAATTACTTTCGCGTAAAGTCACATAACTCATGGGCACAAAAAGGCATAGATCATGAAAATCGATGCACGCGTTTCTCATTTATTCACAATTAGGTAAATGTATGAATTTCAAAAATTCGCTCCAGATATGCACAACATTATTTGGAGAAAACATTGACACTTACAAGCCGAACTCTCTCATATTTTTCTACTGTACTAAAAGAGAAATATTGATGTGGCAACACTGGTTCTGTAATGTTCACATAAAACATGCATTGTCATTATACTTCTTCTCTTTCTCACACTGGTTCTGTGATTTTTGTCATTCAACAAGTGCCGACGAACGCGAACAGTAAAAGTGATTTTTCTCCAGTTTTTAAAAGTGAACGAAACTGAACAGAATATGGAACTGTGCAAGCCAGATATAAATAGCTTTTGCTACTGCTGTGGTCAATATGTCTCAACACATAAAAAAAGGGGAAATTTCAGTACTGATTTTGTTCAAACATACGAGATGTACTTCAACCAAAGTGTTATAGTGAACGAAAATTGGGTACCAAATATAGTGTGTAAAAGCTGCTACAACCGTCTAATGGATTGGAAAAATAGAAGACGTGAAAGTATGCCATTCGGTATCCCAATGACTTGGACTAATCCTGTGCGAATAAAGGAGCCGCAAAAAGGATAAGAAAATCGTATAATTACGTTGGTGTTGCAAGTGCCGCAACACCATTGCCTCATTCGGACCCCATTCCTGTGCCAAAAGCTTCTAGCCCAGATATTTTCTCTTCTACGACTGCTCCGACATATCATGCACGTGATGATCCCCCATATGAGCCATCAGTATCCAATGAGCCAATTTTAATAAATCAAAATAAGCTTGATTCAATTGTTGCCAAGTTGGAATTAACACAGCATAAATCGGAAGAGCTGGCTTCCATTTTGAAATCAAACAATTTGTTGGCACCCGGTGTGAAAGTCACAGCTTATCGAAGTCGTCAGGCAACACTCCAAAGTTTATTCCTTGTGAATGATGAAAAAACTTCTGCATATTGCCCGGATGTAGGAAAATTGATGGACGCAATGGAAATAAAATATGAAGCAGATGACTGGAGATTATTTATTGACAGTTCAAAACTCAGCTTGAAGGCGGTTTTACTGCATAAGACCAATAAAAAACCTTCAGTTCCAATCGCCTATAGTACAGAAACGAAAGGAACATATGATGCACTGGAAAATATTTAAAAAATGGTTAACTACGCCAAACATATGTGGCGCATATGCTGCGGTTTAAAAGTTGTAGCAATGCTTTTCGGTCTTCAAAGCGGCTATATAAAATATATGTGCTTTTTGTGCGATTGGGACACACGATTTTCCGGTGACCAATATGCATGCCACGGATGGAAACTCAGAGAGCACAGCAGGTTACAAACGGCCAATATTATTCGTGAGCCTCTAGTGTCTAAGGAGAAGATATTGCTGCCTCCACTGCATATTAAACTTGGAATTGTTAAGAATTTTATCAAAACAGTCGCCAAAAGAGATGAAGTTTTCTTGTGTTTGAAACTAATTTACCCGAGACTCAGCGAAAGTAAAATTAAAGAAGGTAAGTTATAATATCACATTCATTTCCCATGAATTTCCATCTTAACAAATTAATTTTTTCCAATCAGGCGTAGTAAATGGTCCAGATATACGAAAGCTGATTAAAAGTGACGCATTCAACAATATTTTGATTGACGCTGAATTGAATGCATGGCAGGCAATCAAAGAAGTAATAGAAGGCTTGTTGGGAAAGCATCGTTCTAACAACTACGATGTTTCTGTCGCAAGGATGTTAAGAGCATTCTCGGAAATTGGTGTCCACATGTCCTTGAAAATCCATTATTTACATCATCATCTGGACTACTTCAGCAAACAATTGGCTACCGAATCTGATGAACAAGGTGAACGCTATCATCAAGTTGCTATGCCATTTGAAATGAGGTAATACTGATTTTTTATTTTTTCAAACTCATTTTAATAAAACAAAAACTTACAGATATAGAGGCAAAAAGGCGCCGAGTGCAATAAGTGCAGAAATTTGCTGGTGGAGTAAGCTTGTGTGGCAAGACAAGGATGATCTTGATGATAAAGAATTTTCAGGAGATGCAGAAGGGCCAACAGTGGAGTCACACATTGACATTATGTGTGGTTCAGAAACTGATGATAGCGATGAATGCGATGCCACTAGTCCCGAACAACCACCATCGAAAAAGTCTAGGCAATATTTATTAAAATAAATAAAAATAAATAAATAAAATAAAAATAAAAAATTATAAAAATGTTTATCTAATTTTTTTTAGTAGTTTATGGCCAGAAGTCTGGAGTTATTGGGGAAAATTTATAAAAAAGGCGATAAATGACACTTTTTTGAATAAAAACAAATTCAATATTCTTGTCAAAATGGGATACCTTCACTTAATTGTAAATAAAAGCAGAACGCGTTAATCGATTTCTATGATCTATGTCGCATTTTGTTTATAGGTTATGTGACTTTACATGAAATTAATAACACTTGATCCTTTTTTCCGTTTTGGATTTTTTATGAATTTAAAAAAAAAATTTAATTTTTAGGCAAAAAAATATTTTTTTTTCTCCACAAATTTATTTTTACCGGCAAAACTGTTGATTATAAAGAAAAACGTTATATGAACGGATTAAAGAAATTGTAATTCTAAATTTTTTTGAGTTTGTTTTAGCAAAATCGGACGAGTGGTTCTTGAGTTATGTTAAACTACGTTTTTGCCAAAATGTTACAACTAAGCGAAAAAACATCAAGATAAGGAAAAAATTTAAAAGGTCATAAAAAAAACTGACACATACGAACGCCAAACCCTTTGAGGGTTTTACTAATTTCTCACCCCCCAGACAATAATCCCAAAAATGTTCCATAGTGATATCAGGGGACTTATTTCATAATATAAACCTGTTACATTTTCTTATATCAGCAAAATACCGTTATAAGTGGGTGTTTCGGTAGTTTGGCGTTATTTTAACGGTAGTTTAAGATATTTTATACAAAGAGACACATGTCTTTAATGGAATCGTCATTTTAAAATTGTCGTAGCGGTCTTAAAGTGGCTGTGGTAGCCAACTACCGTTATTATGAAAAGGTATTGAATGCTAACCATGATAAAAAGTTCAGATCCATTCCTTTCGGTTCTCGCATGTTACATTCAAAGAAAAAAACTGAAAAATAGAAAAGAGAAATCGCTCCAGAAATATGAAATAAAAAATTACACAAAAAAACGAGTTTTTAACAACAACAAATGAAAAAAATTACCCAAATCCAATATTTAAAAAAGATGAAAAAAGTATTTATTGCAGCATATTGAATGTCTGCGGGTAGAAAAAATTACTCATGTTATGATTGGGAATTGGAAATGATTATGATTATTGAGGATGATTTTGTGATCATATTATAATCATACAATGATTATTTCATATTCACGATATAACATTATGCTATTAAATCATATTTTTTCTCTGGGTGTGTAAGACAATAATGCAGTGTTTTGAGCACAGAACAGATAAAAAAGTATTTTAGTTTTTTTTTAAATATGAATACATTTGCAGGTATTATTGTTGTTTGACATTGGTTAGAATAAAAAAAAACGCGAAATCACTGTTTTCTTATGGGTAAACGACAAAAGTTAAACCGTTTGCTGTAACTCAAACAAGGTGGACCCAAATAAGCAATATAGTTCCAATTCTTTATATTCTTCGTTTTTTCAGCATTTTGTAAAGAAGACTTGGGGAATTTAGAATGGAATACTACACTCTTGACGAACGTATCGAATAATTCAATTTTGTTTTTAAAATAAATAACCAACTGTGTTGACACAGCGTAAATATAGTAATAAGCGGATTGCAACCAGAGCTTCAACAATAAACCGTTTGGATATTTTCGTCAACATGGGTCTGTTAGTACTCATCATAGTAGCGTGGAAGTGAAAAAGTTGTTTTTATTTTATATAGGACAGTAAATACTGTAAATACTTTCATAGGCAGTTGGACATTTGGAATGGAAAGCGGCTTATATAGAATTTAGTGCTTATACATTTTTCCTTCCCTTTTATTACATGATTTGGAAAGTTTACTTTCTGTGTTTTATTAAATCATATGTCCCACTTTTTTCCCAAAGTTGTGGGTGTGATATAAAATGTTTTGTTAACAATTTATGCATTGTTTTTTTTTTTAATTTAATTAATTTTAATAATAATAATAATAATTAAATTTGTCTACCGCTGGTTTGTAGAAAATTAAATTTCATTATAATAATTAGTAATTTTCAATGAATTTTAACTGAATTATGCCGTCATACCTGATGTAACGAAAGAGATAATATGACTCTCTGTATTCTATCGACAAAAGCTCGAAATTGGTCGAACTTGATATAAAGTATTTGCTCTTGAAATTGAACGGAATTTCAACATTTTGTTAAAATATGTTTGAATTTTAAAAATAATTAATAGGAAATTCGGCGGATTAGGAACCAAAATAAGGAGTACCAGTTGAGTACGTAAGAGAGGCATGGAAGAAGTCCAATGTAACTGAGTTTAACCACGTCGAATGAACTAAAAAAACATTTTTAGTATCACCCTGAACGTTTCTTTTTACAAAACCAATGCTCTCACTAAATTTCTCAAATATGAACATAAGAGATATTTTGAAAATTTACGAATTTGTGCTTGGAAAATTGTTTATATCTGTAAAGGTGTTTGAGGTACACGCATATGCAAGAAATCATGAGCAAAGTATTTGAAACACCTATAAAATGAAATGCAACATGATTTTTCTTTTCCAAACAACGAAATTAATTATTTTCTGCTTTTTTACTATTAAAATATTTTTTTATTTTATTTTCTGTTACTTACCGTTTTTTAAAAATATATATATTTTTTTATTTTTTGATAATTAGAGATGTCATATTGGGGAGATATTTGTCACGTTAAACTGCTGTGTGGGAAAAGGACCTATCCCAGGACACGTCACGTGACCTGTTTATTGTAAAAGCGACCGGTGAGGGGACGGTTTTTTTTATATGAAAAGACCGGTCACTGTAACATCCCTACGGGAAATGGACCAGTCACAGAGTTAGTCACGTGACCGGAACTTTGAGTCAGAAACCGGTCCACGAGTTAGTTCTCTTATATGAAAGTAAGCGGTAACTTTAAAATGGGCTTGTCATTGGAGGTGGCAATTTCTACATTTTAAGCTACTTGCGACATATTGCTCACCTTGATGTAAGTGAATGCGCAACAGAACAGGTTAGAATTATCTTACACATAACTAGTCTCATGTTAGACACTAAGTGATGTGTATCAAAACTAATGCAACGTTACGTGACTGGTTAAAATGTACATACCACAGGACTGAGGACAAGTAGTAATTAAAGAACTGGTTACGTATCAATCACAATGTGTAATGTTGCAGAACGTGTAGGGAATCAATAGTTTCGTGACATATCACTTGACTGTTTCAAGAGAACATGTCACAGAGCGAACGAAAATTAGTTAGCATGTTACCTGTCATTATTTCTTCCGCGTGTCTATATTAAGAACGTGTTCCTGAAAGGTTCCATAACCTCCAGTCACTGAATTTACCTGCAATTTTTTTTATATTTTGCGATTTAAACTATTTCCTCAAAAAAAAAAAAAAACAATCAAATTTTAACAAAATTGAAGAACAAAAAATTGTTTGCTATTTAATTAAACCAAAAATTAATTAAAAATGTTCAAACTATGGCTGGGGCTAAAAGCAGAGGGTCAATTCTCGTTCTGTGATAATGTGAAGTGAAAAAAACTTTTCATTTTCGTTTTCATAAGCACTTTTCACTCGAACTTTTCACAAATACATAAATTGCGATTCTCTTTTGTATTATGAAAAAAATGTTTCATTCGCACTGTACCCATGAAAATTTTGTAACTGTGTTATTCAAAATTTAAAGCAAATGTCAAAACAGAGAAAAACGTAAACAAAAGTAAATTAAGTTCGTAAAATTTATTTTAAATAGTTATATAAAAATATCTGGATTAATTGTATTATTGGATATTACTCAAAGAATTCCGGATTAACAAAGGTAAGACAATGATGTTACAAGCATTTCATTGCAGTAAATAATTTAATAATTTATAGGAATTTTTTGAGAGTGCTGAGACGCATACTTCGTGCTGACCACAATCCATTCGAAATGACAACCGACAAGCACTTCATGGATTTATATCGGCTTACTTTAAGTGAACTATATTTGGTGCGCGTATGAAGTCTAATATTACTTAAAGAAAAAAAAAGTTTTATCAAGAATATAAATAAACTATAAATAAATATGCCATACTTTTGCCATTTTTCACTGTCCTTTTGGGTCCTACTAAAACTGTTAAGGCTCGCCGCTAATTCGTTACACTTTTCGTCTCTAAATTTGGCACCATCTGCAGTTACAAGTCTGTAAATATGGGATTAATAAAAGTGTGATTATGGTTATTAAGCTACTTACTTATCGTTTGCAATGTCCACATGCTTTTCTTAATAATTAATTTAATACTCCTTTTGGCTTTCCTCTTACAATCTTCTCCATGTTTATTTCACTTATAAATAGTCTGTGTAAACAATTTTTTCATATGAAAATATTTTGACAGTTGTTTACACTGTTACACAAAACAAGAATCGCCAGTGCTGTGCAATCGTGAAAAAAATCTTGTTTCGTTCTACTTTTTTTTCATATGAAAACGTTTTGATATTTCTTTACATTTTTTCACAGAACGCGAATCAAAAGTACTAGGAAAACGTGAAAACACTTTTCATTTCACCGTTTCACAGAACAAGAATTGACCCTCAGGTCTGTGGAAGTGTCTAACCCAGACGGTCCTATACACGCTAATGATCCAGGACGATGTTCAGCTCTTTGGCTGACAATGTTTTTCCGACTTTTTCTTTAATTTTACTCTCAAAATCGCATCCGATCGCCAAAAAATATTTTTCCAAAAAGAAAATATATGCATTAAATTAACTTATATTTAATACAATGATTTAACGAAAATTGCAAACGAAAATTAAATTTACTCCTAATAAACTGTTTTAAAAAAAATCGAGTACTTTTAACAAATTAAAAATTAATATCTGGCAAATCAAACACATTACATCTTCTGGAATTAGTGCGAATTCACGATGTTATTAAATTCGAGTGTTTTTGGTTTATGTACAAAAATATTTGTTTATATATTTCAAACCAACTTGTCCAATAGAAAGAAGTTCACAAATTTTAGTTGTTCTTCTCCCGCAGAAAATTCATTTGATTCAGACAAATTTTTGGACTTAAGAGATTTTCAAGTCAGTATCAGGTTTTCTACGGCTAAAAAACATAATTTTTTATTATTAATGAGCATAAATAATTAGTTTTGTAATTCACATTTTAGAATGAATTAACTTTGACTTGAATATCATTCCATAAATACATTCAAGGCTTATGGGGGATTTTCATCAGAAAATGATAGCTTAACATTCCTCAAACACCTTTTGACGAAATACGAAAAATTTAAATGTCCGTTTAAAAATTGCTATTTGAATATTTTAAAAATCTAATGTTTAAAAAAAATCGCTATAATTTGACGACCCTATATGGATATCTTAATCTCTATAATAACAAACATTAACATATTGGTAAGAATTGTACCAAAACCGCGCTAACAACACAGTGGGACATATGTATTGCAAATTATTCGGTGGTTTATCGGATTTATATAAAATTTTACACACACGCAACTATCGCATAGACAAGCTGAATTCCAATTTCTTTTAAAATGAGCTGAGCTAGGGTGGAGTATTTGACCGCCTTTCGTTTTAAAATTTCGCGAATTTTTGACTATTATGTAATTTTTTGTGATCGTTACATGTTTTGAATTAATATTAACCAATGAATCAACTTTAAAAAATCATTCCAATAAAAAATGGTGTATTTGATATATATTTCACGAATTAAATCATAAAATAAATTATTCTATCAAAACAAAATTGATTTAATATAAATTAAATCATATCTCACTTTATTCAATGCCAAATTATTCCTTAAAAAGGATTATAAATTAATTCCAGACTTGCGAAAAATGTTTGTTCAAATTAATTAATTAATATAATTTAAACAAATAAAGCCTAAGGGCCGCCAGTATTACAGTAACAACTTATTAAGATTTTTGACTTAAATTTTACTTAAGAAATTTTCAAACAGGTAACCATTTTCAATTACATAGTCGTTTAAATGACACAGTGTCCACAGAGTTATGTGAAAAATATATTTTAATTTTATGAATTTTGTGATAAAATTTTAACAATGTTAAGAGATTTTCAATAACTAATTTGGATTTTTAGGGACAACACCCCCCTAAGTGTTTCTTAATAAACTCTTAAGTGTTGTGACACCTATTTGTCAGTCGCGTGCAGCTTGATTTGCCTGCCATTGACTCTTCATCATGCACATTGGATTCATTTTGAATTAATGAAGTTATATGTCACTATCTAAACAGTTGCGTATTAGTGTTATGTCATCATTTCTGAAGTCACAAAATAGGTTCTGTTTAAACAGTTCAGTATTATTACAACTTTGCAACAGTCACGGGATTGGGGTTTTCGGCACCGATTGAAATTATTTCATACACAACAAAATTGGTTGAACCAGTTCCGTGTTTTGTCATTATTTTACCTATAACAGTCCTAATTTCTTTAGTCCACATTGGTGTTATGATCATTTCTCTTTAGTTACATGATATATCCAAAAAGAACCAGTCAATGTTCTGCCACCTTTTCAATATTTGGGACACTGGCAACTTTACAGCAATTACCACTTTTTCAGAGACTAAATTATATATTACACCAGTTTTGTGACATGTCCCTCATTTATCTATCACAGATTTATCACCTTGGATCAATCGACTCGTCATTTCCCGTAGGGATGGTCTTGTCCTAGGAGAGGGTCATTAGCCCTCTGTGACATGTCACAGGACTGGTCTTAAAGAACGTCATGACATTTAAACCCCTGATGTGGTAGAAACTTCATTTATCTCGTGATATATATTTTTGGAACTGGTCCAGTTTTCAACTATCACGTAACAGGTCCCAATTTCCAACTGACCCCTTTTTTCCCGCAGGGTGTTAACTGAACAATGTTAACTGAAGTGTGAAAAAAGTCTGTACTCCAGGGTCAAAACGTTTATTGTATGTTTTGGATTAGAAAAAGAAAGCAACATACAAAAATATATTAGAGAGAATGAGAAAAAGCTTAATTTGCTACTGCGTGGAGTACTATACAATTGTGAATGTTATATTTCAGAAAGCAATACATATTTGTAACTCTCTGAAAAAATCTATGTTGTTGCTAAACTCTTTTTTATGCTGTCTGTAAATTTTGCTTAAAATTAGGACTTGAAAGCAAGTGTTATTATGCAGTTTGAACTTGAATTGAACTGTGATTCGAGGCTTGAATTGTGTTATGATCAACTTGATTTCCAATGAAGCTGGAGAGAATGAGAAAAAGCTTAATTTGCTACTGCGTGGAGTACTCTACAATTGTGAATGTTACATATTTGTAACTCTCTGAAAAAATCTATGTTGTTGCTAAACTCTTTTTTTATGCTGTCTGTAAACTTTGTAAAAGGGTCTACAAAGGTCCCCACATGTATAATGTGCATTAGAGTGAAAAAAAAACAAAGCAAAGTTTAAATTCGCAATCTCCACAGTGTTGGCCCAATTCCTTAATGTATAAAAACTCTCTGTAGCAAGTTTGGGCTAAATACGTTTATATTTAGATGTAGAACACATAGTTATCTTGTAAGAATTAGTCATTTGTTGTTAGAATAATTTATACAAAAAGTTGGGTTGACTTTAAATTGAACTATTTTTTAAACTATACGCTATAACTTAACAAAATTATATAAATTGTATGTACATATTTTAAAAAGAGTACGCAAATGTTTGTTAATGGCTTAGTTAAAGCTTGAAATTAGGACTTGAAAGCAAGTGTTATTATGCAGTTTGAACTTGAATTGAACTGTGATTCGAGGCTTGAATTGTGTTATGATCAACTAGATTTCCAGTGTAACTTTTGCTAGAAAATGCTATTGAATTACAAGGTAATTCAAGCATAAATCAAGACATGACTGGAAATACAATTGATTTCAACCTTAATTCCAGCGAATGTGTTTATTGGGATATAATTACCGTACCATACAGCATACAACAAAATCGAGAGCGCCCTACTTCGCTATTACGATAGCATTTAACCCCCACCAAATTATTTAAATTAACTTAATACAGCTTCAACAAGTTCTCCAACTCTCCATTAGATGCCGCGCAACAACTGTTTAAGATTTATCATCTGGCCCAATTACAGTGTTACCTTTTGCCACCCTTCATCCCTCATCTACCCCCTTTCCAAAGAAAGCAATCCATTAATTAATAGAGAAAGAAATCCTTAGTGTTGACTCTCTAAAAAAATAGCTTTAGTAGCACTTTAAAACTTCATAAGTTTAAAAAATGTATTAGTTTTTATCTTATTTTGTAACCATTCTTGTTTTGTCTGCTCCATTTTTCACATATTCAAATTTGGTATGAGCGAAAACTCAGATATTTCTTGAAAATTGTGCATTTTATAAAGTTAATCCTAGATTAGCCAGACATAAATTTATCTTACTTAAAAATGGATTTAGTTAAACTTTAAACTTAGATATTTCCTTACAAATTTGATATTCAAAATTAAGAGTTTACGTATTTTAGTGTCTCATTGAGTTAAATGAGAACAGAATATCACGTATTTAGATTTTCCACTCCCTCGTTTGCAGTAAACATATAAAATCGAAAATGAACAGAGAAATTCAATTGAAAATAGATTTTACTTCTTCTTTCTGAATTTAAATTTAGTAAATATTTTGCAGGGAATATTGAAAAAATATTGTCATTAATTTTGTTAAAATTTTTCAAAAGAATTTGGCTTAATTGGCTTCTGAAACGCTCATATTTGTGATAAGTTATTAAGATCACATTAAAGATTTTTGTAAATATTTTTTTTGTAGATTTCTTTGTTTTACTTTTTACACCGCATTTTAAAAAACATCTTAATATGAAGGTAAAAAATTAATTATATATCTTAAAAAAAAAAAAATACCTGTCTCTTTAATTTCAAACTTTATTAAATCCTATAGCCTTTAATAAAGCCCCGGTTTATCTTAGTTCTTATTATATTAAACTATTTGTGTACAATTTTTCATCCCATTTAGCAATTATCAAAACATTTGTTGTGCATGCACAAATTTTGGGAAAAGAATATATTTAAATAATATTAAAATAAAAATAAATAGTTTTTAAACATTTTTGGTTGATAGACTAATCGAATTATTTGAATTATTCGTTATTTCAAATTTGGACATTGTAAATTATTCGAAGAATTAGTAAGTCAAATTGTTCGATTACTCGAATAATAATTAAATCATTGAAAAAGCTATTTGACAAACTATTTACCAAGTGTTACTTTTGGGAAATATTAACAAAACTAAAAAATATGGTTTTTACAGCAGCTAAAAATATGCATATCTCCGTATTTAGTCTCCCCTATTTTCGTGTTAGGCTCCGCTAATTTTGTTTCAAATATCCAACCTGTAGTCAATGATGAAACGAAGGTGAATATTTTTTACCTGAATTAAATCTGTTAAAGAAACTTATGTGAAGAAATTTTTTGCCGCGATAAAACATAAGTGCATTTAATGCACATGATATACGATGCAATTTAAAAAAATACACGTGAATGTTAAAAAATACTGACGTAACTAATAGTACGTATGTACTACATATGGATTTAAATTTTAAATGCATTTATCTTAAAAGCAGCACCGAATGAGGTTTCCTGTTCTCCTAATCTTTTTCTAAGATTTTGGTATCAAAAATAGATTAATAAGTACGATTTTATAACACTGGATCACAGAACTTTGACATTCTTAACTCAGTAAAAAATGTTTCACTAAATTGTTGGCATAGAAAAATTGGCCTACCTACTCATGTGAAAATCAATAGAGTTTTATATGAACATACATGATCATACATGGTCTTGTATATGCAGGATCATATACGACCATGCATACTTCAATATATGATCATGTAATACCATACATCTTCGATCATGTAAGAGCATATATGAATCATGTCATATATACGATCATAGTATATAACCAGACATGATTATATACTTGCATAAATTAATCATATCAAATATATGACCATATATTGTCAAAATCCCTTAAATTTTGGATCTGAAGATTCATATATGTGAATACATCAGAAAATGTATGTATATAGAACTATTCATGTATATATTTATATGAACATGTATGCTCATATATGTAAATATATTTTGATATTCACATTGGTATACAAATTTACGAGTAAATAAATTAGATAAAGAAAAAATATTAAACACCGTAAATATATGCTTATTTAAATCTATTTAATATATATTTAACAAAAACTAAAAAATTTACTGGATATTTTGGGGAAAAAAATGCGGGCATATATGGCTAATAAATATGAAGCTTGTGGGCAATCAGATAAAGGATAATCGAAGCGGAAATCGACTGAAAATTTTAAGAGTGTTTATATTGGATAAATATGACTTTTTTCAGTTATTACGAAAATTTCGTTCTATATTTTAATTTTTCCAACCACTTGTGTTTCAAAAAGCTACATAACTTTAAAATTGGTGAAGAACTCGCCAAGAAATAGCAAATGCCCCAGACCAATTTTATGTCAAAAAACACTAGGTCATGAAATTTGATGGCACTTTTTTAAACTATCAGAAATTGATTAAAGCCATAATTATTTTTTGCTTTCTTTACTTATAAATACTTAGTTATGAAATATTGTTTGGATAGCTGTCTGTTAACCTGTTGCGCAATAAGGCAAAAAACACATATATTTTTTGGCATAATTTTCAAAACTCCATTTTCGATTTTTAAAAAATATTCTTAAACAAATTTTTAAAACATGGATTTTGCACTTCAAGGGTTTGTTAAATACATCTAAGAGATGAAGTGTGCCAATTTGGACCTGTCGGTGACAAGCTATTATGTTTTGTGAATTATGAGAAAGTGCGATTTTTATAAAAAAATTTAGTAAATTTACTTTGCATCAAAAATGAATGACTTTTGTACTTTAAAATGATACATTTCATCTTAATAACTTAGCGGCTTAGAAAAAAATAATATGACCTCATTATTCCTTTTGGACATGGGGTCACATATGACCCCAAGCTAATAAAGGACAATTTATTATGAATCGGTTACTTCAACTATTATTCCAAAAATATACAAACAAAAGGTGAAACTTAATATAATAAAGAAAGGGAGGAAAATGTCAAAAAACGCTTGCTTGTGTAGACAACATATACATACGTCATCATAAAAAGTACATTTATCTTGTTGTCATAAAACCATACGAGTACATAAAATCTGATGTATGTAACTATGAAAAACAAACTGATGGTTATAAGTTGAGATCAAAACTACTTTTTTTGGAATTCAAGAAGAGGATGCCGAAAAAATTCTGCACGATGAAAAAGTCCTTTGACGTGCGTATCTTATATTATAAAATATTTCAGTCATAGGTATTATCAGCTTATGACCATCCATATAGAAAATATGTATAAAAAAAAAACAACTTACATGAGTATGCAGTTGCACGTCCTTGATGGCCTTTATCATGTGGAGGCCAGTTTCAACACTACACACAGCATGATCAGGACGTGTTTTCCAGTTATCACTTTCAAATTGTGAGACACAATAGTAGCAATCACCAAGTAGTTTGACACGTAAACAATGGTTGTCCTGTAATAGCATGAAAAACAAGAAAAAAATTTTATTCATATGTATACTCCGCAATGTTGCACCCTACATTGTTAACTGAAATGCAAAAAGGATTAAATGGTGAAACAAACTCAGAGCACTGTCATAACCTTAAATTATTTATTTTGTATCAAAAGTTAAAACATTTATTTTTTTTTTAATATATTTATTAAATTCCAACAACACGTCGAGTGAAATAATTTAATTGAACGCGTTCAATTGATATTAAGTCTTAAGAATTAATTTAAATAAAACAGTTCTTTTTATCATATCAAAGAAATTAAATCACTTAAGAAAGCATTCAATTTTTGCAAATCGATCGGAATTTATCAACCATTTAGTGTGAACGGACATTTTTACTCAACCATTAGGTTGAAAAAAAGAATTTTCGTTAATTTATTTAAATTATGTATTTTATCATTCAGTGATTTGAAGTCAAATTTTTACCATTCAGTGACTTAACAACAACTTTTTAACGTTCATTTAATAAAAACCATAATTTTCACTTTCAGCAGTTCTAACCCAGATTTAGTCAGGGACATTTTTTGTTTTTTAAATAAACGAAAAAAAAAATATTTTTAATTAATTCATTTAAATTGAGAACAATTTAATTAATTATTTTCAGTGCAGGTGTCGTAGGTTCGAATCCCACCAGAGGCTCTGGTCTGTTTACGCTAAAAAAAAGTAAATCTAACTAAAATTTGGTCATTTTAGATTTAAATCATTAAATTTCAATTTTATATTCAAAAATTGAATTAACGAAATCGAATCTTCGAAGCTCTTTATACCTTAATATGAAAAATATATAAATTTGACGTTGGCAAAGAGAGTGAAACCCAATTCAAAAGCCAAATTATAATGCATTTATCTGTTGGTTACTTTCAACTTGTAGTAAAAATTAGGAAATTTTTACAGAAAATTTTACTATGTTTGTAAGGAGTTTTTATTGTATTTCTTCATTGAAATAACCGCAATTAAAGTTATTTTTAGTTACTTTAACTGTCATTTACAGTTGATTTTGCAGACATAATTCTTCAAATTCACATTTATCAATTTTTATGCGTAAAATATGTTTTGTTAGAGAAATCAGAAAATTAAAAAAAAAACTATTGGTGGGATTAGTAAAAAAACGTTAATTTTTTAGTTGGTTTTGAGTGTCTTTTCCTTTTGCAGGTAATGTTCTATAATATGGACATTTAGGTGCCACTTATATTTAAATTAAGAGAAAAACTAGGTCAATGTATTCATAAAACCAGCCCAGAATATTTATTTTAGCTTATGCAAAAAAATAAAAATCCAAGAAAATCTTACGATTTTTTTGCAACAGCTTAAGCAAATTACTTTTCCGCTGTTATTGTAGTTAGGGTGACCAATTTTGTCTGCCTTGAAATTAGCACAAAACACAGAAAATTGAAAGTAAAGCTGTAACTGTGAATGGACGAGATCTTTTTAAGGACTCCTTAAAGTTTTAACTATTTTAAAAAAATATCGAATTTTTGAATTTTCCCTATACAATATCTTGAAAAGTTAATATGGATCAGAAAAACTAATATATTTTTGAAAATGAGGCCATATTTATAAGTGAAACCCTTTTACATACATAAATGTTTGTTTTATTTTCTGTTATCCCTTTGTTGTTATTGTTACTACTTACCTCCGCTATTCTATCGAAACGTGCAAAAAGGTCATTAAGTATTTTCACAAGTTGTTGAGCTGATGTTTTACTAGCGAGTTCTGTAAAACCCTGTTGAAAAAAATTGATATACACACATTGCAACGAAATTACTTTACCCAGTTGCAGTACTAATACGCGGGCTAATTGATAAGTATCTAGAATCAACACATGACAATTTTTATTGAGGGTACATTTCGAAGAGTAGTGCTACACGTTCAATATATATTCATATCGCAGAACGGCCTAATATTCTGAAATCCAAATCGCGGATCGTGGATCACGCGATAAATATTGAACGTATAGCATACTTTGTGATATCAATTAGAGATATGTTAGCAAATAGTGAAAGAATAAAGAAAATAATAAAAAAAATAAAAAAGTAAAACAAATCATGGATTGATGGATCGCAATCCAAATATCACAACATATATTGAACGTGTAGTACTGCCCGAAGACATTTTCAATGCAGAAACTTGGAACAGAATTAAAAGATTTTTTAAAAACAATTTTTATTGATTAACCCATTTGCGGCTTGTTGTTAACGTTAAGTTTTAACATCAAATTTTAAAACACCGAATTACAATCCTAATGGGATAATTATATCGTCCAAAAACTCATTGAACAGTATAAGAGAAAACTTTTAATATCACCTTAATTTGGTATAGAAATTTTAATCATAAAAGGTCTGTCATACGTACCTTTCAAAACCTTTTAACTGGCTACAACAGAACTGACATAATTAAATTCGAACGACTAAGACTTGTGCACTCCAAATTAACACACGGACATCTGATGACCCCTCCAAACCCTCAAATTTGTAACTGTACTTTACCCATTCCAAATCCAACAAATATCCTTGTACACTTTTCTAAATTTTCTACTGAAAGACTATACATATTTTAAGGGAAGTGACCCAGTTAGAATCTTATCTAATCCTTCCCCCGAAAACATAAAAAAAATAATTAATTTCCTAAAAGCATCTATATATATAATTTCATCTATGTATTATATATATATATTTTTTTTTGTATTATATTGAGCTGAAGGCCATTGTTGCTATTGCTCCTATCCTTATATTATCTTATAATTTGTAATTATAAGCTAATAAAATAAATAAATAAGTTTAAAAAGCAAGTCTACATTTAACCGATTAAAGTAAGGTAAATTTAAACAGTTAATGTTTATAATATTTGCGGTAAAATCAAACGTGTCAGTAAAACTTTTTAGAAAGTAACGCGAAGAAGTAGCGTTGTAAACGTTGAGTTTTCAAATTTGATAATTATCCACCTTAAAAGCTAACATGCATAACAGATGTTATCTGTTAGATTACGTATAAAACACATAACCATGCCGAATTTGCCAACCGTACAAATACAATAGTACAGGAAACCACAGTTTAGCAAAACACTGTTTTGTGTGTACAACTAGTGTTTTCTCATTAGCCTCCGGAAAGTTCTTTGCCAGTAGCTTCCGGAAAGTTTTTAGCCAGTACTGTGTACCATTTTTTTTATAGAGAAGCGGCACTAAGAAATTTTTCTGGTTCTTTGAAAAGAAGATAGTGGCAAGATGAAAAAGTGAAAGATGAAGGATTCAAATATAGCATAATATGAAATTTATGGCACCAATTTCACTGTATTCGAAAGTTTTATTTGATTCGATTTTAACATTACTGCATTAACTGACCACTGCACAAATTAAATTAAATTAAATTAAATTAAAAAATTAAATTTTTAGCGAATAGAGACAAACTTTAGATTGAGTGCCTTTACTTAACAATTTTGCATATATTTAAATCAAACTGCGTATTATAGCGTTTAAAAATATTTGGTAATTTTCACTCCTTATATATAAAGGAGCAAATCTGTATTTTTTCTATTTATAATTAAAATTTTTTTAATTGTGAATTAAACTGAGTTTTTTATCGTTAAAAAGTGCATAAAAGGTATAATTTCGATTTGTTTTCTTTTTAAATATTAATTATCAATTACAGAAACAAGTTTAGTCAACTTTCATTAAAATATGAAGATACCCCGCGATATTTCATTTTCAATTTCGTGAAACATTAAAAATTTCAAAAGTATTTACTTTTGACCTTTCAAAATAGTTCGTGCCATAAAGGCCTGAATATCATTAATTGGAACTTTATAAATGTAGATGAACTTTACCCTAGTGATCAAGTTTGTGTTAAAAAAACATTTGTTTCCTCGAAATATGCCGAAATTAAATAGCTGCCCTCACTAAATTAAACGAGAGATTTATGTAATTTTTGGTATTTTTATTTATTATAAAACCCCAGTGTGAGCGAACTCAAATTTTTTATCGTTTGAAATTTGAGTTTTGAAAATGCCTTAAAAAAATTTGGCATTTTAAGTCATACTCAAAAATTTGTTAACACTATCTTAAAATAACACAACTTCATAAATATTATGTCAGTTTAGGTACTTTACTTGTCAAGTTTTGCAGAAATTACTTAGCAACAAAATTACAGAGAGTAAGACAAAATTTACTCCTAAAAAGCAAAATATCCAAAAAAGTACGCAAACGGCAAGTTTGTAAGAATTAGTAAGATAGTTAAAACAGCTAATTATAAATGCTAGACAAAAAAAAAATTCAACTGGTCAATATGGAAAATATGAATAAAAAACGCAAGTTAGATTTAAACTGTTCTCCAGAAACATTCCGGACTTCATACTTTTTTCAAACAGTTGTTTTTTTTTTCTTACAAATTCTTACTGGCAAACATATATCTAGTAAAAATCACTAAGTTCTTTTGCATCAAACTGGCACTTTACTCTCTTTTTTGCTCTTTTTTACTGAGTATTTGTGTAAACAAACACCTTCCAATAAAAACTTTTACAAATATGTACAAATTTTTGAGCTCCCAAACACACTTATTGTAGCATTAAAAAAATTATAAAAATTAAAATTTTTCTATAATTTCCTAACCTAGTGGTATTTGACATACGAGGGCGGTTCAATAAGTCCGTGACTGTTCAAACTTCCCTTGTAGTTATATGAAATTTAGAAGTTTGTTATTTAGATAGTAGCTTTAATTAACCACATATGTAAATGAAGAATTAATGTAAATGAAGAGTAAATGCAACACTGCTCCCAGCAAGCACCACCTGTTAATAGACTGCTGTCAAATTTTGAGCAAGTTCCGTCATTTACTTTTCGTTTAACAGCTTTCATTGTAAGAAAGATATATTTAGTAACAAATTTTTCTTTAAAACTAAAAAAAGTTAATTTTTTCCCTTGTATTCACTATCAAAATTTTCAATCGATTTCCGCCTTAACTTTTTTTTTATCTAGTTGGCGCCAAACCTCATATTAAATAGCCCATTCGTAGACTTTAAAACTCATTTTGAAAAAATGGCCATGGCAAACAAAGTTGAACTAATGCGCACGATAAATTGGTGTTATCAGTTTATAGTGAATGTTCCTATTGTTGTGTTTCCTATTCTCCCGAAATCTTGTTCAAACTGCATTTTGATTATATGTATGGTACTATATACTACTATACACGAACTAGATTTCAAGCGCAACGCCCAAAGTTAGGTTGCTTCTAAATTAAAAATAATAAGTAAACGAAGAAATCTATTTTTGCTAGTTTTTTTTTGTGTTAGTCTACCAAAGACTAAAGCGAAAATCAAATTTTTTTTTACAATCTGCACACCTTGAAAATAATAATTTTTTGACAAGACGTCTTTTTGAACTTTTTGTTACGAAAAAATCTATATCAAAATAGTTTTTTTTACTCCATTAATGAATGAATTGGGACTTGGATAATTTAGGAATAGTTATGATCAGACCAAAAAAAGTACTTATGAATATTTTGTTTTAATTATTGTAGATAACATAGTACAATCGAGTGGGCGAGTTGGATTTTGTAATGGTTCTTCGAAATAGGAAATTTTTTGGGGTATTTTGGGCAAAGTGGGAATGCTTTAAATTTCATCCGAAAACATCTTGCTAATTGGTTTGCGTTAACTGTTTAGTAACGTCAATTAAAATATAAAAATATTAATAAGGGTTTTCACTCTTGGTAGTAAAGTACCCTTGTAGACCTTGTAAAGGTTGTAGATATGGTAAGAGTACTACCATTTACTACACCACATCAACAAAATGTATAGAACTAAAATTTACTACAAAACTATTGCTTTGATTTTTTATTTTTCATTTTGTGGTCACTATTAAAATTAAGTTAAATAATGGATCAAAATAATGAAAAACCCAACTTAAAACAAAAGCGTGAAAAAATATGTAATAAAAGATTATTATATTTATATATATTTTTATTATTACAAGTAATACCGTATCTTCCAACCCAGAATCTCTGCAAAATTTTATTTGGTTAATTGCATTTTGCTCTAAAAAACTTATAATTTTACCTTTTTCCGCAATTATGGACATTTTTGTTAACTTCAAATTCTTTTTCATACTTTAAGTTTTCAAATTGATGCAAAACAAAACAAAAATCAGCTGATTCATTAATTTACAATAGTTGTGTATATGCGGGAAGTAAATACACGAAAAAGTCGTTCACGCTTTGTAGTATAAAATCGTTGTAAATATACAAGGGTTGTAAATATACCACCAAGAGTAAAAACCACTAATATTAACAAAAATCCAAAAAAGCCAATACTTACTAACTTAAAGAAAAATAAAATTAAAGTTGAAAAAATTCTATAAAGATATGTGGTTTCATACATGGTTATATGTGGCATATCGTTTCATGTTTGAGCATAGTTCGTTTCATGTATGGGCATATATGAACATATAAGCATGTAAGTATATAAGACAAATTACTAATATAATTACCTATAATTTCAAGCAATAGATACCTACAAGTGCTGAGATACCTACCGTGTAGACGAACAAAAACCAATATATATTTAAGCACTGGTAGGAATCTATTCCTTGCAATTACGGGCATAGTTTTTAAAAGTTAACTTTTGCTGAAACTAAGCACAGAGAGTTTTTAGACATTAAGGAATAGGGGCAAAATTGCAGATAATGTAAATTCAAACTTTGATGTTTTTTGGACCATACTTGTATATGGAATCATATATGAATTCATATATATAACCCTGCATGGCTACACTCAAAAAAAAGACATGAACTAAAATGTAGTCAAAAATTTCATTCAAAATAGTTTATAAATTGTCCTCAATTTAGGTAAAATTTTGTTAAAACTTAGAAAAATTTTCTTAAAAAAAATAAAAATTCCTAAGTTTGAGGAAAAACGAAATAGTTTATGTTTTTCCAAAGTAATATTTCTTGATTTTAGGAACAAAAACAAGTAAATTAAGTAAAAATGTATTAATTTTAAGAAAAAACATCTTAGTTTTAAGAAATTTGCATACTCAAATGTAATAAAATAAAATTTAGTTAAAAAAAATTAGGACATAATTTACTCCCATTTAGTTCAAAAAATGTGTCTAACTTAAATTGAGAAAGCACTTGAACTTAATGTGTGTTCATTTTTTGTTCGCGAGTAGTAAAAGTAACTAAATTTTAGAAAGCCAGTTTTTAAGAATACCACTTTCTAATTTTAAAGAATTGTTTTCTAAAAACTAGTTCAGACAATTAAAAACAAAAAGTGATAAATTTTTTTCTATGTAATAATAAATATTTACTTGATTTTAGAAACTGATGAACTATTTCTAAGGAAAATTTTCGTGCAATTTAGTTCAGATAAATTTTAAAAATTTTAATAAAATATTCTTTTTTTTTAAAAATTTCGAATTTGCGCTTTTATGTAATAAATTTGTTTGTTGACTACAATACAAAATATCGCAGGCACATTTTATACATTACGTTATAATGGCTTTCCTATAATTGACGTAGCGCTAAATAAACTTTATATTTATCGAACGATTTTTTCACTTAATAATAAAAAAGTTAAAATTTGTATGTCAAATAAGGTTTAAGCTAAAAATCCCATAAAATAAACTTATGACTTTTCCATTTTCCAATAATAACAAGAAGTGTAACTGTGATATTTTGTATTTTTGCAACCCCCAGTGTTCCTTAGCCATATTCTTAGCCATAGATGCAGCGTGTCACGTAGGGCGTCCCTTTTTGTAGTTCTCTCAAGCAGACCGTTAATTAACTACGAAAAGATCTGACTTTGTCACAATTTATTACGTTTCAGGATATCCTGCAATACATTTTTTTAATTTGTTTACCTTTTTGCTAATGAAATTTAATTTATATTTTAAATACATGAGCTAAGTATAATTCAATTTAGTTTTAAGATAAAATTGTATAGCAAAAAGCTTGATAAGAGCAGTGTCCTCACAAAGCGGAAGTCCTCCGAAAGTGGGAAAATATCTACTCAATGAGTGTAAAGTACTTTAAAATATATTGTAAAATATATCCTCTTAACCATAGAAGCAGGATAAGGATGATTTTCACTTAAAAGAAGTGCTATTTAACTTATTTTTAGAAAATATTTTCTTATTTTTAGGGAGTTAAGTCCTAGTTTTTAGTAAAAAAAATTATCTAATAAACTTAAATAAACTAAAATTTTTCTTAAAACCAAGTAAACATTTCCTAACTAACAGTACAATTTTAGATGATGTATGAACTAATTCGGAGGAAATTTTACTGTTTTCTAATAAAAATTTACTTCTCAGCAGTCAAATTTTTCAATGATTTAGAAATTTTGACCAAATTTTAAGTAAAATTTGTTTCTTAATTTCAAGGAAAATTTTATAAAATATTGGTAAAAAGTGTCTTTGGTGCAGTTTTCATTTCAATTTTTCCTCTAAATAAGTCAATTTTTCTAAATTCTAGTTAATTTTTTTTTTGAGTGTATAAATGAATATTTTCACCTGGGTTGTCAAATTTTGTTAACATTAATATGTATCTGTTATAAGCTTATAGAAAACATGCAAAACTACTGAAATTAAAATTGGTTTAGTTTTTCCGAAAATTTTCTGCGTTATTCCAATTTCCATATTTCTACCCGACTTAATTAAGCGTCCCCTACCAATTGTTTAATTTTCAAAATATACAAAAATTTCTACATTACCCCATTTCTTAGATTAGACTTTGTTTCCCTACATAAACCGGTTATTTGGATAAAACAAAAATATACCCATTTATTCCCGAAGATGTCTACTATTTATGTTTAGGCAACATTTCGCATCCATTCATAGTTGTTAATGCTAAAAGTTCTACGCTGTCCTTTTGCATTATCCCCGTTACGAAAACCCTAACAGTCTATAATCGTTGCGTTACCAATGGTAAAAAAGATACAAAGTTATCGATCCTTTTATCTTTTTATAACATTGGTAACTACTTTTATACTCTTACTAAAAAAAAGCATTACTAATATAAAATGTCAAAACAGTCAAAATGTCGCAGATACTGTTTCCGTAAAAATATTCTAGAATTTGCTTCTTGTCAAACCGTTGTTCATACTGGTAAGATTGTAATCCTGAATTTATTCAAATAAAATTTCCTTTGTTTTATTTCTTTCATATTGCCATATTTTATTCTATTTTCCTGAGAAACAAATTGAACTGGTGACTTTGTTTCTCTGCTCAGAGTGTAATTCCCAGATTCCATCCCCCACCACTTGCTGCGATTCAACATATTTAATACTTTTTTGAGTCATCGCGGTTTAAGCGAAATATATGTATGTCCTCTAAATTAAGTAACAATAACATCAAAATTTTGAATTTTTGTTTGCAATGGAGTTTACCAGACATACAAGTAACACATAGGGGTGTTTAAGTTAGAGGTTGCTGAATTAAAATCTAAAGCTTCATACAAAAAAAATAATTTATGTATAGCGGACATCAAAGAATCAGTTTTTGTGGTCGCCGAAATCCTGGTATTTGATTTGCCAGATTTAAAAATTCTAAAATGGTTGCTCCAAAATTCCTATTATTTTCGACACGATTACACAGGTAGCTGATACTATATTGGAAGCTATCGCTCAAAATCTTCATGGTGGTTAATTTTTGATTATCTGTTTGTCTGAAAAAAATCACATTGTTTAACGAATGCCAAAAAGTCACTAAACTATGTTCTCTGCCAAAATTTAAAAATTTTGAAGCAACAATTATCCCTGAAGTTATCATTCGATTAAAAGAACCTATCCGAAAAATCTTAGTAAGGGGTCATCATTACTAATATCTAAATTTTATTCGACAGTCATTTTTGTAAGCAGTTACGAAAACCATACTAAGTTTGCAGACATGGCGTACCCGTTGCATTAAATAAAAAATAAAAAAAAATAGATCCAATTAAAAAACAAGTAAAAAAGGGCTAAATTTGGCTGTACCGAATCTTTGAATACCCTCCACCAAAGGGGATGAAGATGATATACGTATATACTAAATTTTGCATGAACTGTAATATGAATATGTTTTGTCAATTTATGTAACGAACTTTTGTTATTTAGTTATAGCAATGTTATTTACAGAGGTTTGCTCTGTTAGCGACTTTAACATTGTTCATTTTTACGTTAACTTAGTTATCATAGTATGTAAGACAATAAATGTAATCGAACAATAAGAAGACTTAATAACATTTTTACTTACTTAATAGAAGAAAAAAAATAGATACAGAAAAATTGTACAAATTTGTATGGAAAATTTAGAGGTACCTTCACATTGACCGATTTTGCTCATTTTAAATACCAAACTGCTCGGGAGGATGTTTAATAATCTGGGTAAAAATAGGCACCCCCGCTTGCGTCTTCGCGTCGTGATCGTGATTTCAACAGACAGACAGACAGACGGACAGACAGACGGACATCGCTAAATCGACTTAAAATTGCATAAGGATCACGAATATATATACTTTATGGGGTCTTAAACCTATATTTCGACATATTACAAACGGAATGACAAACTGATATATACCATCACCATATATGGTATAATAAGTGGTTATAAATTTGTTCATAATAAGGCTTACCCCTAGTCTTGAGTTTAAGTGGACTTTAATTGCTTCAATGTGTACTTTCGGATAATTAAAATTTTTTACTTGAAATCGTGGCGCTTTAAGCTATTGTTAATTGGTATGTATTAATGTACAATGACTGATCTAATTACTCATCAATTAACTCACGTAGCACCACAAAAGGGTTATTTATTCTTGACATTTATTTAAAAAAATGAACACTTAAAAAAACTTACTTTTATGTCCGCAAATAATATGCTAACATTATCCATCGGATAAACATACAATTTATTAAACTGCGTTTCAACATTGGGATCCGTACCTTTGTACATTTCACTGCGTATTTGATTGTTAACAATATTGGGTAAAACTGTAAAAGAAGTAAAAATTTAAAAAATGTGTTAAATGGTTTTGTGTCCTTTGGTTTTTTAAATCTTTCATTATTGAACACTTTAACCTTTAACTGACGAGGTGAAATTTTGGGACATAGTTTATGACGTGATGGTAAATTTTACCCCTCTTAATTTTACTAACAAAAAATGTTGTAGAAAATATTTTTTGATAGTTATTTGTTTTTTAAAAATAAGCTACTATATTTTTAATTACAAGAAATAAAGAAAAAAAAATTTTTTTTTATTCGTTTAAATAAAAAAGGTACTTTACTTCACAATCCTTTTTTTTAATATAAAAAAACGATATATAAATAACTTATAAAAACAAATATTAATTAAAAAAAAACAAAAACTTAAAGGCCATTTTTTACAGCCAAATGTATACATTTAAAGATATAAAAGAGATCATAAAAAAAATAGTCAGGTATAGAAACTGCAGGTCCACCTTTTAGGTGGTTTTTTACTCATCAAAATCTGTGTTCGCACAGTGTAAGCATACACGTTTGCTGCATGCCATACACATTGGCTTACTACATTGCAGACAAAAGTGTGTAGTTTTTCGCTTTAGCCTAGTTGGGCATATGTAGGATAACTTACGAGCAACAGGGATCGACTCTACTGGAGGCGAAGGCGGAGGTACTGAGTCCGGATCCAAAATATTACCAATTGTGTCTCGTAATAAACGAGGGAGCTTTTGGTTGTGTTGACGTCTTTGCAAATGTGGTAAAATCATTTGTCTTGCAAGCTTTTTTAAAAATTCTCCCCTTGAGCTGTTATCATAATCCTATGAAGATTGAAATAATGAAAGAGTTGACACCACAAATATCCACAATTTTATAAAATATGGCTAATGGCCAGCGGCGTGTACATCGACCGGATGAATAAATCGAGCATTTCTTATCAAGCTCATCCATTTCACCTTTTGTATTGTTATAATCAGCTTTCATTGCAAGTTTTTAAAATGAGAGGATCGTATTTTTTTTTTTTTTTTGTGATGCATCGAGGATAATAATACAACAGCACGATTTTGACGAGGCACGTAGGATAAAATAGTGACATCTTTGGTAAAACCATAAAAGCATATATAATTTGCGCTGTTAGATCAAATTTTTCTTTTAATTTTGTATTTGCATGTTCTAAAACGCGACCAATAACCACATAAATCCTTTTCCGATTGCGGTTGTGCAGAAACGTAACCGCACAATATTATGTAGAGTTTTTACGCAGCATGTTGGTTCCAATGCTGACCACTTGAACCCGTTTTTTCCATAAAAGTAGTTTACAGCAGATTTGTAGTGTAGTTTAAAAATGTATAATATAACGTTTTTGAAATAAAAAATTTTTTACCAACAAGAAAACGGAGGAGTGGTAAAAATAATTCCATGGAAATATTACATTAATTTTGATGTGGGGTAAATTTGTTTCTACTAAATACTTACGCTAACGCTGACGTGGTGGTAAAATATTTTTAAAGAAAAACTTACGTAAATGCTGACGAGTGGTAATTTTTACACCAGCATGTGCGTAGATCCGCTCGTGCTAGACATAGCTCAGCCAAAATACAACTGAATAACAATGATCATACTTTGAGAAGATACTAAGAGAACTAAATTGATTGAGCGTAATAAAAGGGAGAATTTTAAAAAAATGTAAAGAGGGTAAAATTTACCACCACCTCGTTAGTTAAAGGTTAAAACTGTAAAACTGATTAAAGTGCGAAAATTCTATAATAGAATCATGATTTTACATGTCATTAAATTTGCTAGTACACATAGAGAAATATTTGGTCAGCTTCCAACTGAAATTCGATTTCTACGACTAAAATCGGTTGCTACAACTGAATATTGGTTTCCACGACAAAATTCAGTAGTGTTAACCGAACACCTAAAATATTCAGCAATCACATTTAAATATGGTTGTGCTAACCGACTTTATTGGTAGTGGCAAACAAAATAAACTTTTCGATTCAGTTGGAAATTTATTTTTCTGTGTGTAGCAGTATATAAAATTGTTATGTAATATGTAATAACTATCAAAGGGACTTAAAATATCAAACATTTGGCAGTGCAGATATACGTATGCTTTCTTTAACGGAGTTGATACGTATTTCGTGTAAATAATTAGCAACTTCATCACAATGAGATATTTTGCTGATAAATCTGTGTTTATTCTATTTTACACTGTCGAGAAATTCTTAAATTTGGAGAAACACGAGACAAGCAGGACATGTTTAAAAATATTGTGAAAATATTTTTACAAAACTGCCGCAGTCACTGACACTGTGAGTATTAAAATCAATGATTTTGCACTTACTTGAATCTAATAACTTCTGCGTTCTTTGTAATTCCTTTTCGGACTCCTTTTTATGTTCCATCGCCTTATGAGTTTCTATAAACGCAAGCCTTTGACCTCTATCAGTTAAATATTTTGTGTACATGCCGGCCACATTAATGGCAGTATATAAAATGAAATTGGCAAATATTTGAAATGCAATACAATTTGGTTTCTGTTGAAGACAATAAATAGAAAGGTATATAAAATCAAATTATACGTTCTTTGTACGTTATAAATTTTCCTCATATGAATGAATGTATGGGATGGAAAACTGAGGAAAATTACTAGCAATATGTTATGGGGATGTTCTAAAAGGTATTCACAAAAGAAAATTTAAAAAAGTTTAAAAATTAGGTGTTTTCCATGACAATTTACACTGTTTAAGAAAAACTATCATTAATTTAAGAATAGGGAGACATTTTCTTTATGTTTTCTTTCTTTATTTGGGTTTAAAAACGTTAGGAAATTTATTTCTGGATTCTAAGAAAACTTAAATGTTAAGAATTTATAAACTAAAAAATAATGAAATTCAAAATTGTATAAATAAACAAAATCTACTTCTTAAGATTTAAATCAAACATTTTATCTTATTCAAACCAAATTTAAGGAAATGTTTTCTTTAGCATTTCTAATAAGGTTTAGAATCCCAGCAAAAATAAATGGAAGTGATTCTTAAGGAATCAATTTTTCATTTATTCCAAAGTATCATTTAGTACTGATTGTACTATTCCAAAGCAGTTCTTTTTCACAGATTCAGAAATGTGATTTTGAATAATATTTACACTTCAAATCTATGACGGGTAACTTATTTTAAAAACAAGAAAGGGTTAACATTAACCACAAATATTTACATATAAATTTGACATTTACAACTATGGTTAAATACAAAACTTTAGTTATTTTAAAACAAGTTATCAGGTTTGAGTAATTTCTGTCAATTTTTAACTTACAATTTACCAGATTTTCATTTTAAAAATCGTTGATATCAATACAAAAAGTATAAAATTTATTATTATAAAAATTGCAATAACTTCGAAGAAAATAATTTATGAAATAAGGCCCGACTACTGAATGTCCCGTTATAATTCAACCAACAGTAAAATTCAAAGCAACAACAAATGTGTCAGTTAAATTCCGGGTAGTTGTGGAAATGGGGTTAAGGCCCGATAACTAATGTCCTGTTAAAATTGAAAATTCATTTGGAAACATCAAAAAATTTCTTTTTTCACTAAAGAAAACTTCCATCCTATGACACTCCTATGTAAAAATCATGGTTCCGATCCAAATTTTCACAACACTGGAATTAAAATCACGGTTTTTTTTCTCTTCTTTTGCTACTTTTTTTTGCTGGGATATTACTAACCTATACAATTTTCATTTGGTTTATGGTTTATATTGTATAACTAATTTAGTCTTTACCATCAACATTAAAGTAATAAATTTCAAATTGAAAATATATATATGAAAATGATGTTTAATTGTTTTAGTTAATATTCTTGTATATGATTGAAAAAAAGGTAAATTGATTACTAAGATTTTATGATACTTATGATATACATTAGACCTGCTTTTATTTCTATGAATATTTTTCAAAATGGCGGCTCATAGGAGAGTAGGGTCCAAAAAGTTTCCATTTTAAGCCACAATGCTCCATGTTAAATTTGGACTCGATCCGACGACTCCAAGTGGACCCAAAATTGAGTTGAATAATAAGACAAGGTTTTATTATAAGAAATTAGGAACTTTATTCGGCATTTTTGGAAAAAACTCAATTTTGGTAACAGTTTTGTCAGTATTTTATAATTTTCTTATTTTTATGTTATTCTCCAATAAATTACGCGTGACGCGGAAAAATCACGTCACGCGCACATCTCTAGTGGCATTGTTATTTAGCATAACTGCGTTGCTGCTTACTTCTGAATTAGTTATTACATTTTCCTGCAAAATACCGTGATCTGATTTAATTATTGTGGCAACCCGTGTCAAGACACACACACACAATCAGGCCAAGAACGAGAGAACAACTGTCAAACGAATGAGTAGACGTTTTTAGTCAGTCGTATGAGAACAGCCAACCAAAATAATAAAGTACCAAAGTTAATTATTGTAAACTAAATTTTAATTGTTATTATTTTGGGTGAGTTTATAGGTTGTTACAATTATAATGTCAGAACCATCAACATCAAAACCTGCATCGGCTTCTGCATCAGCCATTTTCTCGGTAGAAACGCGTCAAACCGTTCAATCGCTCTACAACATAGACTTAGTGGGCAGAACAGCGCATCAGATAACCGGTGTCAAACTGCCGTCCAATAGGCAAGTCCCACAGGTCTTCTTTCATAACATGCGTTTTGTGAAACTCGACGCAAAGGAAAGTGCAAAATTAACGCTCGATGCAGTGTATATTTTCTGGCAACAAGCACTAATTCCAACACGATACGGAACAAGATGCGCGGAGAAATTGTTGGAATTCTACAATACGTGGAAAGACATACAAAAAGTGCCCGCTAGCAAGAGATCTGTGGCTTGGAAACAAAAGGAGCTTGCATTTACCAACGATCTGCACAATTTGTTTGATATTGCGACTGCAGATGCCCTAAATACCTTTCGAATTGAAGAAGATAAGAAGTTTCTCATTCGACAGAGACAACCAGGACGCCCGGGATGCATGATTGGCTGCGATATGGTTTTATTTCTGCGAGAAAAAAGAGCATCGGAACGAAAGGAGAAAGAGAAGCAGAGAAAGCGGAAAGTTGAAGAAATGTCCAAATCGAAAGATAGTGGTTCGCATTTGGCTTTATGACATTTTCTATCTTATTGATTTATGTAATACGTAACACATTTTAAACTTTTTGCAGCCTGCCAATATACAGAATCGAGTGATGAAGGTGAGGTTGAGGTTATGGAAGGAATTGATGAAAAAGCTGAGGACGTGTGTGAAGCGATTGGGGGAGCACTGCCGATGCCGAAACTGGTGACATCGTTGAACCGCACAAAAGTGTACAGAAGAGAGGGCGTAGAAATTTTCTAACGCCACGACTTGCTTCTGCGCTTGACCACGCCATGCTAACCGATCCAATGGCAGCTCATGTGTTGATAGCCTGCGCCTATGCATTGAATTATTCCGTAGACGAGCTGGCTACTAACCGAACAACGATAAATCGATATCGTCGAGAAAACCGCCGGAAGGAAGCAGAAGTTATCCAGACCGAATTCGTAGAAAACGTAATTTAGTATTATTTATAGTTAGCGATATAAGTACTTATAAGTCATTCGTCTCTTCCCCTAAACAGCTAAGCATTAATAAGCCGCTTGTCGTACATTGGGACGGCGAAATGTTGGTTGACCTTGTAGGCAGCACAAAAGTTGAGAGTTGCGGTTATGGTCAGCTATGATGGGACTTCGAAGTTCCTTGGAGCACCTCAAATAAAATCTTCAAGCGGAAAAGATACAGCTGACGCTATTTACAATCTGTTGGTTCGTTGGAACATTGTCGATCGAGTTGAAGCAATGTCATTCGACACGACCTCCAGTAACACTGGAGCTCTCAATGGCACTTGCATTATCTTGCAGAAACCACAGTATTGCCGTCGAGAACTGCAGCACTTGGCCTGTCGCCATCATATTTACGAAATCGTTCTGCGCCAGATTTTCGGAGTGAAATTGTCGACAAGCAGCGGTCCTGAAGTTCAATTGTTCGACAGATTCGCGAAAGTCTGGAAGAGTCCTGACCAGACTGCATTTCCACCGATGAACAAGCCGCCATCAGAAATTACTGCAATCAGCAGTTGAAAGAACGTCACCCTCGTAATGATTATAGAGAGTTTCTCCAACTGGTTGCTGTTTTCTTGGGTGAAACCCATTGTGGTAGTTTCCGTTCTCCTGGCACTACCAGCAACGCGCGATGGATGGCAAAAGGCATTTATTCACTCAAAATTTTCCTTTTCCGCAACCATTTCACAATGACGGCAAGAGAACTGAGTGGATTGCGCGACGTGTGCATTTTCTTGGCGCGACTACATTCGTGCATGGATTGGTTGTACAAATCCAATTAATGCTCCAAACCAGGATTTCAATTTCATACGAGATTCCATTGAATACGCTCAAATTGATGCTCCATATGCTGCCATATTGAAGAAGATGAGTAACCACATGTGGTATTTATCAGCAGAGCCAATGGCTTTGGCTTTCTTTGACTCGAATGTTTCTCTTGAACAGAAAAGAAAAATGGTTGAGCGCCTTGCATACGATGAGCCTATTATTGAAGTGGATCAAAATCGGGCCGTTTCAAAACCGCAAACATTCGCGGACCATAGCTTGAGCGACTTCATTTCAATCAAGACTAACAATTTCTTTGTGCGGTTCGGTTTGTCGTCGGAGTTTTTGGAATTTGACCCATCATCATAGGAAACCAACGAG